>CP139501.1:218703467-219095967 GCA_021014915.2 Artemisia tridentata subsp. tridentata | reverse complement strand
CAACAGGGGTGGCGTACACGGAGGAGGAGATACTTGCCCGGGTACTAAAGGGCAAGCAGCGTGGTCACATAGCCGGCAGATCGATGAGAAGCTAGGTCGAGCGATTATAAAGTTTATAAGTGTTTAGTGGTTATATATAACCGTTTTAGCCGTTATAAAGTTTATAGCTGTTTTCTAGTGGCATTGGATGTATTGAATGTCTTGGAATGTAATGGTTAGAAAGCAGGTTAGAAAGAAGGTTATGGTAGATTTTTGCCGTAAATTTTTGCGGCAAAAATCTGGAAATTGCAGCTGTGCAGCTGCAATACAACTAAATTTCGACGACATGTCGTCGGCATTTAAGTATAAAATAATGTATTGTTTTAACTGTACCGACGCCATGTCGTCGGTAATATGTACAATTTGTTTGACTTTTGTATATAACACCGATGTCTTGTCGTCGGTACTATATACAATTTGTTGACTTTCATAAATAATACCGACGTCATGACGTCGGTATTATTTACGATTTCATTGACTTTGATTATAATACCGACGTCTTGTCGTCGGTAATATATACAATCTGTTGACTTTTAATTAAGTTTGCTTATTAAATCGTTAATTATTAATTATGGTCCTGACGACGTATCCTCGGGACAATATTGTCGAACCACAAAAAAGTTTGACTGGAAAAACGTGTGAGTCCCACTTTGTCGTCGGGGGTGTTTGTCGGGAAGTTAAATGCCGACGGAGCATTCTCGACAAGTGGTTGCCGACGACATGACATCGACACCTCATTATGCCGACGTCGGGAATATGGGAGAAAAATGGACGGGATTTATACTTAATGTACTAGTGCGTATAATGATGGATTTGTTGGAATTTGTAGGGGTTTTGAAGATAAAGAATTTGTTGTTGATTTCGCTAATTAGGGATTTTTGAAAGACAACTGAAACTATGAATGAAAGTGAAAAGTACGTAGTATTGAACTATGAATGAGGATGAAGTTGACAAATTAGTACGTACTATGAAATTATGAATGAGAATGAAGTTGACAATAGATATGAAAAAAGTGTATCATTATGATTATTTATTTTTGAATGATAAAATATGATATGAAAAATTGTATTGATATT
This sequence comes from Artemisia tridentata subsp. tridentata, assembly GCA_021014915.2. Lineage (NCBI taxonomy): Eukaryota > Viridiplantae > Streptophyta > Magnoliopsida > Asterales > Asteraceae > Artemisia > Artemisia tridentata. The sequence continues at coordinate 219,094,852 of CP139501.1, read as the reverse complement.
TGAGTTTTGTAGCGCAAAAGCGATGGGCCCACGGGAATGAATTTCATAGATACCAAATTGGTGTGTAATGAATTTATGGCTATAATATACCCATTTCATCTCCGGGCTCACTAAACAAACACCTTGAATCGGAATGAAATCCATAAACCTATTCCGATTGTGGGATACCAAACGCACCCTTAGAATAGGGATGGCAAAAAAAACTCGATCCCGTCAGGGCAATCCGAAACCCAAACTAATTGGGGCGAGGCAGGTCATGCTAATCGGGTTACGGGACAGGTTTGGGGCTTAAATGAGGATTTTAATCGGGTTTGGGGCAGGGAGCGGGGAATCCTCGCCCCGCCCCGCCCCACCCGAATAATATATACACATATACAAATATATCTATACCTGTATATTATTTTCTTAGTATTTACGTAATAAAAAAAAATTACTCTATATTGTTAGTTTTTTATATTTGTAAGATAGCAAAATTGTGATTATAGAAACTCGTTTAGTGTCATATTTTTTAAGTTTTAATTTTCGGCGGTGTAGTTTATCATTATTTATGTATAATACTATCGTTGAAAACATAATAAGGCTTGTTTGTAATTCCTCAAGTTATTGCTAATGGTCTAAAAAAATAATAAATGTAAAATAGTGCGACTTTGGTAGAGAATTGCACCCAAAGAAGACACCCCGATAAGATCCTCGATTTATACGGGGCGGGTTTGAGAGAGTATCGCGCCCTGACGGGGTGCCCCGATTAAATCCTCGATGGGGATCGGAGCGGGTTTAGGGAGAACTTTGATAATCGGGTTTGGGGATAGGGATGGTCGCCCCGGCCCAAACACGCCCCGTTGCCATCCCTACCTTACAATTAAAGATTCTAATCCTAGCCCCACTAGTGACTTTTGATGATTACAACCAATGTTTTATCTTTTATTTATTTTTTTTAAATTTCTACCACATATTTGTTCATTATTTGTCCTATTTTTTTATTATTTTATTTCAAAATAATGTAAAACAACTCAATTTATATATAAACAAATATTTAATTTAAATAATTATTAATTTTTTCTCTCATCATTTTATTTTATACCAAATTTAAATCCAAATCCGATTTCAAACCCATCTACAAACGAAACGCACCCCTAGTACATAGTATGAAACTATGAATGAGGATGAAGTTGATAAATTAGTACGTAGTATGAAACTATGAATGAGGATGAAGTTGATAAACTTTAATTGAATTAAAATAAAAAATCAACGTAAAAAGTAATAGAGGTTGAAGGTGAGGATATTTTAGTCATTTTCGATTGAGAAAGGACGAAAATGAATATAACTTTTTCTCAAAAGGAGGCCGCCTGCACTTTTGAAATATCACAGATTGAACATGCATTCTGAGCAAATAACAAGGACGTTTTTTGCAATTGACTCTAAAATAAAATTAAAATATATATGGAACTATTTATAATCCTCGTGTATCCACGTGGTTTACACATGAATCAAAATTAATTTTAATTTTAGCTTAGTATGCCGGTATATGAGAATTTGGCAGCGTTTAATATTTTGTAAATGTGATATTACACGCACGAGGTTTAGACAATAAATACAACTAATAATTATGTTTTAACTAAATTTGTTTAATGCATGCGTATAAGTTGTGATTTCATTTTAATACTTATAATTTTGTACATCCACATATTACAATTAAATTAATCTATCGTTACCCGAGTTTTAACTTTTGACCTGTGTATGCACAATTTATTAAACGCGGATTAGGTTAGGATAGTAACTATAACCAATAATAGTATTTCAACTATATTTGCTCGGTTTTGTTTATGTGATCACATTTGTTTAATAATCTTATTATTAGAATAATTTAATTTGATATTTTAACATAATTCAAATTTATTAAATATATATATTTTTTTATATATGTTGAATTTAATCATGTGCATATACTCAATAACATGTAGTTATATGTTGCTGTTGTTTTTAGTATTATGATTTTCTAATGAAGTGATGTTTTATAATAATAATAATAATAATAATAATAATAATAATAATAATAATAATAATAATAATAAAGATGATCTAGTAATAATAATAACATTAGTAGTAGTTTATAAAAAAAAAAATTTAAAGTATATAGGGGTTTTGTAAAATATATAAATTTTTAAAAATTATAAAAATTTAAAATTTTACACTTAAGTCCATAAAATTATACAGTATTTAAGATGAGCCTCTTTTTAAAACTTTAAGTTTTGATTTTTAATTCTATTAACCAATCAAAATAACGTTTATTTACACTTAAGTCCGAAGTTAAAAGAAGGACTTCTATGCCATGCGTATTTTCATTTTTTTCCACTAAATTTATCCAATGAATTTATCAATATTTTGACCAAACTAATGCATTTTTTACTTTTATTACAATAGTTAATACTTAATAGGAGGGTTCAATTTTGTAATTGAGCTCTCCTACCAACGGGCCTCTGGTCTAGCGGTATAGAGGTTTTACCCTTCTAGGCAAGGTCTCAAGTTCGAGTCTTGTCTAGGGCGATAGGGGTTTCCTCCCGCGTGCGTAAAGGGAAGGGTGCCATTGCCTTCTGGGCTGGACCAAACCTGATTATGTGGGCTCGCTACACCTTCTTGGCTAGGAGCCATGTAGCCACAATTGCCGTCCAAAAAAAAAATAATAATAATAAAAAAAATAAAAATAAATTGAGCTCTCCTGTTTTTCAATAAAATGATGAATTGTCACAAACCATTTTTCTCTTATTATATAAAAGATTTTTAAATACCATACATTGCATGGTTATGAAACTAATCTTTACTACATATAAAGGGTGCATCCAGTTTATTGAATCTTGAATTTTTAAAAATTTTGAAAACTCAAAACTTAATGCAACTTACTATATGGGAGTATTATTTATCTTTACTACATAACAAACAATAGACAAAATTATATGACAAGTGATAAACAAATTTATATACAAGTTGATCTACTACACTACTTATCATGCATAAATTTTTCTTAAACTTAAAGTTCTTAAATTTGAGTAATGTGTAAACCCTATAATACCTTTGATTAAAATTGGTAACAACATCCACTACTTAATTAGTATTCTAAATATTATTTCATTTTCAAATTTTTATCATTTTTCATTTATAACCCATAAATAATTTCCTCGCAATGAATACAAATTGAACTCGTAAATGTTGCATCAAGAGTCACCTCAGAACCACAAATTCGCAAGTATAATTATTTGTCGCTATACACCGTCGTTTTGCGCATGTATTCGTTTAGTTAAATTTATTTGTGAACGTGGTAACTCGTCATCTTTACTTTTTTCAAAATTTATTGATTTATCTATATATATATATATATATATATATATATATATATATATATATATATATATATATATATATATCTTTTTGGTAAGACTTTTATAAATGTTATATTTTGGTCAATATTGTTTCAAGTTAAAATGGATTGGCTAAAAACTCATAAGTTTGATGCATAATTGGAAGGAAAAAAAAAAATGTTTTAAATTTTATATTAACCGTAGAGTAACCACATCATGCCATGTTGGTACTTGAGAGTTTTCTTGAGTTGTGTGACACTCTTTAACAATCATATATACTTATATAGAAAAGAAAGATCATGCTTTAACGTATATAAGCATCAAGGACAACCACAAGCCAGTACTCAGAAAGGTTGTATCAAAATGGTGGTTGGCTTAAAAAAGAATACAAGCCACATGTGTAATGCTGAGTGGGACAGCTTTGTTTCGCGGGTAGGGCTCATTTCGCCTACCTAGACGAGGGAAATGGATGCCACTTTGGTAAAAACGCTAAAAGATGTCCATTTTTTATCAAGACATCTCAAATTATGTCGAGTTATGTAATTTTCGCAATCTTTTAACTTTAGCACTTCAACAAAAGTTAAAAACTCAAGAAGTTGAATGACAGTAAATCGGGTAATTTGCATATGATTCGAGAACCACACAACACGACTAATACACTGAGAAACACATGGGCAAACTGTACACACTAGTTTCTATCGGGACGCACGTACTAGGGCAATAGTTGGAGAAAAAATAATTGTCACATCAGGAAGGTTTGGTCAAACCGTATAACCCGCGATGCACATCGTACAAACCGATGATGCGTGCAATGATTGAAAACTCTCTCTATGGGATGGTCCAAATAACTTGCCCCAAAATAATTTAATGTTTTCTGATACCATGCGTGACGAAAATATCAGAACAATTATCCAGGTCATTTCATCTAACAAAGTCTCCTAGATTAAGATACCCATTAATCCACCACCCACTACTCAGTTTTATTTTGAAAAAAGAAACGATGTACTTGTAGGAATAGTAGGAACGATGAAGATAGCATCCGTGCGTCGCGTCGAGGCTTTTTTGTTATGATATACGCGTTTTTTGTTTGACAATTTTTTTTTTTTTTGTACGAGTTATGCATAGCTTCTTGGAAGTTTGTTATTGCATGTTGCGGCGGAGTTTCTGAGTTTGCGCGAGTAACTTTAATAAGAGTCTTGTTAATATTATAACTACGCTTTCGGTTATAAAATTTAACTTATTCTTAGAGTTAATTTCATAAATGATCCCTGTGGTCTGTCGGGTTTTACGGGTTTAGTCCCTAAACTTTTTTTTAAGGGATCCAGTCCCTGTGGTTGCGACCCATAACGGTTTTGGTCCCTGAGACTAACTGTCGTTAGTTTTTTCCGTTAGCTAACGACCATTTGCAACAAACATTTGCACCGTTAGTCCTTTATACTAACGACCGTTTATATTTACCTCATTTATTTTATTTTATTTTTTCTAAAAAAAATTGGTTTTCTTATAATTTTTTTTCCTCTAAATATCTTTAAAATGTATACACGTTTTTATACACGTTTTTATAGACATTTTTATACACGTTTTCATACACACATTTTTATACACACATTTTTTATACACACGTTTTTATATATATGTTTTCATACACGTTTTATACACAACTTTTTTTTACATGTTTTTTTACACACTTTTTTATATACGTTTTTATACGCACGTTTTTATATACATTTTTATACACACATTTATACACATATTTTTATACACGTTTTTATACACATGTTTCTTATACACATACTTTTATGCACATGCTTTTATACACACGTTTTTATATACACATTTATATGCACATTTATACACACATTTTTATGCACACATTTATACACAAATTTATACATATTTTTTTATACATGTTTTTATACACACGTTTATACACACATTTTTATCCTCGTGTATAAAAGCGTGTATAAAAATATGTGTATAAATGTGTGTATAAAAACTCTATAAAAACGTGTATAAAAATGTGTATATAATGTGTGTATAAAAACGTGTATAAAAATGTGTGTATAAAAACGTGTATAAAAATATGTGTATAAATGTGTGTATAAAAACGTGTATAAAAATGTGTGTATAAAAACGTGTATATAATGTGTGTATAAATGTGTGTATTAAAACATGTGTATAAAAACATGTGTATAAAAACGTGTATAAAAATGTGTGTATAAAAACATGTATAAAAGTGTGTGTATAAAAACATGAGTATAAAAATGCGTGTATAAAAATGTGTATAAAAACGTGCATATAAAAACATGTATATAAAAACGTGTAATAAAATGTGTGTATAAAAATTTGTATATGAAAACGTGTATAAAAATGTGTATAAAAATGTGTATAAATTTTAAAGATATTTAGAAAAAAAATTATAAGAAAACCAATTAAACAAATTTTTTGTTAAGTATAAACGGTCGTTAGTATAAAAGACTAACGGTGCAAATGTTTGTTGCAAACGGTCGTTAAAGGACTAACAGTGCAAATGTTAGTATAAAGGACTAACGGAAAAAAACTAACGACAGTTAGTCTCAGGGACCAAAACTGTTATGGGTCGCAACCACAGGGACTGGATCCGTTAGAAAAAAAGTTTGGGGATTAAACCCGTAAAACCCGACAGACCACATGGACCATTTATGAAATTAACTATAGCATTTAAGTGGGCTGTTATGATTTGTTTTTCAATGATTTATAACAGAAATTTGATGAGTCATTAACCATTTTGATTGCAACATTACACCATATTTTACAACTTGAATGTGTATAAATTGAAGGCAATCCCAACCATTCCAAATACACCAAAACAAACAACTCATTCTTTCTCTTCCAGCACACTCACAAAAGTTCTAGCAAATTTTTTCAGGCAATTTGTCAATTCCGGCAGTACTCCTGTTCCGGCCGTTGTACCCTGGGAAAAAACCGTGGTAATTGACACGGAATTGTTGTAAGGGAATCATGTCCAAAACAAGACTCGGTCTTATATGATTATTGTTCCTGTATACGACTTATTTCCAGGTTATTTTCAAATTTACTTTGTTGCATTGATAATTTCTTCCTTTTATTGTTGATTTAAATTTCCTTATAAACGGTATCCTTTACTACAATCTTAAAACAATTCCGTGTTACCGTTGATAAGGAAGAAAACGATTTGGATTTATTCGTTATAATCCAGTTAGATTCAGAATAAATTGTGTTTAAGACTGATTTTTAAGTTGATTTTTTAAAGCAAATAGCGCATAATCTAATTTTTCTGTTGAATTTTAATTTAGCTAAGTATGCTCATATTTTATACAACGTGTGGTATTTTATAATCGTTTTATCTACATATTGCTCTAACCACGTTCCCTGCAGATTCTCTTAAAACAAGTTTTTCCAGTGCTCAGCCTTGTTTTTCCTATCCAAACAGCTTTTTTTTTTTTTTTTTTTTTTTTTTTTTTTTTTTTTTTAATTTTAATTTTTTTAAAGAGTTTATTGTCTAAACAGCCCCTTAAACTGGTTTTCCGAACAGCTTTCATAACGGTTTTCTGCACCTGTTTGCTGTCCAAACATCCCCTCAAAAAGATATTTCCAAACAGCCCCACACCAGATTTCAGAACGATTTTTCTGCACGTGTTTGCTGTCCAAACAACCCCGTAAAATGATTCTTTCAAACAGCCCTTATTTGGTCACATTCTGTCAAAACAGCCCCTATTAACCTTTCTAAAAGTTTTGTCCAAACACTCCTTGCATTTCAAAGTTTTTCATTAAAATACTTGTGCCAAATCAGCTCACTTTTCTGAATTTTTACTGTGCAAGTTTATGCAGATTTTCTGCATTTATTTACTTCTTAAAAGTTGATCGGATTATTATTATTAGAGGACTTTATTTGCTGCTATATTGGTGAAGTTTCTTGTACATTGCATAAGTTTTAAAAGGAGTGTGTTTCCTGATAACTTTATTTGTGCAAGATCAGTATACTTTGTGTGGTTTCGTCACTTTGTTCTTGATACTGTTTATACAGAAACGTATAGCATTTGTTGCATGTAATACAAAGTATTGGCAAGCAAAAAAAATTGTGTGCAAACTCAATTACAACCTATTGTCAATTTTCTGTGTGAACTTTTCAGAACGGTATCTGATTTCGTTGCAATGATTTCAAAAGTAAGCCAAGCGGGTTCAAACACAAAAGAGTGGTGGATTGACACGAGTGCCACCCGTCATTTGTGCTTTAAACAAGAGTCTCTTTAGTTCGTTTAAAGAGGTTAACAATGGTTAAAAACTTTTCATGGGAAAATCCATCACCGCTGATATTAAAGGTGAGGGTGATGTGATTTTGAAATGGACATCCGGAAAAGAGTTAAAACTCAAAAACATTTTGTACATTCCGGAGATTCGAAAGAATCTTGTGTCCGGGTGGTTGCTCAACAAGTATGGGTTTTGCCTTGCATTTGAGTGTAACACATTTGAGTTAACCCACAATAAAATGGTTGTAGGTACGGGCTACGCCCGTGATGGAATGTTCAAGTTGGACTTAATTGTTAAGGAAAACAATCTTTCTAAAATGAACACTAATTCAACTTGTGTAGTTGAGACTTCGAATGTGTGGTATGGCCGACTTGGTCATGTCAATTATAATTCCATCCGTCATTTAATGAAATTAAATTGTACACCTACATTCCATATTGACTCAAATCACAAGTGCGAAACTTGTGTTGAAGCGAAAATGACAATATCGTCTTTTCATTCGGTTGAAAGAAAAACCGACCCTCTTGATCTAATTCAACAGATGTGTGTGATTTAAAATCAGTGCCAACAAGAGGAGATAACAAGTACTTCATCACTTTCATTGATGATAGTACGAAATATTGCTATGTGTATTTACTTAAAAGTAAAGATTAAGCAATAGATAAATTCATTCTATACAAGAATGAGGTTGAGAATCAACTAAATAAAAGGATCAAGGTAGTAAGGAGTGATAGAGGAGGTGAATATGTATCTCCATTTGCTGAATTTTGTTCACAACATGGAATTAGACATGAATTCACTGCACCCTATTCACCTCAGCAGAATGGGATTGCTAAAAGGAAAAACCGTACCTTAAAAGAAATGGCAAATGCCATGTTAATAAGTTTGGGTTTAAATCAGAACATGTGGGGGGAAGCCATTTTATCGGTTAATTATCTTTTGAATAAGATACCTCGTAAGGAAAAAGAAGAGACCCCCTATGAACTATGGATGGGAAGAAAACCATCTTATAAATACTTACGAGTGTGGGGGTGCCTAGCCAAAGTGGCAATTCCGGCACCTAAAGCTCAAAAGATAGGACCCAAAACCTTTGATTGTGTATTCATTGGGTATGCTCTTAATAGCGGTGCTTACTGATTTCTTGTGCACGAGTCAAAGAATCCCGAGATACACAAGAATACGATAATGGAATCAAGGAATGCTTCATTCTTTGAAACTGTGTTCCCTTGTTTGACAAAGGAAAATGAAAGGTCATCTAGACGAGATGACGTGGTTGTCCACGAAAAGAGACAACGAGATGATGACATCGTTCACGATGAGAGGCAACATCAATCTGAGGAAGAAGATATTGAACCTAGAAGAAGCAAAAGGCCAAGAATCGAGAAATCGTTTGGACCTGATTTTGTTTCTTTTATGGTAGAAAGTGAACCGAACACTTACCGAGAAGCGGTTACTTCCTCAAAAGGGCCTCAATGGAAAGAAGCCATTAAGAGTGAGATAGATTCTATTTTGCATAACCATACATGGGAGCTTGTAGATCTACCTCCGGGTTGCAAACCATTAGGCTATCGATGGATCTTCAAGAAGAAGATGAAAGCTAATGGCACCATGACAAGTACAAAGCAAGATTGGTGATCAAAGGTTACAGACAACGAGAAGGTCTGGATTATTTTGACACTTATTCGCCCGTAACGCGAATAACCTCCATTAGGATGGTACTTGCTATTGCAGCCATAAGAAATCTGGAAGTTCATCAAATGGATGTAAAAACTGCTTTTCTAAATGGAGATTTAGATGAAGAGATTTACATGGAACAACCTGAGGGATTCAACTTTTCAAGTCACTGTATGGATTAAAACAAGCTCCTAAGCTGTGGCAACGAAAGTTTGACCACATCATGATCGAATGTGGATTCAAAATTAACGAATGTGACAAGTGTGTCTACGTGAAAGACACAAACAATGGATATGTCATCTTATGTCTATATGTAGACGATATGTTAATCGTTGGAAGCAATGATAAGATGATACAATCTACTAAAGACATGTTGAAATCAAGGTTTGACATGAAAGACATGGGTTTGGCGGATGTGATACTTCGAGTCAAAATCACACGAACCCAAAATGGACTTATGTTGAGTCAAACACACTTTGTGGATAAAATTCTTGAGAAATATAATCCAGATGACTCCAACATTGCGAGGACTCCTATTGATACGACTAAACATCTATCTAAAAATAGAGGTAAAGGAATTAACCAAATGGGATATTCGAGCATTATTGGTAGCTTGATGTATCTAATGAATTGTACGAGACTAGACTTAGCATACGTTGTGAGTAGGCTAAGTAGGTATACGAACAACCCAGGTTACAAACACTGGGAAAGTATAACAAGGGTTCTGGGGTACATAAGGTACACTCGAGAATATGGATTGCATTATATTAGATATCCGGCTGTTATCGAAGGATACAGTGATGCAAACTGGATATCTGATATAAAAGACTCTAGATCAACAAGTGGATATGTATTTACACTTGGAGGTGGAGCTGTATCATGGAAATCTTCCAAACAGACGGTTATTTCCAGATCCACAATGGAGTCAGAATTTATCGCCTTAGATAAATACGCCGAAGAGGCAGAATTGTTACGTCAATTTGTAGAGGACATACCAAAGTGGCCTAAGCCGGTAACAGCCATATGTATACATTGTGATAATCAATCAGCGATTGGTAGAGCTCATAGCATAATGTATAATGGTAAGTCAAGACATATTAGACGTAGACACAATACTATACGACAACTACGCTCTACAGGAGTTATCACTATTGATTATGTGAAATCAAAGGATAACATAGCGGATCCGCTTACGAAAGGCTTAAGCAGAGAGTTAGTTAACAAGTCGTCAAAAGGAATGGGACTAAAGCCCGTTAATGAATGAGTTTATATGAAGGAAAACCTAACCAGCTGACTGGAGATCCCAAGATCTGGGTTAAATAGGACAACCTACTCGTATAAAGTATGGGGGAGTCACTGTAGGGGGCTAATCAACCTCTGATAACAGATAAGGGTGCTAATAAACATCCTGGTCCATTCCTGCAATATTCAGTGACAAGATACGAGGTTAAGCCTAGAGCTTTTAATGATTTAATAAGAAATCACCTATGTGAGAGAGAAGTGGGGTCACTTCAAAGGGAAATGTGGGGGCGCTTTTCCTAAAAGCTCTTGCAGAACCAAGCTAGTGTTCATGACCATAACGAACACGACTACGAGGAGTTGAAAGTGTCAGGAAGAGTCCTGTGTGAACATATATTGTTGTCTACACAAACAGCAGATCAGTACAAAGACATCGCGTTCTACTGACAGCTAAGAGGCTAAGTATATTTCACAAGGGAAGGATCAAAGGGTAACACCTAGCTATCCTATGCAAGACTCAACTGCTGAAATTTTATTGGAATTTTGTGAGTTTCTACTCGATCTCCATTCACAAAATTTTAGTTAAAAAATGAGTTTTCACTAACTTTGGACATAGATAATTATTAGTAAATATAATTATTAATATTAAGGCTTTATATGGTTACGTAGTCCTTTGTGAGAGCTTCGTGACGAGCCTTTAAATGTCCAAAGCGGAATTAGTGTGAATGAGATATCGAGTCTCGAGGAAGGGTATTTGGAATGGAAAAAAATGGTTGAATGTGAGTTATGACTTATGTTAGAAATCTGAAAATCATAATAGCATTTAAGTGGGCTGTTATGATTTGTTTTTCAATGATTTATAACAGAAATTTGATGAGTCATTAACCATTTTGATTGCAACATTACACCATATTTTACAACTTGAATGTGTATAAATTGAAGGCAATCCCAACCATTCCAAATACACCAAAACAAACAGCTCACTCTTTCTCTCCCAACACACTCACAAAAGTTCTAGCAGATTTTTTGAGGCAATTTGTCAATTCCGGCAATACTCCTGCTCCGGCCGTTGTACCCTGGGAAACAACCGTGGTAATTGACACGGAATTGTTTTAAAGGAATCGTGTCCAACACGAGACTCGGTCTTATATGATTATTGTTCCTGCATACGACTTATTTCCAGGTTATTTTCAAATTTACTTTGTTGCATTGATAATTTCTTCCTGTTATTGTTGATTTAAATTTCCTTATAAACGGTATCCTTTACTACAACCTAAACGTGACAAGATCTCAATGAGTAAGCAATCTGGAAACGCACTCATTCATATTCTCTTGTACTTGATCCATTAGATAATGGTCACAATATTATTACTCTAAACAACAACTATCACAATATTATTACTCTAAACAACAACTAAGTTGTTTTAGTATTTGGCCTCTTTGTTTTGTTATTTGGGTTTTATGTGGGCCTTATTTTTTTCCTACAAATAAAATATCATATGAGTTAACACTTTATTACTGTATAAGTTATTTTAAGTGGACTATTCTTATGTAACAAGAAGTAATTTTATGTTTTATAAAAGTTTGAGTTACTCTTTCACGTAAGCATAATTTGACAATCAGTTAGAAAGGACTTGCCATCCTACGAGACAGTTTTGGTTACATAATAAGCTTCAAATACTGTTATAGTCGACATACTATTCAAACATGTACGTTTCTGCACAACCCATTTCACACCAAAATGTTTATAGTTTTTCTGTATTTAACATGTTGGTGAACTGCGAATTACTTGTACTTAACATGTAACAACTGAATAAAAAACGATTCTTATTGGCATTTTTAATGGGACTTATTTTGCTACTACAATCTTTTTTGCTGCTATTAGTCGAGACATAACAAATGTTTTCTAACCACACTTCATAATCAATTAGAGGACTTGTGAGATATTTGGAGTATGCTGTGATTTTGGTTGCTTAGTAAATTTCAAATGTGGTTTAACATAAACATACTATTAATTTTACGTTTTTTTTTTCTTCATAATCAATTAGAGGACTTGTGAGATATTTGGAGTATGCTGTGATTTTGGTTGCTTAGTAAATTTCAAATGTGGTTTAACATAAACATACTATTAATTTTACGTTTTTTTTTTTTTTTTTTTTTTTTTTTAATCACCCATCGGTAGTTTTGGTTTTAGAACATTATTTTGTGTCAAGTGGTAGACAATAACTCATGTGTAGACAATAACTCATGTTTACGCTTGCAAGACGAAACAATATTATGATATAAATGAAGGAAATGCTTAGGAGGAGAATAAAATTGATGATCAATAAAGATTTACATGTTTTTATTGATAGAAAGAAGATTAACAACGTATAAAATGATTTATGAAACATTAAAACATACATAAACGAAGGTAATTGCATGAATAAACTTTATTACAAAATAAAGAAAAAGTTGAATTCAATGGCATCGAGGAAACTTTAATATTGTCTTGTTATTGTGCTTTAATAGGGCTTTGGGGGTGGGGGAGACTTGTATTTGTAAACTAGAGAAGGTGAAGGAGGAGGTGGGGACTTGTAAACATAAGGAGGCGGTGGAGACGGCGATGGAGGAGGGGGAGACTTATAAACGTATGGAGGCGGTGGTGAATGTTTTGGAGGAGGGGGAGACTTGTACACGTATGGAGGTGGTGGTGAATGTTTTGGAGGAGGGGGAGACTTATAAACATATGCAGGTGGTGGTGAATGTTTTGGAGGAGGGGGAGACTTGTACACGTATGGAGGCGGTGGTGAATGATTTGGAGGAGGGGGAGACTTGTAAACGTATGGAGGTGGCGGGGAATGTTTAGGAGGAGGGGGAGACTTGTAAACGTATGGAGGCGGCGGGGAATGTTTTGGAGGTGGGGGAGACTTGTATACGTATGGAGGCGGCGGGGAATGTTTTGGAGGTGGGGGAGACTTGTACACGTATGGAGGCGGTGGAGAATGTTTTGGAGGAGGGGGAGACTTGTAAACGTATGGAGGCGGTGGGGAATGTTTTGGAGGAGGGGGAGACTTGTACACGTATGGAGGCGGTGGGGAATGTTTTGGAGGAGGGGGAGACTTGTAAACGTATGGAGGCGGTGAGGAATGTTTTGGAGGAGGGGGAGACTTGTACATGTATGGAGGCGGTGAGGAATGTTTTGGAGGAGTGGGAGACTTGTACATGTATGGAGGCGGTGGGGAATATTTTGGAGGAGGGGGAGACTTGTACACGTATGGAGGCGGGGGAGAATGTTTTGGAGGAGGGGGAGACATGTAAACGTATGGAGGCGGTGGTGAATGTTTTGGAGGAGGGGGAGACTTGTACACGTATGGAGGCGGTGGGGAATGTTTTGGAGGAGGGGGAGACTTGTATACATATGGAGGCGGTGGTGAATGTTTTGGAGGAGGGGGAGACTTGTACACGTATGGAGGTGGTGGGGAATGTTTTGGAGGTGGTGGAGACTTGTACACGTATGGAGGTGGTGGGGATGGTGATGGCGGTGGTGGAGACTTGTACACATACGGAGGTGGTGGTGAATGTTTTGGAGGAGGGGGAGACTTGTATACATATGGAGGTGGTGGGGAAGGTGATGGTGGGGGTGGGGACTTATAAACATAAGGAGGTGGTGGAGACGGAGACGGGGGAGGGGGAGACTTGTAAACGTATGGAGGTGGTGGGGAATTTACTGGAGGAGGGGGAGACTTGTACACATATGGTGGTGGTGGAGAACTATAACCGTACGGTTTATCTGCAAAGACAATAGTGGCCAACAAGAAGAAAACAAAAGCATACATAAGTTGAGGCGAATGCCTCAACACCCCGAGGGTTACCATATCAGTAGACCCTTACTATTACGAGACTAAGATTTGTGTTTGTGTGTTTAAATGGTTAGATTAGCACCCTTTTTATAGCAATCGATTACACTTTTTTATTACAAAAAACAGGTTGTCATAGCATTTGTTTTTTGCAAATAGAGCAGCGTTAATGGTTCTCAGTCGTTGTTCTTCAATTTGTTTATTAAGTCAACTATGTCGATCTATCAAAAAGTCAGATGGTAGTTGGTGAGTGCCAGTAGGATAATGAATTTGTTTATGAGGCAAAGATTCCTTAAGATTGTACGGAGTAACGTGTTTATAGATAGAACATTAAACTTGCGAGATTAACAAGTACTGAATAACCATAACTTGACTACTACAAATACATGGACAATTGGACAGACACTTGCGGGTAATCTATACATATCCGAAAGAAAGAATCGAAACGTATCACGTGTGCATGGTTCTCTCTTTTTACCACCGATACCACAAGAAAATTGTAGTTTTAGAATGAAAACTATAGCAGCTCTCTTAAAGCTTTTCAATTCAGTCCTATTTATAGATTTTTGGTGTGAATATCTTGAGTAGAAGTGGCTGCTGATATCATTTCTAGAGATTAGAGAAACAAGTTCACTTGATCCAAAGATTTAACAGTTTATTAAGTTTGACAATCTTAACAATGTAATCAAGGCTGTTACAGTCGTATGTCATATAAAGTTATAAACTGAACATGTTTTAGAAACTTGCATGGTCAAATCTAGTACTAGTTACTATGATAGACCGTAGTACTGTTTTGAGGTTAAAACAACCACCTTCCCTAATCTCAAAACTACTAAAGGGATCAAACTTGCAAATTGTATGCATTTTGAATGCATTCAGTAAAGACTAGCTCAACATGAATCCCCACCAAATCTTAACTTTAAACCGAATCACTTATCAAGAACCTGAATCAATTATCAAGAACCTTAATATTTGATGGAAAATTGAATCCCTTTGCTTTCAAACAAGAGAAATAACAGTGAAAAGAATGCATTTATTAATTAATTATGATAGGGGCATACACACACACACACACACACACACACAAAAGAAAAAAAAAAGTAGTAATCTTTTAATGAGAAAACGGAAGACAATCATAATTTATTCTATGTATGGTTCGATGAGCTATGCCATATGTTTAGTTTATGTGGCGAGTTAATTGAGTTTAGGGAGGTGTTTCAAGTGCCAAAAAAGTATCTAAGTTCATTGTTGCGAGTCACAATATTCAGCTTTGAGCTCTACAATAAAGTAATTCTAATATCTATTCTCTTAATATTAGGGTCAAAATAATAAGAACTCAAGAGAATCATGTGACAAGTTATTATTGTTTCAAAACAAGTTATTGGCATAAGTTTAAGATTATCAACTTCTCCACAACTTCAAACTATTGGTTAATGATTCTAATTCTCCATGTTGCAATAATAATTTCCAAAACCCACACTTACTCATATTACCAAAAGAAATGTAAATTTTACCTCTAAGGATAATTCCCTAATTTCAAGCTCCTTGACATGATGAAGGTTAATTAGTATCAATCCGTTAAGCATCTCTTTTTCTCTTCTTTACGCGTTGTCTTCCAGAACCCACACTTACAATAACTTAAGTGAGCTTTGACCAAAGGAGACACATTTAGCGACACAAGCTTCGACAAGATCAGATTAAGTACCATCATAACTCATAAGTGATCAAATATGAGGAGCGTTGATTTCGAGAACATCCTCAAGATCAGTAGTAATGTAGCCTTCTGGATCTTCAGGATCCAGGTATCCAGGAAACAAAATGTTCTTGACAATCTTTGAAGTAAATATGAATCCGCCTATACCGATAGCAAATTTTCAATTCCAAAGGTTCCAAAGTAGGACTTCCACATAATATATTTTCAATTAACTCTTTGTTCAGTTTCGTTTTTGCAAACAAACTCAGCTCGTAAGTTTATTCCAACTAATATCACGCCAGTCCGATAAAACACACAACCTTCCAATGTAAGATTAGTAAAACACAAATTGACAAAAAAGGACTGATTAACACAAACTGGAATCCAAATAGTTACTCCCTAAACCTAAATCAAGGTCTACTTGAACGTTAAAATTAATTAACAGCAAAACGAATCCTATTGCTGACTTGTGACTGAAACTGACTTTCGTTTCTGATAAACACTTTTAAGCTGTCGATCTTTAATTGGCGACATTGAGCTAGTGTTTTATTGACCAATAAATAGAATTCAGGGAGCTTTGATTTTTTTATCCGAGTGCTTTTTAAAGCTGGAAGTTAAGATTAGGAACTTGAGTCCAAAGACGTTGATATCATTTGGAGAGTGTGCTTGTTTTAATGGCATCTCTTGTTTTAGGTAAACGAGACAAGATTTCAATGAGTAAGCAATCTGGTAACGCACTCATTTGATCTTCTTTTTCTTCAAGTTTCATTCGTTTTAGGCCATTTTTAGGTTGAGTTTTTTCTACTTCCGCAGTTTTCATGGTTGATATGATTTTTCTCATTTATCTCATGACTATAACAAGTAGTGTTAACGATATATAGATACATATTGGATATATCCCAATCAATAAAATATGTAATCTATGACAATTATTAAGATGATCTACATACTAAATATTAGGGATATGATATACACAATCTTGCACATAATGTTTTATTATTATAACTGTTGAAGACATCTTTGTGATGATAAGTGAAGAAATCACACACCGGGTGAATTTGATAGGTTATTGGTTGGCTTTGTGTCAGCTTCGACCATACTATTTGTGTTTTTTGAATAAAATTAGTCTTTGTGAATTTGACATAATTTGTGAATGCTTTAAAATGTTACATTTACGTACATTGCTATAGGTTTTAGATTTTTGTTTGTTTGCGAAGAAAATTACATAGGGAAACAAAATTTAGTTCCGATATTTATATTTTTGTATGCTTATAAGAAGTAACCACTTTCTTCTTTTCTAACAATCAGTAGTATGTGACCACTTATTCGCCACTAATAGTAAATATCAGTGACCATTTTTCGTCACTATCAGAACTGTGACGAATTTGTTCATCACTGTCCAAACAAGATAGAGATAGTGACCATTAATTTGTCACAGATTAGTGACAAAGCATATTTTAGTCTCTATAAATTTAGTGACGAACCTATATTGGCGACTAGTGACCACCTGAATTTTGGTCACAAATGAGCTTGTGACAAGCTTTTACACTGTTAGTGACGAAATATTTTTGGTCACTAAAGGCTAATTTTCTTCAAGTGTACCTCGCTACTTGCATACTTCTAGGGCTGTAACTGAGTCGAGTCGATATATAACACTGCCAAACACAAGCTCAACTCAATTAAAAGATGTATAATAATTACAACTTTTGTTAAGGTTAAAAATTTATTCACTCGATACCTTCAAGCTTATTGATTTAGGCTGAAGACAAAATGTTGACCACTAGTACATTCAGGAGCTTCGGCTACGAATTTTTTTTTATCGTCCCGACGACAAGACGACGGTATAAAACCGTCCCGACGACACGACGTCGACATTACCCCGTCGCTATTCACTGTCCCGACGATAAAGCCCGACGACAACGTGGGACCCATATGTTTTTTCAGTCAAAGTTTTTGGTGGTTTTGGGAAATAGATGCCGACGTCATGTCTTCGACACCATAAGAATAATTAAACTCATAATTAGTTAATCGTAATTACGTTGTAAACATACCGACTACACGACGTCGGTGGGTAACTAAACCGGTCAACAAAAGTCAATATTATCTCTAAAGGTGTCGACGACATGACGTCGGCATAATATAACTTATAAATAAAATTTTGTTAAGGTACTGACGACATGACGTCGGTACCATAAAACTCACAAATAAAATTTGGTTTACGGTGCCGACGACACGTTGTTGGTACCATAGTGTAATGCAGCTACACAGCAGGCTGCACAGCTGCAAATTTCCAGATTTTTTCCGGAAAATTTTCCCGAAAAAATCTACCAAAACCTGTAAGCAACCAAAGCCTTTAACCAATCAATACTAACATGTCCTAACACGTACAACTTATAACGGCTTAAACACTTGCAAATAATCGCTAAACACCCTCAAAATGCATTAAAACATTATAAAGTCTACAAAACGGGTGTTATATTCTCTAAACCTAGCTGCCATATCCACAAATGTTGCAATATCCGCAATGTTCAAATCACCAAAAGGTTTAACTACAAAATACTAAGATACGGGTCGCCAAAATATAGTTTCAAAGATAAGTACAACACAAAATAACCCATATCATCACTACGACCATCCTCATCATCACCACTCTCGCCTCCGCCACTCCCGCTCCCGCCAGCTGCACCACTGCCTCCCGCGCCACACCCGCTGCCTGAGCCTGCCTCAGTTTGAGAAGGCATCTGACTAATAAACTCGTGCCATTGCGGGTTGCTCCGGACAAAACCCATCAACTGAGCGAGCTGCGACTTAATTTCCTTAGCTTCTGCTACAACTGCGTCACTCTTCTTCTCAGCCTCAGCAATCTTCTTTTCAGCTTCAGCAAGCTTCTCGTCGATCTCGGCCCTACCTAAAAACGAAATAATCAAAATTTAAAAACGGCCATTGCAATACATAAGATGAATCGTGAGTAATCTATTAGTACTGTACATACCTGGAGGTGGAGGCGGGGTGTATGGTAATGGTGGCCTGCTCATGCCGGGTACCACCCTACCCCTGCCGGCTATCTGACCCCGCTGCTTGCCCTTTATAACAAGGGCAAGTATCCCCTCCTCTGTGCACGCTACCCCTGTAGGCGTATCCGCTCCCAGATCCCGTAGCCGGACCATCTCTTGCTATGTAGTTGAAAAAAAAAATTAAAATTAATCAGTGTTGCAAAAAAAGGTCTACAAGGCCGATTAATCGCCGATTAGGTGCTACAAGGCCACCGACCTTGCCGATTTATGTAAATGGGTCAAACAAATAGGTCAACCGTGGTCAACGGCTATCAACGACGGTCAATGGTGGTCAAACTTGCTGGAAACCTATAAATCTTGCCGGAAGTACCCAACACTCACTGTAAACTTATTTTGATCACTTATAGTAACTCTTTAAGTATATTACAAGTTGTTTTTTAGAAAATACACTGCCGAAAATACCTAAAACTCACCGAAAATACACAAAACTTGCCGGAAATAACTAAAATTTGTCAGTAATGCCAATCCGATTAATCACCGATTAATCCCGCCTAGACCGATTACAAGCTACAAGGTAGTCGACCGCCCGACTATCGATTCGCGATTTTTGCAACCTTGAAATTAATATATTAGTCGGGTTAATAGATTATGTTTCAATAAATCATTAAAGTACGTGTTAAAAAAAAAAAAAAAAAAAAAAAAAAAAAAAAAAAAAAAAAAAGATACTTACATATTGAAGCCTAGCCTCATCCTGCAACCATACATCGTCCTTGCAGTGAGTGTCGTAGAAGCTCTTTATGAGGGACGGGTACTGGTCGCGGTTCTCGCTGTTCTCGAACTGTATATACACATGCATATAAGATGAAACAAATTAAAAATGACAAATCAAACACCATATATATTTTAATTACACTTAAATACTTTTATAAAATTAAAATTAATTACTTTTATAAAATTAAATTTTTTTATTTCATATAAATACTTTTAATTAATATATAATTAAAATTAAATAATTTTATAAAATTAAAATACTTTTATAAAATAATCAAAATGTGTCTTACGTATTCGTGTCGAGAAGCGGCCAATGATTTGGACCCGTGGCGGCTGTAAACCTTGTTCTTCTTTCGGTTCTCGGCGTTCACAGCAGCTCGCTTGAGGTTCGCCTCCTCCATGTAGAACTTGACATGCTTCTCCCATACAGACTGCTCCATGTTCGGAGGAGGGTTTCTTCGTATCACATCCACAGCCCGAGGCCCACCCTTCCTAGTAAAGTGATCGCGCTTCAGGTCATGCTTATTGTCCGAGTAGCGCCTAGCCAAATATGCATTGATGCCAGTCCGAATGGTTTCCCAACGTTCTTCCCACATGTGGCGCTCCAGGTTAAACATACGTTGCAATCAAATATAGTTAAAATTAATAGAGATATAAATAAATAAACAAATTTAAATAAATATACACATTTAAACAAATTTAAATAATTGTACACATTCAAATAATTAAATAGAGATATAATTAAATATACACATTTAAATAAATAAATACGATAACAAAACACTATAAAAGGAAAATGAAATAACTGACCCCGAGTCGGTGCATGACGTGCGCCTTCTTCTCCTTTTCGATCTCGTGCCAGGAGGGATAGTACAACGGCATCTCCCTAATCAGCTCGCCAACGTAGTTACTGAACCACTTGGCATTCTTGCCGACATGAACGTACGTCCCCTGATCACCACACTCGAACTCAATCGACTGCGGGCCGTTAAGTTCCACGGCTCTCTTCAGGGCTACGTTCTTCGTGGTTTGGCGGACCGGCGGCCTGCCGCCATCCCGCCCTCCACCCTTGCCTCCCCCCTTGCCCTACCTCCTCTTCGGGGTCGTCGTGATCCTACAATTGAAGTGAGTGAAAACGTCATAAAATAACAAGTAACAAAATTCAAATGATCAAGTTTAAGTTTCTTACCACCACGGCAACCGCTATCAATCTGACGGGTAGGGGAAGGTGGTGGGTCACCAGAAACGTCACCACCGAAAAAACATTGCAATACTAACAAATGAAAAAACATTGCGGAAGCTGGAAAACTAAACTACTACGGCTGGAAAACTACAACAAAGCATAAAAATGAAAAAACAAATAACATACTGTCTCGGCTGTCTCAGCTCTCGGCTCTCGCTCTTAGGTTGTGGTCTCTCGGGCTGCGGTCTCGGGTTGTGGTCTCGGGCTCGGGCTATATAAAAAGAGAGCACATTATATCAGTTGCTTAAAATTAAAGAGCAAAAACTTTTGACGACGACATGTCGACGGGATACCAAAAGTTAATAAAAAAATTAAAACAAGGTACATTACCTATGTCTTGGTTGTCTCGGCTCTCACCCTCAGCTCTCGCTCTCGGCTATCACAGCTCTCTGCTGTATCCAAAAAAAAAAAAAAGAAAGAAAACAAATTCAAAAAATTAACAATTAACATTTGCTAACAAAATAAAAAAATTAACAATTGCTAATCAAAAATTAAAAATTACCTTCGTGAAACAAGAAATAGTGGGGAAGAAGAAGAGGAAGAACTAAACAATAGAGGGGTTGAGGAGTGAATTTAACATGAGAAGAGGAGGATGAAAAGTGCACAGTGGTGCTCGTGTAGTGGTGGTGTAGTGGTTGGGTTGTGTTGGTGTAGTGGTGGAGCTGTGGTGGTGCAGTGGTGGTGGTGGTGGAGCTGTGATGATAGTGGTGGTGGAGCTGTGATGATTGATTTGTCAATTATAGTCCAAGGATTTACAA
This sequence comes from Artemisia tridentata subsp. tridentata, assembly GCA_021014915.2. NCBI lineage: Eukaryota > Viridiplantae > Streptophyta > Magnoliopsida > Asterales > Asteraceae > Artemisia > Artemisia tridentata. The sequence goes on along the minus strand of CP139501.1, from coordinate 219,072,999 downwards.
AGAAAATATGTAAAACCCGAGTCGTTTGTCCCGACGAAGGATGAATGGAATTTGTGATATCGGGCTCGTGAAACGTGCAGTGAATGGTGAATAAAAGTGAGATTTGTGAGTTTTAAATCTAGAAATATTAAATGTAAGCTAAAAACAATTACTAAGGGAAGGGAAATGCTATTCTAAGGCAAACGTATCATAAAACGTAAAAGAAATCCTAAATACACGTTTAAACCGGGAAATCCGAACCTAAACGTCAAACTAATGAAACACTAATCCTATAAATGCCAAATTAATTTTTCTAAGTCCTAATTAGTAAAAGAAAATTTTAGGAAAAAGATTTATATTTTTTTGATTTTTATTTTAATTTTTATGAATTAAAAACTAAATACAACAAATTAATTGATTAAAAATATTAAATGAAAAGAGAAAAATCTGAAACTTTTCTGAAAATTACTTTGTACTAATCTAAGTTTAGGAAAAATAAGTAAACCTGAAAAACTATTATGGATAAGCCGAATTTAAGCAAAACAGTGTGATAAGCAATTAAGGGAAAAGATGGGTTAAAAGAAAAAGGGTATAAGATTGTTATTGAAAAAGACCCAAGGGCAGTTGGAAGAGGTGTGTGTGCTGTGTGCTGGGTGGCCTGGGTTCGAACCCTGGTTTGGCTTTTTGTAAAATCTATATATATATATATATATATATATATATATATATATATATATATATATATATATATATATATATATATATATATATATATATATATATTTTTTTTTTGTGTGAAACTGATTAAGTGCTTAATTATAAGCACTTTTTTTCTAAAACAAATATTTTTGAAACCTTATAACAAGCTCAGATTAAGCTGAGTTTAACTGATCAGAAACAAGGAAGAATGAAAATAAGGCAAAGCAAAGGCACAAGGACAATAAGCTAATATAAGCTAAGATGAACTATGAATAAGCTATCTATATTTTCTAAATAATCCAAATATGTAAGAAAAGATATAAGCAATAGCAGATAAGCACTAATTTAAACCCAATAAGCAAAAGCTCAAACTGAGCAGTCCTAAAAAGGGGGGTCTGAGGTGGTTTTTAAGCCCCCAAAAAGCTATCAAAAAGCTGATCTTAAAATTTCCAAAAATAGGCATTAACTTCACAAGCCACCAAAGATTAACTACACCAAGTTTCAACTTATTAGAGCTTATATTAAAGATTTGAAAAATGAACAACTCAGGCTGATTTGAGCACTAGGGATACTTGTGCAGACTGCAAAGTTACTGATGCAACAGTTCAAGCATTTTGACCAAAAAAACTTCAACACTCAATGGAAATCTACCAAACTTAGAAAAAGGACTTCAAACACTGATGTGCACTTAAAGTTGCCAAAAAATATGACCAAACAAGCTTTTGCTTATCAGAAGCTAAATATGGCAGTTTGGGTCCTATAATTGCACTATTCTACTCAAAACCTCAAAAGGACTTAATACAGCTTAAATCCTACTTAAATCAACTTTTCTGGCTTCAATTAAGCTTAATCAAATCTAGTCTTTTGGTAAATGAACAGTACCAACCTAAATTGACCAAAAATAAGCTTGATCCAAACACCCTTATAAAAACTGAAATTGCAAATTTTACACTACAAACCACCAAACTAAGCTATGAAGTGACTTATACTACTCAAATAAGCTGAAACATGATTAATCTAAGCTAAAATGAACAGTAAACAAGCTAAGTATCACAGAACTACACTATTTAGCTATATCATGCAATTTTAGGCTAAGAAATGGAAATTTGGAACTCACTTTTGGCCTCAGCTTAACAGAGGCACCCAATTAAGTGCAGCTACAAGCTCCTAGCTTATAAATAAGCTAGGTAACAGTCCATCTTGCCCCTCCATTGCAGGCAACTTCCAAAAGCTTTCCACTCATATGCATAGGTATATAACTTTGATTATTTGAATTAATTTGATATCTAATAAACTCCCAACTAGCTATAGAAGCTATAATGAGCTTAAGTAAACAGGAAATAAGCTTGTTGAAGCTTGAAGTAAGATTTGAACATATATATTTTTTTTTAATTTTTTTATTATTTTTATGATTTTTTTTTTTTTTTTTTTTTTTTTTTTTTTTTTTTTTTTTAATATAAGATAAACAAATTGAAGAGATTAATGTTTATAAAAGCTTAAATATGAACTAAGAGAGCTTTTGGAACAGTAAACAAGCTTAAACAACAAGTATTAAGTAAATTTGAGAATTTAAAGTAAATAAGTAAACACGAATTATAAAGAGTAAACTATGATTTTCATTAATTAAAAGCTGTGATTACACTATTTGAAAGCTGAAATTAAAAAATTGAAAAAAAAAAAAAAAAACAATTTGACAGAGATTCGACACTAAGAATTACACTAATTTTGACTCTAAAAAACTAACTCTAGCTTGTAAGGAGGAGGGGGTATTTATAGCCAGCTCTGAAGCTTCTAGGGTTTCCCTTGGAGCTAATCCCAGCCCTTCAATCTTCAATTCGTCATCCAATCCATCTACAGCCCTTGGATCATTTCTATGAGGTGTCTCATCCAATGAAATCGTCCCTTTCTGCCACGGTGGCATTCTATAGATATCATACCCCATGTGTCAGACGTGTCAGAAGGAGTTTCTAGAACCATTGGTGTATGGGTAATTTTGGGGAATATCAGGGTAAAGAGGAGAAGATGATCCACAGTAACTTTTGGCGGGTTTCTTTATTTATTGTTTATTATTTTTGTTGACCGGGTTTTGAGGGAGGGTTTGACCGGGTAAGGTTTTTAGATCCGGGTTAAATAAGGGTGTAGGTTTAGTTAAGTGGGTTTGTGGGATAAGTGGGCTGGGTTATTTTATTTTTTGTAACTTGGTATTGTGTAAGGTTTAGGATTTAGGATAAGATAGGTTTTGGAATGGATTTAATTTAAGGGACCAAAACTGCCAAGTTGGGAAAGTTGATCAAGGGCTGTTTTTGCAAATGTGGTAAAATCCAAGGGTTGTTTCTGAAATATTGAGCTCTAGTCTTGAAAATTCTTCTTCTCTTTAGCTTTAAATTCTCTTCCGTTTCTCGTGCTCGGGTTTTTCTGGATTTTCTTTGATTTTTGTCTACATTTCTGAATATCCGTACCTACATATAAACAAACACAAAAACACAAATATCTTTGGCATTTTGGTTAGTTTTTGGTCGTTTTGGTCTTAATTTGGTCAAGAAAAGGTATGTGTTTAAGCACATACCAAAATCCCCCAGACTAAGATATTGCAGTGTCCTCACGCAATGTTACAAAAACACGTTTTTGAAACTAAGGATTTCTAACCTCTTTTTACTAACTTTGAAAAGTAGCAAAATTTTCAAAAGAGATTAAGAAATCTTAAGCTCTAAAAACTCCCCATTTTTCCTTTTATTCTATTTTTATATTTTTCTCATTTTGCATATAACGGCTTTGTTGACAATCATTATTCATTAATAACTTTTAGGGTCAACGAGTAGGAAACACGACTTATAAAGAAGTGACCATATGGATAAAATTCGTCATCCCTGATTTTTCACGAGTCCCCAAACTAAGCTTAAAAACGAAATCATTGTTATTTACAAGTTAGATTGCCAACACTACTCATGGAAGTTAATTGTGAAGAACTATTTGTCCCCAAATTTCTATTTTCCTCTATTTATTTTATTTTTGGTGAGACATGAATTTCTTCATATTCTCGTTTCAATAATTTTTAGTCCGATAAAAGCACTTTAGTTTAGACGCTAAGTAGTTTCAATTCCTTCCCTCGAGAATCGTTGCAAATAAAAATGAGGTTCACATCAAGGCGATTTAAAATGGGGCTTATTATTCTATTTTTATATTTTTGACTTTTTCAATTTTTTTTTTATTTTTTATTATTATTATTTTTATTATTATTATTATTATTATTATTATTATTATTATTATTATTATTATTATTATTATTATTATTATTATTATTATTTTTGAACAACCTAACTTTTTATTGAAGTTGCATACCATAAACTATGGATCTTCACGGGGAAATTCCAAGACCTTACACCTTCCGGAATAAAGGATCCAAGGGCCGTTACAACGGAGAGTTCCATGACCTTAATGCCTTTCAGAATCAAGGGTCTAAGGGCCGGTGTAAGAGGGTAGCCAAGACCTAAATACCTTCTGGAAATAAGAATCCAAGGACCGATCTCGAATCCACAACTTATAGCACATAAATTTAAGATTTATTTATTTATATTTATTTTTGGTGCCAACATTCCAAATCCCGTGTATCATAAACTAAACGGAACTTTACAGAGAATTCCAAGACTCTAGACATTCCTGAAATGAGGATCCAAGGTCGTTAGATCAAGACCTCACACATTCCTGAATTAGAGATCCAAGGGCCGCTTTATGAACCGCCGCTTATGTTACACGACACTTGGGGTAACCTTGATGTGTACCCAACTCTTACAAGCAAGGATTCTTTTAAGAAGGAATAAAAACTAATTATCGCCAAAACCAAAATACTTTTAATTAGATTATTATTATTATAGGGTGAAACAAGCTAATGGGAACAAAAAGCCACAATTAGCTTCGATGAGCTCTAAAGAGAACCAACTACTCCACGTTTAGCAATCTAACTTATAAACAACTCTATCATTTCTCGTTCTTCGCAAATTTAAAATCATAAATAATAAGATCCGCGAATGCTTAGCCAAGAAAGGTTAAGGGGACAAGCTAGGGCTCAACACGCCCGGTCAAGTCAGAATTTTATTCCTACTCTCACCAGCGGAAAGTCAACAAAATGTCAAAATTTATTATATTTTTGCAAATTTTTTTTTTTTTTTTTTTTTTTTTTTTTTTTTTTTTTTTTTTTTTTTTTGAGGAAAAACGGGGTTGCATGAGTTAAACGGCAAAAAATGCAAGGCATAAATCAAATCGAAAGATTATCCCCCCAGACTAAAACGAGACATTGTACCCAATGTCTTAAAGGTAAGGGTTCTCCTACATAAATCTAAGGCCGTTTATTAATTATGCCAAAAGATAAATGTTAGACGATAAGATTTAGGATATCGGATGAGCAACGAATGATGAAACTCGAGTGCAGAGAAGCAAACCACGAGCACGAGAGTCTTCATTATTCGGCTAATCCTGGACACATCACAGAAAACCACGAAACACAAGATATGGAAGAGGTGCCCCTCCTCACTTTTATTAAGAAAATAGAAAGAAGATAGATGGATAAGCATGGGGTGCCTCCCACGAAGCGCTTTGTTTATTAACGAGTCACGTAGCTTGACTCGTCCCCGAATTTAGTTGTCCATGGGGAAAGTTTGGAGATCCGGGACAACCATGGATGGTATGTCCCCTCCAAAATAGTGTTTGATCCTATGATCGTTCACCTTGAAGTTTGGACTGTCGTTTTGAGACAACTCGACGGTTTCATATGGAAAAACTTGAGAAATGGTGAACGGCCCAGACCAGCGGGTTTTGAGTTTGCCCGAGAAAATCTTTAAACGAGAATTGAAGGGGAGGACTTGATCACCAACATTGAAAATGCGGTTCTTAATCTTAGAGTCATGAATCCTCTTTGTTTTCTCTTTGTAGATTAAAGGGTTCTCGTAAGCTTGATCCCTAAGCTCATTTAATTCATTCATTTGGAGCTTACGGTGATCACCCGCGGTCTTGAGGTCAAAATTGGCATGTTTTAAGGACCAGTATGCCTTATGCTCGAGCTCGATGGACAGATGGCAAGGCTTTCCGTAAACCAGCTTGTATGGAGTACACCCGATGGGTGTCTTGTAAGCGGTTCGGAAAGCCCATAATGCATCATCCAATTTGTCTGCCCACAAGGCTCGGTTTTCACCAACGGTTCTTTTAAGGATACGTTTCAATCCACGATTCGAAACCTTGACTTGACCGTTCGTTTGCGGGTGATACGCGGTAGAAAGTCGGTGGGTAACACCATACTTGAGCATAACTTTAGCAAATTGATCATTGCAAAAGTGGGTACCGCGATCACTGATTATAGCACGAGGAGTTCCGAATCAGGAGAAGAGATTATTCAAGAACTTAACCACAACTCGGGCGTCATTGGTGGGGAGCGCTTTTGCTCCAACCCATTTAGACAAGTAGTCGACGGCCACGAGTATATACTTATTCCCTCGTGAATACGGGAATGGCCCCATAAAATCGATGCCCCACATGTCAAAAATCTCGCAGACTTGAATTGCATTTTGAGGCATTTCGTCTTTTTGCGAGATTTTTCCTTGACGTTGGCAAGAGTCACATGACTTTACCAAGTCGTGGGCATCGCGGTAGATTGTCGGCCAATAAAACCCAGAATCAAAGACTTTTTTATCGGTGTAGCTGGCACCATGATGTCCCCCCGTGGGTCCATTATGGCAAGCCTTGAGCATATCAACGACTTCTTGGCCATGCACACACCGTCTAATCACTTGATCGGCACATATTCTGAACAAGTAGGGGTCGTCCCAGAAATAATGCTTAACATCTTTGAAAAAATTGTTTTTCTGTTGGGACGACATCCCTTTCACCACAAAATTCCCCGCATGGTAATTTGCATAGTCGGCAAACCATGGGGTACTCGGATTATTCTTTAAAGATACCATCCCAAGTGTCTTGAGAGGAAATATTTCGGTGATTTCCTTTTTCTCGAGATCACTTTGATGGGGATTTTCAAGTCTTGACAAATGATCAGCGGCTAGATTCTCTGCTCCTTTTTTATCACGAATGATAATATCAAATTCTTGGAGCAGAAGAATCCACCGAAGTAATCTCGGCTTAGCATCTTGCTTAGCTAAGAGATACTTGAGAGCAGAATGGTCCGTATACACTATGCTTTTGGATAAGACAATATATGGTCTAAATTTCTCAAAAGCGTAGACAATGGCCAACAGCTCTTTCTCGGTAGTAGTATAATGAGATTGAGCGTCGGTCATTGTCTTGCTAGCATAGTGTATCGGTTGAAAGTACTTTGATTTGCATTACCCCAGGGTTGCACCGATAGCATAATCGCTAGCATCACACATGAGCTCAAAGGGCAAGTCCCAATCGGGGGTGTTGATGCAAATAATGTTTCTAAAAACGTTATTTATATCTTTCGATTACTTCACGTTTTGAGGATGACAAAATGTGAAATCACGTTATGTTACAATTCACGTAAACAAGTGATGTGTCGGGTTCGTGCAAGTTTTAAATTTATAAGGGTGAATTACCGAATCTAAGAACAACACATACGAGCAAGTATACTCGTCCGTTGTAGCAAGATTTTTATGGTAAGTCGGGATCGTTCGCAGGGATTTGTGTAGTGAATCGAATTGTAAGTTAAAAGCAAATTTCTCAAACAAGCAATAATAATAATAGGAAAATTCAAATGATTAAAAACTACACTTGCTTAGACTAGTGTACTACAATTGACTAATATGATTGTGATAACTTTGGATAACATGTTGGTTGTGATAATTAGTTTGGTGACTAATCTATTTTTTCTACAAATTAAACCTTCGTCAAGATTTTAGTTTATAAAAACAAGCATTACGTTTAACCAATCAATTCAAGATCAATTCAAGGTTCATAAGTTGGTGTACCTTAAACACAAAAACAATCTTTTGTTTTATCAAACAAGCTTAAGAAATGGTCAATACGAAAGGTAACCGATTATAGACAAAAGGTCACAATTGATAATAAACTATTAATCTCTCGACCCTTGAAATGGTTTACAATCAATCCGTTTTGATAGACAAAAGCATTTTCATTACAATCACGATTAAGTTTCTTTGTTTAATCAAGAATAGTGGATAACAACAATCATTCATAGACAAATGATTATAACTAGTTGAATAACAATAGTTCTCTCGACCCTTAAAATTACTAGCAACTAGTTAAACTTGACCAACAAATGTCACTATGAAACTTGATCGTAACTGGTTCTTAGAATCGACTTGAAATTGAATTAAAACATGTTATCACAATCATATGCCAATCAATTGGTAATACACATCATCTAAGCAAGTGCACAAAGGCACTAGCCACTCATAGCAAACATAAACATAATCTTAAAACCTTGAACATTAAAAACCATGATTGAGAGTCTTACAATGATTGAAAATAAGATTACAAGTGAAAAGGCAATGATTCTCACAAGGAATGAAATGGACTTCGACTCTCCTTTGTTCCTGGACTTTTTTGGACGAAATTAAGAGTATGTGATGAGTGGTTGATGGATTCTACTTGTCTCTCCTTTCTCTCTTCTTTGGATATATGTTAAATACTCATCAAATGGTCCAATTAATACTCCAACCAAGGGTCTTGGTTCATTAATGCTTCTCTTGTCCTCCAAGTAGTGTTAATTAGACAATAATTATGATTAGAAGGTCCTAGAACCGGATGTGTAGCAATCTCAAGACTTAATGATGAAGATTTGGAAATCAGACGACATCCAACCGATCGGTATTTCATCCAACCGATCGGTTGGTCTTCAAAGCTGACCTCCATCCGAATCGGATGCGGGCTGCATCCGATCGGATGGAGCTTGCTGATTTACTCTTTTTGGACTTTTGCCGTTTGACTTGTTTCTTGTTCGTAGCTCTTGGTTCTTTGATCTTTCCCTTCATCTTTAAACTCATTAACTTGACTACATAGACTTTTACTCTTCTAGGTACCTTTTGGTGCGGGACTTGCCACAAGAATCTTCATGAAATCATAAATATTTCCTTCTTCCTTGTTTTTGCATTATTTTCATCCTTTTTCCTGTTTTTGGCTACATAAACTTCGCAAACACACTTTGGTACGATTAAGTAACAAAAGCAGATAAATATAACCACAAAACACATATAAAAACACAAATAACGCTACTAAAAACATGTTAGATTTAAGCGTTATCAACAAGTTTTTAATCGGAAGATCCCGTTTCTACGCAAATCACTCTTAGACAAATTTACAAACTTGACAAATGATCAAAGAAGTAAATTTTGGTTTTGAGAGCTCACATTTTTAATGGGACAAAACATTTTTTCAAAAATACACATGACAAATTATTTTTGAATTATTAAGAAATGTTTTAATGAAAAAAATATGTTTGAAAATCACAACAGCTATTTTTCCCCCCAAAATCAGCTCCACCCTTCCCCAAATAAGTTTTCACCAGAAAAGACAAAATTTGGAGCGTCCTAGTCTAGGACGGCTCCACGGTTCCACTAAAGTTAGTGGAGCCGTGGCATGTTTAGTGGAGCCGTCCGTACTATTTTTTCTGTAACGTTCAGATTTTCTTTGCCTATAAATACCAACCCCTTTCACAGATTTTAGGTACCCTTTCACACAAAAAAACTTCTGAGTTTAAACCTCTCACACCTTTCTTTTCTTTTTGATCATTTAGATTAGTTTCTTTTGTTTTAAGAGTGATCCAATCATCCACCAAGAGATCCTCTTCATTCCTCTTGATTAGCAAGAGAAGAACACAAGTATCCAAGAAGATACAAGGTGTTATCATTCCTCTTCCAAGTGCAAGAGAAGAACTCAAAATCTTCAAGAAGATACAAGAGTTGTAGTGGTTAGGTTTTTGTAACACTTGTTACAACCTTGTTGTATCATAGCATACATCAAGTTTATTTATCTTTTGTGAGAGAGAGTGAAGATCAAGTGTGATCTTATAAGAGATAGTGAACATCTCTTGAAGCCATTGGGCTTGTGTGATTGATCAAGAAGATCAAGGGTCATTAGGATAGAGTTAGTAGAGTGAGTTGATCATTGTGATCGTGTTGAGATCTTGGTGATCTCTTGAAGCCATTGGGCTTGTGTGTTTGGTCACGTGGACCTTGGTAGATTGGTGCAAGCTAAGATTAGCACTCGACATCTAGCTTAGTGTCGGAAATAGGATAAGCGACGTGTACGGTTTTCTCCGCCTAAAGGGAGGTTGTTGATATAGTGTTTGAAACTCTCGAGTGTGGTACTCGGGGAGTGGAGTAGGGCGAAGAAGAGCTTCGTAGCCGAACCACTATAAATCCTTTATCTCGGTTTGATCTTTCCAACTCTACTCTTTACTTTTATTATTTATCATTTGTTAGATTAGTGTGTAGTTCATATTGGTGTTGATTGATTACACATAGAGTTCGAATCAAAGTTTCCAATAGCCAACTTTTAAAACAAGATTTTTAAAAGAAATTTTAAACCGGTAAACTATTCAACCCCCCCTTCTAGTTTCCCACAATTGGTATCAGAAGCCACGTCAGTCAAGATTTTAAAATATATTGTATTTTAAAACTTGAATCGATCAATGGATTCAGACAAATATCTAGAAGGGCAATCTATGCAAAGACCACCACTTTTCGAAACCGATTGTTTTATTTAATGGAAAACAAGATTCGAAACGTATGTGAAATCAAAAGACATTGATCTTTGGCATGTTATTACCGAGGGTGACTTTCAACCTATTCAAATGAATCCGGAAACTAAAAAGGATGAAATAGTTTCTTATGATAAACAAAGTGATGAACTTAAAAGGAAATTAGCCAAAAATAATGAGGCTAAAATGATGATTTATAATGCTTTGCCTAAAAAGGAATTTGAAAGAATTTTCATGTGTAATACGGCAAAAGACATTTGGAAAACTTTGTTAGTCACTCACCAAGGTAATAACCAAGTCAAAGAGAACAAGATAGATCTTCTTGTTCAACAATATGAACAATTCTCCATTTCGGAGGATGAGTCAATAGACAATGCTTTTGTTAGATTTAATACTATTATCACTAGTCTTAAAGCTCTTGATGAAGGTTACTCTAGCAAGAATTATGTTAGGAAGTTTCTTAGGGCTCTACATCCTAAATGGAGAGCAAAGGTCACCGCCATAGAAGAGTCAAAGGACTTGGCGACCTTGTCACTCGATGAACTTATAGGAAACTTGAAAGTTCACGAGATGATAATCAAGAAGGACTCCGACATTGTCAAAGGCAAAAGCGAGAGAGTTAGATCTCTAGCATTGAAAGCCAAGAAGGAGAATAGTGATGAGGAATGTTCGAGTTCCGATAGTGAAGATGAAGAATACGCACTAGCCGTTAGAAACTTTAGAAAGTTCTTTAGGAGGAAAGGTAGATTTCCTAGACAACCCCGCGATGAAAGGAGGTCATCTCAAAAGAATCGTGATGAAAGGAACGGGACAAGTGATAGGAAATGCTATAGATGCAGAGATCCTAATCACCTCATCGGAGAATGTCCTAAACCACCGAACTCCAACAACCAAAGAGCTTTTGTAGGAGGCTCTTAGAGTGATAGCGGTGAAGAAGAAGAGAAGAAGCTTAACGATGAAACATGCCTAATGGCTCAAGCTTCTAACGAGGTACATTCCGACTCTTCTTATTATAGTGATAATAATTCGTCAATAGATGATAGTGAATTGCATGACGAATACAACACCCTAGGTGTAGTTAGTACTAAGATCTTAGGTAGAAACACAAAGCTAAAATTAAAACTAAAAGAACTAGAACTACAAGTTTTGGAATTAAAAGATCATGTCAAGAGACTTGAGAAAAACAAAGATGTAGACTTAGGATGTGGGTCATGTATGAGTCATCAAGTAGAAAATGAAAGGCTTAAAGAAAATGCTTTAAGAATCATTAAGTTTGATAAAGGAACCAAAACACTTAATGACATACTTGAAAACATTAGATATAGTGAACATGACCGTTCGGGTTTAGGATTTGACCCAAATCAGGCTTCTACAAGTGGTACTAAACAAGTAAAATTTGTAATGCCTGAAATGTCCAAGTCTGAAGGTGACGGCACCACTAATGATACAGACGGCACCACTAAATTTAGTGGTACCGTGGTACCGTCTGGTGCTGAGGACAAAACTGGGTCAATTCTGAAAAAGAACTTGAGTCCTAAACCGAGTCACGTAGTTGTAGATAGTACTAGAGTTTCTACACTAAGTAAAGAGAAAGCCAAAGGCTTTTACAAACCATTGTCATCTCCCGAACATGGATTTGTAAAGCGTGGCACTAGGTCTACTACTCCTCCACCTAGAAAAATTAATTCTCCCAAACCTCGGTCTAGAACTCCTCTACCGAGAGGTAACTTTAGAAGACAAAATCATCCAAGTAACTTTCCCGTAACTTTGAATGATCGTCCATCAAAAGGTTACTTACCATGGGAAATGTGTCCTCCATTCTCACATCCTAAACTAACGCAACAAATGCATAGGATGTTTGACTCTAACAACTTTGGACCCATGAGATATTGGGGACCAGATGTTTGAACTTTTGTTTTGCTAGGAAAACATGAGTTTAAATAAATTTCGGAGTCTAACAAAAGGAGTATGATGTGTTATCAAACAAGTCTGGTGACGCAAAAGTCAAGTCGTGTCTTATATGCTCAACATTCAAAAAAGGTAGTCTAATCCTCTAGTTTTAAGAGCAACACCTCAGGCACAGGTACGCTTTCTTAAAACACCCTTTGTTAGTAGTAATGTTTGGCATGAAATAGTGTAGTTAGAATCTAACATGGTAGGCACTATAACACAGAAACTTTATTCACATCTCATCATGTCAAACTCAACTTGTCCAGAAATGTTCGATGATCGCTTGAAGATCATGCGTGACAAGTTTGAATTAAGCATTGATGAGTGAATCAAGTTTCCTTCCTTGCACATAAGTAATCTTGCCTAAATTAAGTATCCCTTTAAACTTATGTATACTATATGTATGAGATACATAGTTTAAGTAATAGTCTTAATTGACACTGACGCCTATATCCGCAAAAAGGAAACTCACAAGAGACGAAGAAGGTGAGTACGCGGATATAACTAGGTTAGGGGCATAATAGGTAAAGTAGTTTACCTAACGGCAAGTAGGTCCATTATCATGAATAGTGTTTGGCTTTGTGCCCACTTGTAAGAAATGCCCCAAGACTTCTTACATCAAAGTGTTTGATGTATCATCCGATACATCAAAGGTACTACACACTTGAGATTGCGATATCTCAAGGAGATTGATGTAGAAAATGTTTCTATACCAACTTTGATAATGAGAGAGTAAATGTGGATTGAAACATAGAGAGTAATGTTTGTACCTTCATAGGTTGATTAACAAACATCTTGGTTCCCCAAGAAACAAACTACTCTTATTGTCTCCACGACCGAAGCCGAGTACGCAAGCGCCGGAAAGGCAGGACAACAAACACTATAGATGAGACAACCCCCTATGAAGAGTAGCAGTCAAGATGCCATTAGACTTGACCGGGAACCCTGTAGTTTGCTCATGAACGAAGCTCGTCGAAGTACGTCATCTCCTCCGTCTCTTGAATGACAACATCGTCAATTCTCTAACCAATACGTTCTCGTCACCCCACTCATGACTATTTAGAAAATTCTTTCGAATTATTAAAGTCATCATCCACCTCTCTCCTCATGACCTCTTAATAATTCACTTGAAATATTAACGTCATTTCTCACGTCTTGTTCCATGACTCATTCGTCATATCACTCACATCGTCTCATGACTCTTAAGTCATTCCTCTCATCCCGCTTATGACTATTTCAATATTTCAATGGAAATATTAAAGTCATCCCTTGCGTCATATCTTATATACGTTTTATCCCTTCTATGACTCCTCAAATATTTCACGGGAAATATTGAAGTCATCCTCTACGAATCACCCATGACTTTTTAAGTCATCTATCTAACTCGTCTCATAACTTTTAGAAATTCCTCTAGAAGTTCTAAGTCATTCCCTCACAACTCGTCACATGACTTTTTGAACATTTCACGTGAAATGATAAGTCATTCCTTACGTCTCGTACTCCGACTAATTAAATATTTCATGGGAAATATTATAGTCATCCACCAAAACATAACTCATGACTTCTAATTATTTCACAGGAAATATTACAAGTCAATTCTCATCCAATGACAACTTAGTCAATTTCCTTGGAAAAACTAAGGTCATTCCTTGTCATCCCGTCTAATCGTTTTCGTCAAAAAGTTTATTAGGCATAAACTTTTTCCTCGTGTCAAAAAGTCTTACTAAATAAGTAAGATTAATCTGCCAAAAGGCAAAACAGAAGAAAAATGGCACAATCAGATACACGGCTCCATTAAATAGACACGGCTCCACTAATGTTTAGTGGAACCGTGGTGCCGTGCATCTGAAAAACGTGCCACTCTTTCTTTTCTTTTGCACATCCTCTCAATCAAACCTAAAACCACTTCCTCTTGCTGTCAAAACCGAACCCATACACTAAATTCAATTAAGCTCTTGCAAATCAAGATTGAGGCATTGGAATCAACAAATCCTAATCACAACAACACTAATTGTAAGTAAATCTCACTTAATGTCTTTCAATTTGAGTCTAGGGTTTGTTCTTGAGTTCAAAATTGAATTGGGGATTTTCGAATTTTGTTAATCCTTTGTGAAATTAAGACTAGGATTAGACAATGTAGCATTCACATGATTCCCTAAACCTAGGATTTTCATAAACCCACTTATGTTGCAAAACTTAGTCCGAATTTAATGACTAAAATCGGATTATGATTGATTGTTTGTAGTGGAATCATGTTTAGGATTACTAAAATTGGATTAGGAACGTTTGCATTAAAGCTTTTCAAACTTAAAGCTTGTTGGCGACATGTTGAGGCGTTTGCCAAACACCCCAATTCGATCATTTTTCGAAAAACTTCACGAGTCTAGGATCATGAAACCTTTTTCATGCATTGTTGATGCAAATTAAAAACGCTTTTGCATGTATACGCGAACTCTCAAATATGGGTCGAAGTACATGATTGATATGTACTGTTCGACATATTTGATTGAGCAAAAGTGAAGTTAGGAGCATTTGGGTAATCTCACTAGGATAGTTTTAAGAGTCGAGATTGCCGCACCTCCACATTGTTTGCATTTAGGCACACACACTGGAAGTGTAATCATTAAAATGCAACGAACTAACATATACAAAAATATTTTTTTTGTAGATAACAATGCCTCGAAATGATTATCAAGATACCAGACAATACATTCTTAGTACTCTTGAAAATCTAAACATTCCTGATGAGCAAAGAGCTTATTTCGCAAAAGTCCAAAATCGATATATACACGAAGGGCGTGTAGTCGATGCACTCTATGTCACGACAGACAACATCCGTGTCTGTTTCCCTTCTATCGAGTTCGATTGTTTATACAAAGTAAACAATCAAGTCTGTCCTCGTTTTATTCTCGAGTTTTATAGTCGAGTCCGTACCTTCACTGATGATGATGGTAATGTCTTTCTTGTTTTTTGGATTCAAAACCAAAATATCATCTTGTCTGTCACCGAGATTGGTCATATTCTCGGTATTCCCTCATATGGTCAGTGTGCATTCACTAAAGACCATTCTCTAGAGTCTCTTTACTACAATCTTGAGAACGAAGGTGCTTATCGTACCGAAGTTCCCAACATTGAAGTAATTAAACAAGTAATCCAAATTCCTCGAGTCACCAACACGTATCAAAAACGTGATGGTTCCATTGTCTATCTCGACCCAAACAAAATATATCTGAAAGAGCTTCATCCCGATATTAGAAATTGGGAACTTCTTCTGCGTGAGAACGCGTTAAGCCTTGCAGGCAACCGTGATCACGTTCCGGCAAGTCTTGCCCACATGCTCTATTGTCTTAGTATCGAGGAACCTTACAACCTCGCATACTACATGGTCAAACGGATGGCCAGTATTCATCGTCGTTCCAATGAGCTCATGCCATATGGCATGTTGCTTACTCGTTTATTCAGGTGGGTTATACAAACCTACCCATCTCTCAATGATGTCGACTATGTCCTAGTCAATCCAGTTATGAAACCACTTGGTGGACCACAACATCGCACAAAGCAACGTAAGGACAAAGGGTCCAAACGTGGTCGTAAATCCACTTCCGATATTCCCCATTCTTCATCCTCATTCGGTCACAGTTCGTCTTCTCAACCTATGGATGAGGATGATGATGAGGTGAACGAAGAAGGAACGTTTCGTCCTAATACTCCTTCTCCCGACACCTTCTTTCGTAACCTTGACACCTCATCATTCACACAAACCTCCGATGTTGAATTCGGACAAACCAACTTATCCACGATGATGAGAAGACAAACAACCATGTACAATCGAAAATTCTCGATGCATGAGCAAACTATCGGGGGATTCAAGTCCATCGGCAAGGCGATCAAAGGGCTTGGGAACAAGATTAAAAAGTTGAGGAAGAAAAGAGACTAGTTAGGATTAGCTTAAGTAGTACTATTAACTTAAGTATTATTAAGCTATTATAAATAAAGTCATGGCAATGTCCATAAACATTAACTTGCTTGAAATGTTTTCTTTTAACATTTCACACTTGAACTTGGTTAATTTGCTTAGTTAATTAACCTTTATGTTAATCAATCTTGTCTAGTTCATGCATGTTCTATTATTTTATTACATGCACAAGATGTTAAACTTGATTGAATTCATGCATGCTTAATAGTTGCCTAAATACATAGATGATCACATGATCATGTTAGTTGCTAGTTGAAACTAGCTTTAGGAATTCTATGTGTTTAGTGGTTTGAGGCTTTGAGATTTGCAGCCAATGGATTCCCCAGAAATTTCCCCATTTAGGCTGCCTAAAACCTGCAGACCTGGAAAGAAGGTCAAATGGAGGCCACGGCTCCACTAAATAGGGTACGGCTCCACTAAATTTAGTGGTGCTGTGGTACATTTAGTGGTACCGTGCCTCTGGAAGACGATTTTCACTATTTCCTTCCACTTTTTGACTTCTTTTTCCAGGAAATCTGCCAACATTACCTGATTCCCATACACCCAAATCCCCAAATCCAACATCCTTTTCAACCTTGCATGCTTTTGATTTGGCTATTTAAGCTAACATCATGCATTGCCATCCTTACACCCATCCTTACACCTTCACACTCACCATACAACCATCATGGGATCAAGAGTATTTAAGAAACCTAGATTCAACATCAAACCAACCAATCAAACCACTCTAGTTGATCAATGGATCAAGAGTACTCACACACCTCAATCATCAACTAAACCTATCACCAATGACATTGTCTTCATTGATCTCACCTTGGATGATGAAGATGAAACCCACACACCCATAACCTTTACCAAATCATCATCTTCCTTTACTACACCCCAAGCTCCATCCAAGGAAACCTCTATCAAACCCACATCCTCATCCTCATCCTCCACAACTAGAACCAACACACATTCATCTCAACCTAGTCCCATTCACCCTTTAGCCTTAACACTTAACTCATCACCATCAACTTCCCTTGAAATGGGAACTAACACATCACCCTCATCATTTTCACCATCACCACAACCTCTAACTCTTACCCTCACCCTATCACCAAACACTCCCTTTGAGTTTGGGAGCAACACATCATCACCTTCCCTATCACCATCACCTCAACCCTTAATGGGTTATCCCATCCTTTATCCCCTTCACTCACACACCTTGAGTTGTGCTTGTTGCCATCACAACCTTGAACTCATCATGAACCTTAGAGATGAGCTTAACTTTAGGTTCTCATACCTAGAACACCTCCTCACACCACCCATAGGACCCATCATCCTTCCACCACCTCCACCACACAATAGCCCAAACTAAACATGGTTATGTTTAGTCCCTCCAATAAATGCTTAGGAACCCTTTTGAAGTTGGAAGCAAATCTTGAAGCCTCATACTACTATTGATGTTTATGTGTCTTCATGTTGTTTTAAATTTGCTTTCTTGATGTAGTCATACTTATGTATGACATTTATTTTATGTTTATGAAATGGGCTTTTCATTTTGGCCACTTAGCTATTTTTTTGTGTGGTTGGATATTTGTCAAATGTGCTACTTGTTAGATATTGTATACTTGTCGTCTAACTCTGTTTTGTAGCACAAATCATTGCTCGATTCCTTTGTGTTCTCTAAATGAGGGGGAGTACACATCAAGGGGGAGCCGTCGTCACTTTTTTGATTCGACAAAAAGGGGGAGAAATGGGAGTAAACTCATTAAAAACTTGTTAAAACTAATTTTAACTTAAAATGAGTTTATATTTTGTCATCATCAAAAAGGGGGAGATTGTTGATGCAAATAATGTTTCTAAAAACGTTATTTATATCTTTCGATTACTTCACGTTTTGAGGATGACAAAATGTGAAATCACGTTACGTTATAATTCACGTAAACAAGTTTTTAATCGGAAGATCCCGTTTCTACGCAAATCACTCTTAGACAAATTTACAAACTTGACAAATGATCAAAGAAGTAAATTTTGGTTTTGAGAGCTCACATTTTTAATGGGACAAAACATTTTTTCAAAAATACACATGACAAATTATTTTTGAATTATTAAGAAATGTTTTAACGAAAAAAATATGTTTGAAAATCACATCAGCTATTTTTCCCCCCAAAATCAGCTCCAACCTTCCCCAAATAAGTTTTCACCAGAAAAGACAAAATTTGGAGCGTCCTAGTCTAGGACGGCTCCACGGTTCCACTAAATTTAGTGGAGCCGTGGCATGTTTTGTGGAGCCGTCCGTACTATTTTTTCTGTAACGTTCAGATTTTCTTTGCCTATAAATACCAACCCCTTTCACAGATTTTAGGCACCCTTTCACACAGAAAAACTTCTGAGTTTAAACCTCTCACACCTTTCTTTTCTTTTTGATCATTTAGATTAGTTTCTTTTGTTTTAAGAGTGATCCAATCATCCACCAAGAGATCCTCTTCATTCCTCTTGATTAGCAAGAGAAGAACACAAGTATACAAGAAGATACAAGGTGTTATCATTCCTCTTCCAAGTGCAAGAGAAGAACTCAAAATCTTCAAGAAGATACAAGAGTTGTAGTGGTTAGGTTTTTGTAACACTTGTTACAACCTTGTTGTATCATAGCATACATCAAGTTTATTTATCTTTTGTGAGAGAGAGTGAAGATCAAGTGTGATCTTATAAGAGACAGTGAACATCTCTTGAAGCCATTGGGCTTGTGTGATTGATCAAGAAGATCAAGGGTCATTAGGATAGAGTTAGTAGAGTGAGTTGATCATTGTGATCGTGTTGAGATCTTGGTGATCTCTTGAAGCCATTGGGCTTGTGTGTTTGGTCACGTGGACCTTGGTAGATTGGTGCTAGCTATGATTAGCACTCGACATCTAGCTTAGTGTCGGAAATAGGATAAGCGACGTGTACGGTTTTCTCCGCCTGAAAGGAGGTTGTTGATATAGTGTTTGAAACTCTCGAGTGTGGTACACGGGGAGTGGAGTAGGGCGAAGAAGAGCTTCGTAGCCGAACCACTATAAATCCTTTGTCTCGGTTTGATCTTTCCAACTCTACTCTTTACTTTTATTATTTATCATTTGTTAGATTAGTGTGTAGTTCATATTAGTGTTGATTGATTACACATAGAGTTCGAATCAAAGTTTCCAATAGCCAACTATTAAAACAAGATTTTTAAAAGAAATTTTAAACCGGTAAACTATTCAACCCCCCTTCTAGTTTCCCACAGGGGGCAACCAATATCGGAGCTTCAGTCAGTTTCTTTTTGAGAACCTCGAATGCTTCGATGCATTCGGGAGAGAAGAAGAACGGAGCATCTTTTTCAAGAAGATGGGTCAGAGGCCGGGCGATTTTAGAAAAGTCTTGAATAAATCGTCGGTAGAAACCGGCATGACAAAGGAAACTTCGGATTCCTTTAACGATAGTGGGATGAGGTAGTTTTGCGATCACATCGACTTTGGCTCGATCTACCTCAATCCCGGCATTTGATGTTTTGTGGCCGAGGACAATGCCCTCTTTGACCATAAAATGGCACTTCTCCCAATTTAGCACAAGATTGGTGTCTTTGCACCTTTGCAGCATTTTGTCTAAATGGGAGAGGCACGAGGAGAAAGAATTTCCATACACAGAGAAATCATCCATAAAGACCTCCATTGTTTTCTCGATCATATCGTGAAATATGGCCATCATGCACCTCTGAAACGTGCCTGGAGCATTGCATAAGCCAAAAGGCATGCGTCGGTAGGCAAACGTTCCATAAGGACACGTGAAGGTGGTCTTTTCCTGATCTTGGGGATCAATTGGTATTTGAAAATACCCGGAAAAGCCATCGAGAAAACAATAGAACTCATTTCCCGCCAAACGCTCAAGCATTTGGTCCATAAAAGGTAGAGGGAAATGGTATTTACGGGTAGCATCATTGAGTTTTCGGTAATCGATACACACTCTCCATCCGGTGACGAGACGTGTGGGGATTAACTCATTCTCTTCATTTGTTACAACGGTCATTCCACCCTTTTTGGGCACACAGTGGACTGGGCTAACCCATGAGCTATCCGAAATCGGATAAATCATCCCAGCGTCAAGGAGTTTAATAACTTCCTTTTTGATGACATCATGGATTTTTGGGTTAACCCGTCTCTGTTGCTGGACGGCGGGTTTGAAATTTTCTTCATGTAATATCTTGTGAGTACAGAACCGAGGGTCTATGCCCTTAATGTCGGAGATCTGCCAAGCGATGGCACTCTTATGCTTCTTGAGGACGTCTAAGAGTTGGGTCTTCTCCTCATCTTTTAGGTCTTTAGAAATGATTATGGGATATTTTTCGGTTTCTTCTAAGAAAGCATATTCAAGATGAGGAGGTAAATCCTTGAGCTCGAGCTCCGGAGGATTCTCAGTAGACGGCTTTACTTCTTTAAGTTCTTCTTTTCGAATTTCTTCCGGAGGGAGAGAAGATGACGGATCACTATTTAGTAACTTCTCAAGGAGGAGAATGTCTCCCTCCGGGTCAAAGTCTAAATCATCAATTTCCGGTGAAACTGATTCATTCTTAAGACAAGCCTCGATTTCTTCCAAGATGAAATCACTTTGGATTGCCACTCGAGGATTTATCGGAAAATCCAAGAATTTCTTGAGAATACTCCTCCGAGGCAACATCAATCACATCGATTCGATTTACCGAGACGGAATCGTGATTGGAGGAGTATTTGAAAGTTCGGTCTAGGTTAAAAGTTACGGCCTCATTATCCACCCTCAATGTAATTTCTTCACCATAAACATCAATCAAAGCTCGCCCGGTCCTCAGAAATGATCTTCCGAGAATTAGAGGAACCCGGGGGTCAGCATCAAAATCAACAACCACAAAATCGGTGGGGAAATGGAACTTCCCCACCTTGACAAAGACATCCTCGGCTATTCCAAGTGGACGGGTTATAGTCCGGTCCGCAAGCTCGAGGGTCATGCAAGTGGGGGTAAGTTCGGGCAGAGAAAGTTTTTGCCAAACGGATAGTGGCATTAAGTTGATGCTTGCACCAAGATCGGCCAAGGCGTAGCATTCAACTATCCCCGGGAAATCACATGGAATGAGGAATTTTCCGGGGTCTCCAAGCTTTTCCGGAAGCTTTTTTAGGAGAACCGCTGAGCAGTTTTCATTCAGAGGAGTTTTTTCCAGTTCAAATAATTTTTCCTTGTTACTCAATAGACCTTTAATGGTGGAAGCAAACTTAGGCATCAGAAGCAAAGCATCCGCGAAGCTTATATCAAAATAAAAATCATGAAAGATTTGAAAGAATTTCTCCATTTGATTTGAAGTTTTTTCGCGGAGCTTTTGATCATTTAATCTTGATGGATAAGGAAATTTGGTTTTAACGGGAGCTTTTTCGGGCTCAAGCAAATCCTTAGGTTTAGACGGTTGGACAACCGGAGGTTGGACGTCTTCGGTCCTTCCGTTATTAGCAGGAAGTTCCGTGTCCTTTGTCGCCTCGGTCTGACGGTCGACTACCTTGGGAGGTAGAGAGGAAGAGGTAGTCGGAGCCGTGGGTCCATCATATGATACACCACTCCTAGTAGTGATCGCTTTAACATCGCCCCTCGGGTTAGCGATCGTATTGCTTGGAAGAGTTTCAGAGCCCGAGGGTAGATCATTTAAAGACTTTTTGATTTCTGAGATCTGATTAACCAACAACCTATTTGTTTCTTCCTGGGCTTTGTTAAAACTTTGTTGATTATGATTTTGAAGAATTAGTTGTTTTAACAACTCATCCGAGGGCGATTGATTTTGCAAAAATCCTTGATTTTGATTATTGTTAAAATTCGGCCCTCGGTTGTTTTGATTAAAACCCTGATTGTTATTTTGAAAATTTCCCTGATTAAAATTTCCTTGGTTTTGAAAATTTCCATGATTCTGATTTTGAAAATTCCCTTGATTCAGGCCTCGATTATAATTCCCCTGATTTTGATAATTTTTCCCTTGATTGTAATTCCCCTGGTTTTGATTACCATGATTCACCCGATTTTGATTTTGATTATTTCTATGTTGCACATTTTGATTCTGATTTGAATTGAAACCGGGTGGTTCGAGATAGTTGTTAGAACGATAGCTGAGAAGATTGCGGTCTCCTTGAGGTTGGTAACCGTTACCTCCCTGATTATAGGATCCCGAAGCAGCATAAACGCTCTCTTGAGTGAAGCCACCGACGGCTGGACACTCGAAATACGGGTGTGGACCACCGCACATTTCACAATTTTAATTTACAGCATTGACGGGCTGAGAAGGTCTTTCTTTGATGAGAAGGCCAATTTGTTTGGTAAGAGAAGCAATAGCCTCATCGGTTTTGCTATTGGAACTTGAGATGTGAGCTTTGAGAGTAGCAATAGAATCATCAGAGTTGCTACTAGCATTTGGAATTTTGTTTCTAGAAACTCTCACTTTAGCCTTATTTTCAATAATGGTTAAAGCTTCTTGAGTGTTTCTTGTCAAGAAATTTCCACCCGCAGCAGAATTGAGTGAATCTTGTTCATTTTGATTCAACCCATTATAGAAAGTATCAATTTGGTGCAAGGGTGAAAATCCGTGATGAGGACACTTCTTTAACAATTCTTTGATTCTATCCTAAGCCTTGTTGAATGATTCATTGAAAGCTTGTTGAAATTGAGTGATTTGAATTCTTAGATTTGTTGTTTTAGAAGTTGGATAGAAGTGATTCACAAACTTGGAGACTAAATCATTCCAAGTGTGAATTGAATTAGGAGGTTCCTTTTCCAGCCAAGTCCGGGCTGCCCCTTCGAGGGAAAAAGGAAACAAAATCAATTTAATCACGTCATAAGGAACTTGGTACACTCTTAGAGTTTCGGTGATTTTTGTGAATCTCCGGATATGGGAATGAGGATCGTCATTCTCAAATCCGTGGAAAGAAATTCCCATGACAAGATTAAGTAACCCGATCTTGATTTCGAATTGATTTGCAAGAATAGTGGGTACCACGATAGCATCACCAACCCCATCGACCGGTGCTTGGAGTAATTCCTCCATTGGTCGGAGATCGGGAGCTTGCATTTGATTTTCATTAAGACCTCCCATCGGCGGGGGTTGATCGTTGTTGTTCATTTCTCCAACGTTTGGAAAATCAACACGGTGATTATGACGGATAATTCTCTCGGGATTTGAGAGAGGTGAAAGAAGATTGTGAGAAGAAGAACGGGTGTTCATACACCAAAAAGAAACAAAAATTTAAAAAGAAAAACCAAATTTGAAAATGAAAATATTTTTGGCTTTTTTATATTAAGAAAATAATTACGATATTTTTGGTACCGATCCCTCAATCGATATTCATTTCTCTCAAGACTACTCGCAGAGTGGCGGAAGAGAAGAATGGATCTCTTTTCGGTCTGCAATTTAAAGTCAAGACCTCCTTAAACCCCTTTTATAGGTTGTAGTCGAAAAATAATCCGAACACAATTGATTTCTCGATTGTTTTGTTGTTTTTTAATTTTTTTGGTATTGTAAACACTTTAGGAAAAGTGTTAGTGATTTTTTTAAATTTTTTTGGATTTTATATTTTTGAAAATATTTACGAAAAAAAATGATAACTTCCCAGGAGAAGGGTCTTCAAAACACGATTCAAAAAACGGAAATCAAAAATTCACTTCAACCCTCCCCGGAAGCGGCGCCAAAAATTTGATTTGTCAATTATAGTCCAAGGATTTACAAAGGAAATATGTAAAACCCGAGTCGTTTGTCCCGACGAAGGATGAATGGAATTTGTGATATCGGGCTCGTGAAACGTGCAGTGAATGGTGAATAAAAGTGAGATTTGTGGGTTTTAAATCTAGAAATATTAAATGTAAACTAAAAAAAATTACTAAGGCAAGGCAAATGCTATTCTAAGGCAAACGTATCATAAAACGTAAAAGAAATCCTAAATACGCGTTTAAACCGGGAAATCCGAACCTAAACGTCAAACTAATGAAACACTAATCCTATAAATGCCAAATTAATTTTCCTAAGTCCTAATTAGTAAAAGAAAATTTTAGGAAAAAGATTTATATTTTTCTGAATTTTATTTTAATTTTTATGAATTAAAAACTAAATACAAGAAATTAATTGATTAAAAATATTAAATAGAAAGAGAAAAATCTGAAACTTTTCTGAAAATTACTTTGTACTAATCTAAGTTTAGGAAAAATAAGTAAACCTGAAAAACTATTATGGATAAGCTGAATTTAAGCAAAACAGTGTGATAAGCAATTAAGGGAAAAGATGGGTTAAAAGAAAAAGGGTGTAAGATTGTTATTGAAAAAGACCCAAGGGCAGTTGGAAGAGGTGTGTGTGCTGTGTACTGGGTGGCCTGGGTTCGAACCCTGGTTTGGCTTTTTGTAAAATATATATATATATATATATATATATATATATATATATATATATATATATATATATATATATATATATATATATATATATATTTCTTTGTGAAACTGATTAAGTGCTTAATTATAAGCACTTTTTTCTAAAACAAATATTTTTGAAACCTTATAACAAGCTCAGATTAAGCTGAGCTTAACTGATCAGAAACAAGGAAGAATGAAAATAAGGCAAAGCAAAGGGACAAGGACAATAAGCTAATATAAGCTAAGATGAACTATGAATAAGCGATCTATATTTTCTAAATAATCTAAATATGTCAGAAAAGATATAAGCAATAGCAGATAAGCACTAATTTAAACCCAATAAGCAAAAGCTCAAACTGAGCAGTCCTAAAAAGGGGGGGGGGTCTGAGGTTGTTTTTAAGCCCCCAAAAAGCTATCAAAAAGCTGATCTTAAAATTTCCAAAAATAGGCATTAAATTCACAAGCCACCAAAGATTAACTACACCAAGTTTCAACTTATTAGAGCTTATATTAAAGATTTGAAAAATGAACAACTCAGGCTGATTTGAACACTAGGGATACTTGTGCAGACTACAAAGTTACTGATGCAACAGTTCAAGCATTTTGACCAAAAAAACTTGAACACTCTATGGAAATCTACCAAACTTAAAACAACGACTTCAAACACTGATGTGTACTTAAAGTTGCCAAAAAATATGACCAAACAAGCTTTGGCTTATCAGAAGCTAAATATGGCAATTTGGGTCCTATAATTGCACTATTCTACTCAAAACCTCAAAAGGACTTAATACAGCTTAAATCTTACTTAAATCAACTTTTCTGGCTTCAATTAAGCTTAATCAAATCTAGTCTTTTGGTAAATGAACAGTACCAGCCTAAATTGACCAAAAATAAGCTTGATCCAAACACCCTTATAAAAACTGAAATTGCAAATTTTACACTACAAACCACCAAACTAAGCTATGAAGTAACTTATACTACTCAAATAAGCTGAAACATGATTAATCTAAGCTAAAATGAATAGTAAACAAGCTAAGTATCACATAACTACACTATTTAGCTATATCGTGCAATTTTAGGCTAAGAAATGGAAATTTAGAACTCACTTTTGGCCTCAGCTTAACAGAGGCACCCAATTAAGGGCAGCTACAAGCTCCTAGCTTATAAATAAGCTAGGTAACAGTTCATCTTGCCCCTCCATTGCAGGCAACTTCCAAAAGCTTTCCACTCATATGCATAGGTATATAACTTTGATTATTTGAATTAATTTGATCTCTAATAAACTCACAACTAGCTATAGAAGCTATAATGAGCTTAAGTAAACAGGAAATAAGCTTGTTGAAGCTTGAAGTAAGATTTGAACATATTTTATTTTTTTATGATTTTTATGATTTTTTTTATTTTTTTTTTTGTGGGTTTTTTATATAAGATAAAAAAATTGAAGAAATTAATGTTTATAAAAGCTTAAATTGAACTAAGAGAGCTTTTGGAACAGTAAACAAGCTTAAACAACAAGTATTAAGTAAATTTGAGAATTTAAAGTAAATAAGTAAACACGAATTATAAAGAGTAAACTATGATTTTCATTAATTAAAAGCTGTGATTACACTATTTGAAAGCTGAAATTACAAAATTGAAAAAAAAAAAACAATTTGACAGAGATTCGACACTAAGAATTACTGAATTACACTAATTTTGACTCTAAAAAACTAACTCTAGCTTGTGAGGAGGAGGGGGTATTTATAGCCAGCTCTGAAGCTTCTAGGGTTTCCCTTGGAGCTAATCCCAGCCCTTCAATCTTCAATTCGTCATCCAATCCATCTACAGCCCTTGGATCATTTCTATGAGGTGTCTCAACCAATGAAATCGTCCCTTTCTGCCACGGTGGCATTCTATAGATATCATACCCCATGTGTCAGACGTGTCAGAAGGAGTTTCTAGAACCATTGGTGTACAGGTAATTTTGGGGAATATCAGGGTAAAGAGGAGAAGATGATCCACAGTAACTTTTGGCGGGTTTCTTTATTTATTGTTTATTATTTTTGTTGACCGGGTTTTGAGGGAGGGTTTAACCGGGTAAGGTTTTTAGATCCGGGATAAATAAGG
Source organism: Artemisia tridentata subsp. tridentata (assembly GCA_021014915.2). Lineage (NCBI taxonomy): Eukaryota > Viridiplantae > Streptophyta > Magnoliopsida > Asterales > Asteraceae > Artemisia > Artemisia tridentata. Next base: position 219,046,201 of record CP139501.1, on the reverse strand, counting down.
GTGTGGGTTTAGTTAAGTGAGCTTGTGGGATAAGTGGGCTGGGTAATTTTATTTTTTGTAACTTGGTATTGTGTAAGGTTTAGGATTTAGGATAGGATAGGTTTTGGAATGGATTTAATTTAAGGGACTAAAACTGCCAAGTTGGGAAAGTTGATCAAGGGCTGTTTTTGCAAATGTGGTAAAATCCAAGGGTTGTTTTTGAAATATTGAGCTCTAGTCTTGAAAATTCTTCTTCTCTTTAGCTTTAAATTCTCTTCCGTTTCTCGTGCTCGGGTTTTTCTGGATTTTCTTTGATTTTTGTCAACATTTCCGAATATCCGTACCTGCATATAAACAAACACAAAAACACAAATATATTTGGCATTTTGGTTAGTTTTTGGTCGTTTTGGTCTTAATTTGGTCAAGAAAAGGTATGTGTTTAAGCACATACCAATGATAGTGGTGGTGGTGGAGCTGTCTTGAATAATCGTCGGCGAGGAGTAATAATTGAGATAGATCGATTATGTTTCTAAGTGTTGACCAGATCTGTTTTGTGTTTACTTTTTAATGGTCCCGACAACATGTCGACGGGATCATTAAACTAAGTTTTCGTCTCGTGATTTGGCGGGATAAATGAAATTTTCACGAAAGTTTAGAGGGCTTTCGTCCCGATGACATGTCCACGGTATTTTGAGTTTTTATAACATTTAATACTTTTATAAAATTAAAAAATAACTAGTTAAATTTAAAATTAATTACTTTTATATAATTAAATTTTTTTATTTATTATTAATACTTTTATTTAATATATAATTAAAATTAAATACTTTATATTTAAAATTACATACTTTTATAAAATTAAAAAAATATATATTTAATTTAAATACTTTTATTTAATATATAATTAAAATTAAATAAAAAAAACTAGTCAAATTTTTAAGTGTCCCGGTAAATTTTATAACATAAGAATAAAAAATCCCGCCAAAATCCTAAACGTACCATGTTAAACGGATTAAAAAAAGTCTCACGGAGTAACTTATTGTCACATTTATCAATATTTTTAACTTGAGTCGGTAACAATAAAAAAAAATCGTTCTTATATTAGACTATTAGTTTACGATAATATGTTAAACGAATGAGTAGATATGTTATAGATATGCATAACATGTTAAACGGATGAGTCGAGGTGTTATGGATATACTACTAGTACAAATCTGGGATTTCGTCACACATGCTGTTTTTTGAACGGCCACACAATCAGATATTTATGTGACTAAATGTACCAGAATAAAATAAATAGCCACACTTGATCTGACTTGTGTGACTATTTCAGAATTTCAATGTCACACATTTGAATATTTATGTGACTAGAGGTAACTGGTAATTTTTTTTTAATTATTTAGTCACTTATAATTTGGGACGTGTGACAGATACAAATAAGTTTGAAACATTACTCACACTATATATATACATATGTGACAAATATATGTCACACAGTTGAACAGTGTGACCAAAATCCATATACGGTCACATGAAGTAATTGTGTATGTGGCTAAATCATATAGTCAAGTTTGTCACACATTATTTAAAAGTGACTGCTATTTTTTGCTGAATATTTAGCCACATATGAATTTGAAATGTGTGACAACTGAAAAGTAAGTTTGAAGCATTAGTCACGATATGCATTTAAAAGTGACAAATATATGTCACACACTTGAACAGTGTGACCAAATGTCATATATGGTCACACTAAACCATAGACATACATGATTAAGTGTAACCAAAATTCGATACATATGGTCACGTAAGTTAATATGTGTGTCTAAACTTTAGTGTGTGTTTGCTTGCCAAAACCTAATGTGTATAGTCACATTTAATTGTAGCACGATCATGTGACTAGGCTTTACAATAGTCACACCATATCACAAATTTGTATCTAAATTATGTTTATGGCCACATTATAAGGGTATTATATGTGACCAATACATTCAAAATAGTCACATTGTGAAATATTCATGTGACTATTATTTATAGCAAAATGTGAACTCAGTTATCATTAACCTTGATATTAGTCACATTGAGTGTTTGTGTGACTAAATTCAAGATGTTATATATGGTCACATGAACTATTTATTTAGGTGTCTAAATCATAGAGTCATATTTTGTCACACATTATTTAAGTGTAGTCACAATTCGATACATATGGTCACACATTTCTGATAACTTATGTAATTTTGAGGGGTTAGATATGGGATTTTATAGTCTATCTAGTTTGAGTCTAATTCGATATTCACTGCATGAATTGAGTTGAGACTATTAGTCACGACTCTTCATTTGCCCCATTACAATGCTGAGATTGTTAACTTAGTTTGACAAGTTTATATAATTTCGTTTTTTAAGAGTCCGAAATTGTATATAATAATTATTGAGCTTTACAGTCCATTAATCGTCCATTATAAATCCATCAAGTCCAATAAGTCAAGTCCGTTATGTCCAATATATTTAGTCTGATAATCAATAAACGTGGCCAATACCCACACATTTCCCATGTAACTCTTTAAATGGGTAAAACCTTTGAAGGTAACTGTTTACGCACAACTTTTCCAATTCGTAGGAGCGTTTACCCATGACGTATTGGGTGGGTGATTATGTTATTTCGTGGGTAAATATTCCATGGGGTTTTCGTGTCATTCCACGAAAATACCCATACATATAACTGTGAGTAATCCGCGGGTAAAATTATCCACAAATATTGTGGGTAAATAGTCTTGTATCTAGATCTACCCATTATAATTTACACATGCTTTCAAGGGAATAAGCAACATAACATATTTCTAAATAAACGTTTCTGTTGGTCCCTTTACATGACCCAACAATTTCATATTAACCTATATAGTATGGAGTAATATAAAAATAATAAGATCCCAAACAAAAGTTCTAAAATGAATTGTATTCAATGAATATAGTATCTAAAGTACAATGTATAATCTGATCCATCCGAGAGTATTTTAACAACATATAATCAAGAATACATAGCTATAACTTGTTAGTTACAAAGCAGTATAGATGCATTAACAGAGTATGTTATTCACGAGCCATTAATCAAGTTGGCTGGGGTGTTGCAAATATAATCGCTCCCTTGTGTTTTTAACTTGTTAGTCCTCACTGTTAGAGTTTATGGATTTTTATTAATATATGTATGACCGGTTTCGAACCCGAGACTTCGGGATTGCACACAATACGTAAGAGTCTCAATGGTTTGAATAATTAAATATAGTTTTATATTTTATTTATTCATTTCACTAATAAACACTTAACGTTCGTTAGTATTTAACGAGGTTTGGATAACGGTCGTTAAATATTGACCTAAAGGACTAATAATGAAAAAGGAGGAAAGAAGGATCTAGAAACCCTTGCTTGGGCTTAGATCGACCGAACCCACCCTTAGGGATAGGGGAGTCGGTTTTGTAGCTTGGAGAGGAAGTTTGGTTTGCCTATAAATACAACCCCATTGTATTTGTTAATCCCTAATCCTAATTCTCAAGCAAACCAACTTCTTCTTCTTCTCCTCTAGTTTGGCCGATCGACTTTCATTCCCTAACTCCTAGGGTTTGTCGATTTCTTGCTAATACACAAGTGTTGGTTTTGTTTGTGATTAGAACCTAGCTTTTCCCATTTAAACGCTAGTATTACGTGTGTACAAGAACGGAGTACAAGCTTGCTTTAGCTTGTTGTTATTTGCCCTATTCGATCATACATAGGTCGATCCATACTAAACCCATATTAGGGTTTATATTGTTCTTGGTAATCACGTGATTCCTTGTTCTTGCTAGGAATCAAAAGGTACGCATCTATTTAATCTTTAGTTAATTATTTACATGTTATTGTAGATCCTACATCCGCTGTGCAATATGCTTTGATGTTCATGTTATGTTTATTAGTTTATAGTTTTATGATTCTAATATTCCAACAGTGGCATCATGAGCTCGTTTTTAACATGTAATTAATTACTAAAAACCTTAAAATTGAATCTTGTTGTATAGATACATGCAATCTTTTTTGTTCTAGTTATTTTACAAACCCTAATTTTTTTTATTTGGGTCGACACCCATGTAATATTTTTTAGGGTTTTAGTTTTTGTTAAAACTTGTAGAAACCCTAGGATTGCATGCAATTTTAAGTGCTTAATTAATGAGTGCCTATGTGATGTCATTAATTAGATCACGTACAATATTGGATTGTAAATATGTGATACATGATTTAAAGTGCAATATGGGATCCATGACAAAATTTTGCATGTTTTGTCATGGAATGTTTTGTGTTAATAATTGCTACATGGTTTTGAAAGATAAATATAAAATTAGGGAAGACCCTAATTAAATATATTAATTAATTGGTTATGTGCAATGTGATATCTAGTTAATTAAAACTTACGCGGCCAAGCTATTTGGCGTCTGTGGTCCATTGGGCACAATGAGCTCGAAAACCAATGGGAGTTTTACTAATTAGATACATTATAAATTCACATAGATTAATAATAGGATTTATCAAAAAGGTTTGCATGTGGCTATATGATATTGTTAATGATCATATATATGTTATTGAGTGTTTATTTTTTATTTTTTAATTACTTGATCTTTGTGTTTAATTATGATGGATTGTAACATAAAAGAGGGTAATTTTTGAATAAAAAATAAATGAACTTAATAACTATGAAACCTTTGTAGTAAGCTATTTAATTGCCAAGTCTTATGTGCCGACAGTGGTTCGCTTCGCACGGTAATTTGCTCCCAGGCGAGACTAGCAATTAATAATTTACTACATAAATGTTTTAAGCTTTAAATCTTACAGTTTTAATTGATTGATGCGACTGTACAAAAGTGGTCGAAGCGGCGGACCTATTATTGACAAACTATAAAGTGGGAATAAGGAGGCTTGACATTAAATTGTCATCCGAAAGGGGCGCGTTTTTAATTAGCTTCGGCGGACGTGTGCCCCTCCGCTCGCTTGTGCGTCAATAATAGACTTACCAAGTACACCATGAAAAAGTACGAAGCATCTTAAGGCAATGTTGTAAGTTTCTCAACGCCATCAATTAAATTTTGTTGATTTAAGCTGCGAATGAGTAAACAGTTTTTTGTGGAAAACATATGATACAAAGATGAATGCATGACGTCTTTGTACATATTTTTTTGATTACACATCAAAATTTTAATACCCTTAAATTTAAGTAATATGCCAACCAATTAATATGGAAACACCTAAGATGACATTCTATCAATGCTATCAGCCTCAACTGATGTAATGATTCAAAGAATGGTAATCAAAAGGGGTAAATTGAGCACTTTCATTGCTAGCAGCCTCAGCTGATGTGATGAAACGGTGTCAATTTACATTTTTCTAAATTGGTTAACTTAATTGAGCACTTTCATTACTAGCAGCCTCAGCTGATGTAATAAAACAGCGTCAAGGCATAAAGATTTGGGGATGAAACATGCTTACATTTTGCAACTGATGTTGGCAATATAATGTGAGTCTCATGATTCTAGGAATTGCAATTGGATATTGGCAATTGGGGTTGACCCGTACCTTATTGAGTACTTTCATTACTAGCAGCCTCAGCTGATGTAGTGAAACGACGTCAATTTGGATACTAGTTTTCAAATGAAAATTAAATGGTAATTTACCGTGGGTATTTAATTTTCTTGAAAAGTTTAATTATCGAAAGTACTAACTTTTGAACTTTTTTCTGTAGAAATGGCCCAACCTGACAACACGAACATGTCAAACATGAGCTCTGCTTTCAAAATGATGATTGAAAGAGAGAAGTTGACTGGGACTAAAAATTTCAACGATTGGTATCGTTCTCTAAGGATTGTTCTTAGAATTGGCCAAACGTTTTGAATATCTTAATGAGCCTCTTCCTGTTGCTCCTCCTGCTAACTCTCCAAATGAATTACTTGAAGAGTACAACACTGCTTATGACAAGCACAATGATGTGGCTTGTCTCATGCTGTCGGGGATGGATACTCAGCTGCAAAAGCAGTTTGAGAATTATGGTCTGATGGATATGATTGAGGAACTCAAACGTATGTTTGAGAAACCTCCAACAGCAGAGTTGTATGACTTGCTAGATACTCTAGACAAGTGTAAGCAGGATGCTACTAAATCCGTAAGTGTCCATGTATTGGAGATGAAAGGATATCTTGACCAATTGGACAGACTTGGATACGGATATGTGGAAGATGTTAAAGTTGGCCTCATCAATAGATCCCTCAATGAGGAATTGTATGGTGAGTTTGTGCGCAACTTCAATATGCATTGCAAGGGGAAGACAGTATCTGATTTGCATGCAATGCTTATTGACTTTGAGAAGGGACTCTCAAAGAAGGCACCTACACCTGCTGTGATGGCAATTAAAGGTGGTAGGATCACTAAGCCCAGTAAACCGCATCATGCGAACAAGAAGCGGAAAGCTAAAGCTGACAAGGGCAAGCAGATTGTGACTTATCAGCAGAAGCCCAAGAAGCAGAATCCTCCTCCCAAGAAGGATTATCCCAAGAAGGATACGGCTGCTTGTCACCACTGCCACACTCCTGGACACTGGAAGAGGGACTATCCATTGTTGCTTGAGGAGTGTCGCAAGAATAAAAATGCCAAGGCTGCAAACGGCGTGAGCACTTCAGGGGCTTAGAGGAGCTAAGAAGCTGAACTATGGGGAATGCTACTTGTATGTCGGCAACGGTATACGTGCAACAGTGGAAGCCATAGGGACTTTTGACTTACTTTTACCTTCGGGTTTAATTTTAGTATTGAACAATTGTCATTACGCACCGTCTATTGTTAGAGGTGTTGTTTCAGTTTCTTTATTATTGGATAATGGTTTTGAGCATACTTTTAATAATAATGGAATTTCGGTTTCTTTAAATTCTGTTTTTTTATTTATTTTAATGCAATTCCATTAAATGGTGTGTTTGAAATTGATATGGAAAATCATGCATCCAACGAAAATAATTCTGTGTATAGCATTGGCAATAAGAGAATCAAGTCGAACTTGGATTCATCTTATTTATGGCACTGTCGTCTTGCTCATATAGGCAAGAAACGCATGGAAAGGCTGCAACATGATGGGCTTTTGAAAGATATCGAGGATGATTCATTCGATAAATGCGAATCTTGCATATCTGGTGTAACCACTATGAAAAATCCCTCATTAAAATAAACTATCTCTCAGAATACTTATCCTTTTTCCACGTAGAATTTTTTTTTCCTCTCTTGATCATAACTATTATCTTATGTAACGAAGATCACATCCTGAATAACCGTGCTTGCAACCCAACCTTAACTGATTTAGTATTCAACTATGTAAACATCTTTGACCTAAAACGTTATGAGGTCCCACTTATCACCATACGTTATTTCGCTAACGTACGTTTAAAACTGAACGTTTCTTAACTGATGATAGTTTTTATGAAACCCTAAACTACCATAACAACATTTATGAACAACAAAACCCTAGAATTACTAAAGTACAAATTATATGATTAATGTACAAGTGTCTAAAGCATAGAAACCCTAATTCCATAATAATTCCCGGTAAAACCCTAATCTCAGGTAATTATGATTTTATGTACAAAACTTACAAAACCTAATTTATTTATATAAGATTTTTATAAAATATAAATGTACAAGTTATTTAAAGTCAATGTACAAGTCTCTTATGCATGAAATCATTTAATTACAAAATCCTTATTAAAATCCTAATTATATTTATTATAAATCATAAAGTACAAATCATACATGCATAATTATTATAAATTATTTTTCCTACACTCCTTAAATATTTTTACACGTCTTTAAACCCAATGTACAATGTTAGGAATATAAATATTCATATGAAGGTTCGGTCACCCCGAGTATCTAATTAGCATTTATATAGCTCGTAGGCTTATATATATTCGTTTAGTATTATTAGTATTATTAGTTGTATTAGATTAGTCGTATCTATATTTGTGGAGTGGGTCGGGGCTTTCCCCACTGTCAGCTCACTTCACAGCCCACTAGGGGCACTATTATTAGGAATTATAAATACCCCTTCCCACACTTGGGAAGGGTTGGAACTCTTGTAACATTTCACACACTTGAATCTAATAGATCCAGGTTTCTCTCAAGAGTCTCCCTCTCTCTCTCTAGTTCATCTCATCTTAACCATGGATCTTATCTTCCATGAACCAAGACCACCCGAATCAACCACACAATCAAGATGGTTATTTCCTACAATTGGTATCAAGAGCCATGGCTAGGTTCGATTGATTGTGCTTGGATTCGCGGTGTCGATTTTTCTTGTTTTTATTTTTTGTTGTTCGGATTTCATGTCAAGATCTGTTCCTGTTGTGAATCCGGTCAAAACATAAAGTTTTTTTTCTCTTTGATTTCTTGTCGTTACTCTTATTTTTTTTAGAATTCATTTTGAAAAGAATCCGGTCAAAACATAAAGTTTTTTTTCTCTTTGATTTCTTGTCGTTACTCTTATTTTTTTAGAATTCATTTTGAAAACAAATGAGTCTGTGTCACTCTTATTATTCGTACAATATTACATGTAAACTGGTTTGTTTGTGATACTTTATTTCAAAAAGATGGGCCTTTTTCATTTGATTTGGGTCGTACGTTAGTTCATGAAAAGTGGCTTGTTACTTTTGGATTTTCAAGAAGTTGGGCTTCACTGTTTGTGGTCTGACTACTTTCGTAGTTGAATTTATAAGTTGTGTTTTGGTTGCGGTTTACATTGAGTCTCTTGACAGTGGTTGGGTCGTGGTTTTACGTTCTTTGTTTCGATGGTATTTCTGCTTGTGTATTGTTCTTGGTAGCAGTTTGCATAATGAAATCTGGGAATGATGTTCTTGATAGCAGCTGCTTGTGTCAAATGTTGTGTTCTTGGATGCGGTTTGTGTCCAATGGGAGTGGTGTTTGGCTGTTTGCCAAAAATGGATAATGAGGACAAAATGAGTGATAGTGACAGCTTTGACTGGTCAAAGTTGCAATTTGTTTCCGATGCGGTTTGTCTACGACGCGGTTTGTTTGTTTGTTTGTCTACTTAGTCATGAACTCGGTTTGTCATGAACTCGGTTTGTCATGAACTCGGTTTGTCTGCAAAGTCATGAACTCGGTTTGTCTGCATAGTCATGAACTCGGTTTGTCATGAACTCGGTTTGTCTGTATAGTCATGAACTCGGTTTATGTATAAAAGGTGTAAACTCAGGTCAAATGTGGTCAACGAGTTATCTAAATGAAAGATTTAAAGGAAAGAAGCAGTAAAGCAGACCCAGACCAAACAAACAACATGTTCAACAACCAACTTCAACTAATCCTCAAACAATCAAATGCATTCGAAACACAATTATAGCAACATGTTCACAACAATTACCACAGATGCAACATAATACAACAACCAACTTCAACTAATCCTACATCAAATCAGCTAATCCCATCTCCATTACCCTACTCGAATCCAAATGAAGAAGACTAATTACAAAAATCTCAGTTTCTTGTCTTTCGTGTAACTCAAAGTAATATCAAACCTTTAAAGGTCGATTAAATCGAAAGAAAGATAATCATCATAGATTTGTGATGAGTTTATACTCATTTTCTTTTATTCGAATAAATCTTCAAGAAAAGGTCAATAACATTTTTTGTTATCACCTTTCTTGCTATTCGGTTCAATCAATACAACAACATCATTGATCTATTGAAGCTATTATGGAAGCATTGCTTCGTTTATATCCGAAGTTAATAGATAGACATATAACAATTATGTTATTGTCTATCTTTGATTTGATTCAATGTAACACAAACAAAACAAATAACCTACCTGACCCTCCAAAGGATCTTGAAATCTTTAATTGCTTTCTTGACTCGATTGGTGTTGAAACTTTCATCTAGGTATCGGTGTGGTTGTGCCTGCGTTTGTATTTAATTCGGATTAAACATGTGAGATTCGATTGATAGATGATGATGATGTGATGAGATTCTTGAAGGTGAGTGGATACTGAGATGAGTTTAGGTCATGATCTAAGGGTTTGGGTTGCTGCGGGTTCTACAGGAGAGTGAAAGGGGGCGGATTAGTTTATGGTGTAACATGAGATTAGGGTTAAGTGTTATGGAAGGCATTTATATAATCCTAAATCTTAGGGATACAAATGTCTGGGTGTGTTCTAATTCATTGGGCTGGACCACGAAATTCTTTTTGGGCTGTTGACATATGTTTAAACAAAACATTGGACGTAGAATGGGTCTTATCCATAATGTACAAAGAGTGTTAATTGGGGCGTATAGTGGATTATTCAGTATGTATAGTCACTATGCTACAATTAAAGTATCTTGTGATATGTGTTGTCCTAAGTTACGCCAAAAGTGGACTTGGACTTTTGACAACTAATGCTTACGGGGTTTGACTTTTTCATGGGCATACATATCACACGCCTAATGTTTTTCAATGATGGTCAACGTGATCTCAGATTTGTGAATTTGGCAGCATTGTCCTATTGGTGTCCACAATCTGAGTGAACCTCAATTTAATCTTTGCAATTTGAGTTATAGCTGACAAATAACAATTTGTTTAAATTGCGATTTGTCAAGTTGCGTTTTGACTTGTTGCGACTTGACTGATAGCAATCTGACCAATTGCGATTTGACATTGCGAGTTGACACTTGCGATTTGACTAATTGTGATTTGGTTGATTGCAATCGGATTTGTTGCAAGTTGACAACCTGTGACTTGATTTGTTGCGATATGATCAAGTTGTGATTTGACTTCTTTGACTTGAAGTTTAAAGATTAGTATTGCAATTCACTCTTAGTTGCTCTTGTTGATTTCACGGTTTCTCGTGTTGATTTTAGAAAATCCCGCGAAAGATTCGATTTCTCGGTTTAAATCACAAGAGCTATAAAATCCCATGAAATTAATATTGGACAAGTAGGCTGGACTTGGATGTAGACATAATGAAACTTACGGGGTTTGACTAATTTTTTCGGGATAAGTTTGTGCTTCAAGATCGGCGGGAATTGGGAAATTATGGTAACTTGATTGGTTTGTTAATTCACGGGTTGGTGTACTTAGTGTCACAGACATCTCGGGGTGGATGGATGCATGATGTTTGATGACCCTTGCTCGAGCGTATTTAAGGAGATTAGACTTGAATGTTCAAGAAGTGGATATATACAATGAAGGATGGTAGGTTGGGTATATATCACTACCTATATTTAAAGGAGTTACGTTGTTGTGCTCAATATAGGTTCTAAATCACAATTTGCAATTTAAGGTGATTAGACTTGAATGTTCACGAAGTGGATATATACAATTAAGGATGGAAGGTTGGGTATATATCACTACCTATATTTAAAGGAGTTACGTTGTTGTGCTCAATATAGGTTCTAAATCATAATTTAGTGCAAGTTTAAGTCGCGGACTTGTTCTTTATCAAGCTTCATCAAGTGATTGTTGTTTCTCAAGCTTCTAATGGGATTGTAGTACAAGATCTTCTCAAGAGGTAGTCAGACTTAAAGACAAGAGGTGATTTGTTTAGAGACGTGTTTTAACCTTTTACTTACTTTAAAGTTATACACATTTCATTAAGCGGTTTTGGCATATTCCGAGCTTAAGTGAATTATTAATCTGCTAAACCATTGATGAGGAGGAAAGCAAGGGGTTACTACAAGAGAGTCTTAACCACCATCTTCGTTGCAGTAGTTTCATTTGTCTCTTTCCATGTTGTATGCATGACAAATTCACGATCATCACAGACTCTTAACTTTGGCAAAAAGGTCATTACATGCCCTTTTTGAGGGGGAGAATTAGCGCGAGTTTCCTAGTGGTTCCGTCTCCAGCAATGTGAATTTTAGCGGTTCCAGTTTCAGTGGTTAAGGTCTTAGCTAATTGCCTATGATTTTAGCAGTTTGGTACTTACTGTTGTGCAGTTTGTTCTTGAATTTATTTCTCGAATAAATCTCAAGAACTGTAAAATCCTGTACACAGTACGACAACTATTCCATGCACTGCATCTGACAACATCCAAGTAGCTGGGTCAGACAACTTTGGTTGATAGGACTGACTATGAGTCATGGGCACTGTTAAGAATTGGCGCATGTTTCTTTTCCTTTTGACTAGTCAACAGCACAAGATGATCACGAAGTTCATTTGGTATTCCTCATTTGAGATTGAAGCTGAATTTCACGAAGGCGTCTACTTATTTTATCTTGAAGTCGGGGTTGGTTGGATGCATGACCTTCAATGATAACTTGCTCGTGCTTAAAATTTAAGTTGAAGACTTGGGTTATCTAGTTACCAGCAGTCGGGGTAACTATCACTTAAGAGTTATTGGAGTACTCAGTGTCACACGTCAATGACGATGTCGATAATCGCAAGAGGTGTTAATGTCTCATACTCTGGTTGGGTATTGAGCACTTAGAGATTTGCTTGGAGCATTAATTCTCTACACCGTTCTTCCAACATTAGTGCAAGCTTAAGTAACAAATTTGGGGACTTCTACTTCAGTTTTCAGTATTGGTATATCAGGTTTTCTTCATCGAGTGGTCACTAATCTATGTACAAGGTTGGTTAGTTGGCCAAAGGTTTTAAAAGTTGTGATGTGATCTGTAATCTTCACAAGATATTCTTTACCCAAACTGATGTTCACCTAAAATCAAAATCAGTCATGCCACATTCAATCTGTTACTGCCTCACGGTTTCTTCTTAATTTTGTAAAATCCCGAGAAAGAACATATTTCTCGGTTTAAATCATAGATTTGTAAAATCCCGTGATGATGGACTATGCGCTCTTAACCATGATCGGGTTAAAACCATTATCAAAGTTTAGTTAAAGCATCATGAAGGGCTAGAATTGGGCATTAACCACAAGACGTGACTACGGTGTTAATTCATTATTATTTATTTGAGGCTGAAGTGAAATTTCATGGGTGCGTGTACTTAGTATCTGAAGATATCGGGGAGGTTGGATGAAGATTCTTCGAGATCCTTGTTCGAGCTTTCAATACAATGACGAGGACTTGGATATCTAGTTATTTTGTCTTTCTCTCTATTACAAAATAACTATCACTTTAAGGAGTCACGTTGTAGTGCTCAGTGTCACACGAAGATGTGGATATCCAAGAGGTGATGTACGTCTTATACTTGATGGTTGGTTGGTTGAAGAGTATAGAGTACTTAGGGATTCGATGTTGCACGAAGTCTCTACACCGCTCTTTGTCACGCATTAGTACAAGTTTAAGTCACAAGTTCGGGTTATATTACTTCAGTATCAAGTTCATCATATTGGGTTTTCTCCATCAGTTGTCACGACATCAAGCCGACAGAATGATAATGGGGTTGGTAACGAGTTAGATGAGAGAAGAAGTAAAGAGAGAGAAATGACGTCTGTACACTTCAGTGCAGGCCTCGTTCTTCATCAGATGACGTCTGTACACTTCAGTGCAGGCCTCGTTCTTCATCAGATGACGTCTGTACACTTCAGTGCAGGCCTCGTTCTTCATCTAATGACGTTTGTACAAGTCAGTGGAGGCCTCGTTCTTCATCATATGACGTCTAAATACATCAGTTCAGGCCTCGTTCTTCAAAGAAAAGAAAAGTGTACGCTTGAGTGCACTTTATCTTCAAAAGAAGAGGAATCTTCTTGTTTATGGCCATTCTCATCAACATGTTTCATGCTCTTTCCGTGCTTATTCAGTCTTCAAGTGGATCGGCGCACATTGGAGTATATTCTTATTCACTTGTTCAACCAAAAATTGCAGTTGACAGGCATATGCAATTTTTGAGGGGGGGGGGGGAAAGGGTGAATATTATTCTACATGTTGATTGATGATTGAGAAATGGTCATACGACTCCTGAATACGTCAGTTCAGGAGTCGTGCAAACCATGTTTCTCCAACACTACTTCTTCCGTCTATCAAGGTGTTGAAGAACATGGTCATGGAATGCTAATCTACATAGTCTCACGGGTTGGTACAATCAGCAACAATGGGTTTCTAGTCAATGCTTCATGTACACGTCATTAGGCTACATGTACACATCATGATGATGATTCCGATTAATCGTAACCATCATGGGGGAGAGAAATGTGTACACCAAGGACGCACAACAGGTTCACGTGATCGGGCTTAATCATATATTCCGGTGTTGAGAACCGCAGAGATGATCAGTGGTTCAACTTGTTACCTTGGTATTTACGTTTCACTGTTACGTCATGGGCTGATTAATCGTAACCATCAGGGGAGAGAGAATGTGTACATCAAGGACGTACAACAGGTTCACGTGATCGGGGCTTAATATCCAAGGATGGATACATACTATAGATGATCAGTGGTTCAACTTGTTACTTTGGTGTTATACTAAAGACTGAAGAAGGTCGAGTAGTCAGTCTACTCTTCATTCTCTGTTGGGTGTTATCATCTCATGTGTATGTTGCGGGCTGATGGGTTATATGTAAGGTTACTGGAAGGCATTTGGTGAGATGAAGAAGATTGGTATTCTATTCCTCCACATTGGGCAATCTTGAAGAAGGTCGAGTCTTCAGTCTTCTCTACATTCAAGAATGTTGAGCTCTTTTCTTACAACTTGATATTTAACTTAATCCCATGACAGTTCTTGTTTGATGAGTTGTGGAGTTAAGTTAGGTTCAAGTTGTTCTGTAGTTTAAGGATAGGTCCAACTTGATTTTAACCTAATCTCATGACAGTTCTTGTTTGATGAGTTGTGAGGTTAAGTTGAAATCAAGTTGTTACTGGGCTTAAATTTGTGGTTTAGTTTAACCTCATGACAGTTTTTGTTTGATGAGTTGTGGGGTTAAGCTAGATTTCAGTTGAGGCTCAACTTAAACTACCGAAAAGATGCCTAAGGTTTTTGACGGCGTCACTCTAGGACGGGAGTGTTAGAAGATTAAAGACAGCATGCATTTGGTTATCAAAAGACTTCTTTATATTTCGGGCGTTCATCCAAAGTCTTCTTCCTATTATGGGTGTTCATCAGAAAGGGTGTCAGATTGGGGGAGAGCACTAATTCGGGGTGAGTGAAAAGCCAGAATCATTCCCTGATTAAATGTGCTCACGTTACTCTTCAGCAAGTTAAAAGATGGAAGCGGAAAAGATTCAGAATGCTGAGGAGTAATGGTTTCTGGTTCGTATCCTTGTATATATTTTGCTTCTTATATTCTTTTTCATATCTTATACCATTTTGTAAATAGATATATAGAAATCTTGCTAATTGTAAATAGAGAAACGTAAAATCAGAAAAACCATAAAAATTGAAAAATAGAAAATTCCAAAAATAGTTTCACCTAGGCATGTCTTCTGTTTATCGATAACATTTACGGACTTAGAAATGTCATTCAATAATGGCACGGGTCTTTAAATGAAGCTCGAGCAGAAGTTAAAATGGATGGTTAAAACATGTCTAATGGCTTGCTATTACTTTAGATAGCAACCCGCGCTTCACATTGGGGAAAGCACGTCGCCAAAAAGACGGCTGTTCCTCCAACTGGGTGATGTTCACCTGGGCATGGATTACTTCATATCCATGTTTCCTGATTTGATGTACGTTTCAGTGCATCATTTATTGTAAAAGAAGAGAAATCTTCTTAGTATAACAAATAGTTTTCATTCTATGATTCTTCTGAAAATTATTTGTGAGACACTAGGTGAATATGTGTTGTATGAAATTTGTTTATACTTAGATTATGCATAAAATTTGTCACTCAATCAACGACTACAAAACCTCATGACAGTTCTTGTTTGATGAGTTGTGGGGTTAAGCTTGATTTTAGTTGAGGTTCAACTAGAATACAGGTCATTGATTGAGGGGGAGAGTGAATTCAAATTTTATATCATCAAACGGATTTATTGGTTAAATCATACTTGTTAGAAATGGTTTTGTAGTTAATGGGGAATTAGTTGAAGAGGATCTTGCTTAAATATATCAAATGACCAAGTGTGTTAGTTGCTAGAAAGTTTAGGACATTATGTGCAATTTGCTTATAGTTTCCTAGCTTTATGTATCTAGAAGGTTCATTTGTGTTACTTTGGAATCCTCGTATAATCCCCAAAATGCTTTAAGACTCAAAACCTAAAAGAAGTTAGAAAACCAGTTGTGTTTGATGTTTTTGAATACTCCACTGGCATTTGTATGATCTAAATGAATAAGTTTCAAATGTTGTTTGTCTCTGCTGCTTAATGGTTGTTGATATTGTGCATATGTTCTCAGGATTCGCTTAGGTAGATTGCTATTATGTTAGAATCATGTTCCTAAGATCCTGAATTGAATATTGAAATCCATGTGAATTGCCATGTTCATGATTGCTATTTGCTCTTCATGCTAGATAGTGGTTTGACGTAGTTCCTGATTATGGTTTGATTATAAGATGAACTTGGTTTTATAATGTGGCAAGCTGCTGAAGGGTAGCTATTTAGGAATAGTGTATCTGCATGTATGTATATCTGTGTTGATATTTTTATGCAGATTCCATAGCCAAAATGAATGTACCAGTTCCCATTCTAACCATTTGATCAGATGATCAAACTCTATTGATTGGCTCGAAATTCACCTCAACAACAACTTCGGCAACAACAACAACAACAACAACACTTTCACCATCGCCACCACCATTCATCTATGTTGGTCTCGCCAAGTGGGGATCAACTATATTTGCGAAAGATTTGTTGGTGGATGGATGATTGATATTGACTGATTCACTTAGAAAAGCGGGTGATTATATCGTCTGAGCAAAAAGGTCAAAATCATTTGTGTCATAATTGTCGAATTGTGCATAATAAGCAGTGAATCTCCCTCTTAGTTTAAGGGGGAGCATAGTATGTTCCATTATCAGAATATATTAAATCGGACACATTTTCTCCCACATTTTTCTAACTTATTTAAATCAATTGGGATCACAAATCTCAAATGGTTTGAAATTTTTGATCGGGGGAGAGAATGTGATTTAAATATGAAATTTGATAAAATGTGATGATTTGAACATATATGCAAGCTCTCCTGTATGTGTTAAACCATTTTATATATCAATGCACATATTGAGGGGGAGCAAAATGTTTTGGATGTGAAAGTAAGCTCTCCAGTAAGTGCTAAACTCTTTTGTATACCAATGCACTTATTGAGGGGGAGCAAAGGATTTGGCATGCATCTTATGTGAGCAAGGCTCAGACTTCACCAATGAATTGACGAAACTTGAACTGTCATCAATCGAAAGGATACGTCTTGGCCGGGTAATAATTTCAAGCTGGTCTAACCAGTGATGTAAGCGTGTCTCGAAAAAGATGTATCTGAGTAGAGTGTACCACTTCGAGAAACTTTCTGTGGACTTGACCAGGCCGGGTAATAATTTCAAGCTA
Organism: Artemisia tridentata subsp. tridentata; assembly: GCA_021014915.2. Lineage (NCBI taxonomy): Eukaryota > Viridiplantae > Streptophyta > Magnoliopsida > Asterales > Asteraceae > Artemisia > Artemisia tridentata. Next base: position 219,028,813 of record CP139501.1, on the reverse strand, counting down.
GTCTAACTAGTGATGTAAGCGTGTCTCGAATCGGTCATGTTCACTGAAAGTGGATCAATTCAAAAAGTGCGAGCTCTACCTAACATGTGCAAATTTATAAAACAATCAACCGAGCACATGTTGAGGGGGAGCATTTGAAAAATATAAAACTCTCAAGTGTTTGCAAAAATGTGTTTCAGAATCATGAACACTTTGAGAGATTTTTCAAAGATTTGGTTTGGCAATCGTGGATGAATACCAAAGACCGACCATTTTAATTAATGTATGGAGTTATAAGGATGGTTAGGTTAGGCTCAAGTTCCCACGATCCCGCCAGAGCCGGAGGGATCTACCCAGGGACAATCCACTAGTTAGTGTAGAAGTCCTTAGGTATGATTAAAAAGGAGAAAAGTGAATGAGGGAAAAGTGCCGACTGAGATGGAGCTAGTACTGGAACAAACCCAACAAGGTACTAGTAAGGAAGTCTCGGTAAGCACTGAAGGGGTTGAAGAATGAAAAAGAATTGTAAAGATAAAGGGTGAAAAGAAAGAAGCCCTCCTTACAACTTAGGCAGAAACTGGGTCAATACATATGCTGTCAGAATCACTTAGTTGATTGCTGGCATTGAAGACAAAGTATCATGGACCCAGTGATACGCTGCACAACCCTCCTTAGCCACTCAAGGTCCCTCAAAGGACTCTTGTTTCAATTGTCACGGAGTTCAATACATTCCTATCGTCTCTCTCACTCCGAGTTAGATGATATTGAAAAGGTGGCAGTTCTCTCCAGCCTCCGCTCACTAAATCAAAACGCACTATCGAGTCTAGAGCCACGAGATGCATAAAAAGATCTCATAGGAACACGAATTATTTCTACACTGGGTGTTCAACATTAAGGACACCAGTTGTAAACTTATGAGTCCTACGCAGATCTTAGCAATCTGCCAGAACATTTATGAGAGAATCTACTAATGTAATTCTCAATGATTGAATGGAAATTCCTGCCAGGGTCAACATCAAGCAGCCCTGAAAGCAGGTCACTTCGGTAATTCTTTATGGATTACGCTTAGTGGTCGCGGCAGTCTCAAACGGTCTACAGTCGTGGAGTGATCTCCAGCGACTCACCTAATCGTTGATGTGCTACGGTTCGATCTTAAAAAGCCCTCTGTGGGTTTTCGATTAGGAACGGTCTTGGTGAGGATTAGAGAGAGTTTTCACACTATGCTGTTAACAATCTCGAAGTCCGAACTTGTAAGTACCGGACGTTTTATTGCTAACTGTCGTATGCAGGAACATCTGGCGGTTGAAGCTGATTGTTGTTGCAGCTGTTTGCGGTTGTAGCTGATTGAGGTTGCAGCTGAATGCGGTTGTAGCTGATTAAAGAAAAGATGCCAATCCTATACCACATGCTTACACTACAATTGTAACTCAACAAAGTCATGATCAACCTAAAAGACCTTTAACACGGCTTCTGCAAACTCTGATGCTAAAGATCATGACACCAAATAGTGTGAGCATGTCGGCTCAAAGATTCACACATCACATGGAAACATACTGCTGAAAGATGACTTGGAGACTCAAGTTGGATGATAGTTTCGAAGAATACTCAAAATCATCCAAGACAAAGAACGGTCATCAAAAGATCACTGCTAAAGGCACAAAGATACAAGACGTTGAAGAATCGAAGACTACGAGCTATGAAGTCAAGATCAAAAGATAAAATGCTAGAATTCAAGTTATTATTTCCGGGGTGACCTCCCTTAGGAGGAGATTGTTAGGAATATAAATATTCATATGAAGGTTCGGTCACCCCGAGTATCTAATTAGCATTTATATAGCTCGTAGGCTTATATATATTCGTTTAGTATTATTAGTATTATTAGTTTTATTAGATTAGTCGTATCTATATTTGTGGAGTGGGTCGGGGCTTTCCCCACTGTCAGCTCACTTCACAGCCCACTAGGGGCACTATTATTAGGAATTATAAATACCCCTTCCCACACTTGGGAAGGGTTGGAACTCTTGTAACATTTCACACACTTGAATCTAATAGATCCAGGTTTCTCTCAAGAGTCTCCCTCTCTCTCTCTAGTTCATCTCATCTTAACCATGGATCTTATCTTCCATGAACCAAGACCACCCGAATCAACCACACAATCAAGATGGTTATTTCCTACATACAAGCACCTAATGCACAAAAACTAAAAATCCTATTTCTTTACTTTTAAACATAATAAAAATTAACATAAAATTTTTATAACTTAATAAATTATTAAAACTATATTTTTCTCACATCATGAATTATGGTACAACTCTACTAAGCATGTTTTACAACTCTCACAAGCCTAAATCATTTTCTTTTCTATTTCATTAATAATTCGAATAATATAAATATGTAACAACTAGAGGTATTTTCTTAAATAAACAAATACATAACTAACTAAACAAACTAATCTCTAAACCCTAAAATACTACCCTTTAAACCCATTGTACAACTACCTTAAGCCAAATCCGGTTCCTACATAAACCCTAGTCGACTTCTAGTTCCCAAATCCTAACTAAATTACCTACACTAAGTAACCCTTCCTTAGCTTTCCCCCTCCTCCACATCACCCATGACATCACTTAGAACACACTTGTATGGAGAAAGAAACTCCACCTCACCACCTTAAAACCCTAGACGCCAATTCCTCCTCCTCCATCCACATGTAACCACTAGAATTTGAACACATCATATCCCATTCAATAAGCCACATCTCTATTTTTAGAAACCCTAACCCTAGTTTCATCTCCTATAAATAGTAGCATAAGTTTCTCACCCTTTCATCCCATATCACAAATCGACCCAAATCTCTTACAACACTCAAACCACATTAAACAAACCTCATGACTACTTCCTACTGATCACAGTCTCAAAAACCAACTACACACAAACCTTATTAAGCTTGGAAGAAGAGGAGAACAAGAGTCGAACCAAGTAGTTATAAAACTCAACTCGATCCATAACCCTAAGTAAGCTATCTAACTCTTTTATATTTTGTTTATTTTATTTTATACACACTTAAAAACATCACTTAATAACAAACATGATTAAAAATATTAATTTTCATTTCATTTATTTCATTATGATCGAACAGAAACCCTAATACACTTAAAGTATTCGAACTATTGTTAAACCTAATCTATAACATGTAAAACATGTTGTAATATATTAAATATACTTATAGCATATGTAAAAACCTAGTACGAAATGTTTAAAAACACAGAAACCCAATCGGGTTGTGTTTCTGTATTCCAGTCGAGTTCCAAAACAGCCCACAAGGCTAACTTGTGACCTATAGATCGACCCTCAAACGACCTCTATAAAATCTGATAATTGATATGTCTAAAGTTCACATAACGAACTTTATTTAGGAAAAAGAATCACGAAATATGGTTAAGATTTCATAGAGTTATCGAACTCCTAAAACTTGTTCATATCGCTAGAAATAGAATTTATAATCAGTTATACTTATTTTTCATTTTGGTCGACCCAACTCACTGATTTTGAACCTAGTTTTCGACCTCCATATAATCTCTAAAAATTCTATAATTTTGGCATATCAAAGTTTACCCAGCTAACTTGTGTTAGAAGAAAGAATCTCGTAAAAAGGTCAACTGAGTTAAAAGTTATCGAGTCTTAAACCTTTGCCCATATCGCTAAGAATAGAAATAGATTTCCAATTTTTGTTTTCAGTATTAGTCGACCCACACACCAACTTTAGACCTCTTTTTCAAAACTTATATGATCTCTAAAAATTTTGAGTATTGAACCTGTTAAAGACCATCTAGCTAACTAATAATATGAAAAAGTATCTTGTAAAATGATCAAGCCATCATAAAGTTATGATGTCTTGAATATGGCTTCTCGCTGAACTAAGTTTTATTGATTTTAAATCTGGTCGAGTAGCAGCCTGAGTCACCAACATGGGATATGGTTTTCGACTACTTAATGATCTTCATAAAATCCGAGTTTTGGCCAAGATATAGATCATATAGCTAACTATTTTTAGGAACAAGAATTTCAGGATAAGATTTAATGGTTTAAAAGTTATTTGTTCTCAAAGTTTAGCCATCGCTAAGACTAAAAACTTATTTTCCAGATCTTGTTAACTTATGTTCCAACCGTTCGACTTTAGCCAATGTTTTCGACCATCAATTGAATTTTAAAAATTACGAAACTTGGCATGCCCAAAGTCGAAATGGCTAACTTTTTATAGGAATAAGAAGATCGTAAAATGATTTACTTATCGTTAAACTATTCGACCTCAAAACTCCACCCAAGTCACCTATTTTCATGTATATTAAATTTTAGTAATAAGAGTTTTTATAGGTTGATTTTGTAAATATTCTAAATCAAGGGTTATTTTTGTCAATATCAAATAAAAAGGGTAGGAAATGTTATTTTTGAAACTAAAGGGTAAGAACTGTCATTTTCCAAAAGTTCATGGTATAAACTGTCATTAGACCAAACCTTAGGAATTAAAACGTAGCTTTTCTTAACTAATATTCTCATCATTTCTATTTTTATTTTTATTTTCCCGATCTAGTATTTAACGAAATACGTTTATTTCTGTGATAAACGAACGCAAGATATCTTTAACAAACAAAGTGTCTATTTAATGAACGAACCAAACCGGAACTTACAGATAAGAAATAAAGATAAAATTTTACTTTTGAAACTACATATTGGCTCGATTAAGCTTTTAACCATCAACCAAGATGTTACAAAACGAACACTGGAAACTTATATATATTCAGGAACGATTACTGAAATTTGACATAACAACCCAGGTTGCAAGCCGGAGACGTTTATCAACTTTGTATAACTTTGTTTTCCATCCAGATTGTCCAGGTGAGTTTATAGTCCCACTTTTCTCATTTACGTGTTTTCCAAATATGTGGGGAGATACATGCTATTAAACCGAACACAAGTATTTTCCTGATTGTTATTGCACTAGGCTAACTTTCCTTATTATTGAGATTGAATTATTTATTTAAAAGACCCTCATATCATGCACCATTAGTCACCTGCTGGCTGAGCGCGAATATGTGAATAGATCTATTGGCCTGACGACCCATTTGTTCTAACCGGATGGATATCTTTATGATTGTCGGTTAGACAGATGCACTATATTTGATATCTTTAACCTGGGGGCAAGACCACTCTCATTTCAATCGTGATTGTGGAACCTGAAAACTGTTAACGCATTGCATGTCATGAGGTTTAGTGCAATATTCCCAAACTGTGATATAACTGATTTCTCTGATACTAGCTTGTGTTCAAACTGATTATAACTTTAAATGCTATGGATTCACTCAACCTTTGTGTTGACTTTTTAAGCATGTTTATCTCAGGTATTTAGAAGTATGATTATTGGCACGGAGCGGCGGTGGACTTTCTTCTTAGAAATAAAAGGATGTCCACTTTGTTATCATTCAAAAGAATAATGTAACTTTTATAATGTATTTCGAAACCTCCCACTGGGACCTATCTTATGCACTCTGATATTAAATAAATGAATGATAACAATTTTTATTTAAAAACGTCTCTTTTCGAGTCGTTTTCTATTCTCATGACTGTGAACCATGAAGTAGCACCCCAAGCTTATATTCCGCTACGTATCTCAAAAATGGGGGTGTTACATCTGGGAAGATGACAAAGAAACCTTTCCATAGCAATATGGAAAAGGCTTCGGATCTACTTGGATTGATACACACGGATGTGTGTGGTCCACTTAGACATATGTCTAAACGCGGTGCTACCTACTTCCTAACCTTCACGGATGACTATAGTCGTTATGGTTGTGTTTATTTACTTGAACATAAACATGAAGTCTTTGAGACATTCAAGGTTTTTAAAAGTGGAGTAGAATTACAACTCGGTAAGAAGATTAAGACTCTTCGATCCGATCGTGGTGGTGAATATTTAAGCCAAGAGTTTAAAGATTATCTAGCTGAGTGTGGCATTGTCCAGCAACTCACTTCTCCTTATACTCCACAACAAAATGGTGTATCTGAAAGGAGAAATCGTACATTGCTTGATATGGTACGATCTATGTTTAATCTAACAACTCTTCCCTTATCCTTTTGGGACTATGCTCTTGAAATTGTTGTTCGCATATTAAATATGGTTCCAACTAAGAAGGTTGATAAGACTCCATATGAATTATGGAATGGAAAAGCTCCCAACTTGTCTTACTTAAAGGTCTGGGGTTGTGAGGCGTTTGTTAAACATGACTCACCTGATAAACTCCAACAAAGATCGGTTAAGTGTATCTTCATAGGATACCCTAAGGAAACAAGGGGTTACTACTTTTATTTCCGACCAGAAAATAAAGTCAATGTGGCTAGGTATGGTGAATTCCTTGAGGAGAGTTTCTTGTCTCAAGAATTTAGTGGGAGAGTATATGATCTTGAAAATGATCAAGAAGATACGTCACCTTCTGAGAACACTAACACACTTCCTGTGGAACCTGAAAGTTTAGGTCCTACACCTGAAGTTGAAGTGGTTCCCATCCGTAGATCTTCAAGATCTACAAAAGCTCCTGAACGTCTATGTTTAAACGTAGAATGTGAGGAAACTATACTAGGAGATCTTGATGAGCCAACTAGTTATAGGGCTGCCATTAATAGTCCTGAGAAGGATAAATGGCAGGTTGCTATGGATGGGGAAATGCAATCCATGAGAGACAATAAAGTCTGGATTGAAGTAGACCTTCCTCCCAATGCTAAGGTAGTTGGGAGTAAGTGGCTCTTCAAAAAGAAGACGGACATGGATGGCAATGTACACACCTACAAATCTAGTTTGGTGGCTAAAGGCTTTACCCAAACATATTGTTAGTGCAAATATTACGATATTTAAACTAAACGGTTTCTTCGGTTTTAATAATGACAAACATGTAACTTGTAATACATAACGTAAAATGTGCAAGTTACTTGTAAACACAAATCATCAATGCATACTTACATCAACACCTCCCGACGTCTCAAGTATGCTTCAACGAAGTCGTAGATTTCCATCCCGACATAAATCACTCAAGGTATGGACAAACAAATCTACTACTTGACAAATGATCAAAGGATTATATTTTTCTAAACTTCACATTTTTATAAATGTGACAAAACATTTTTCAAAAATACATTTTACAAATTATTTTTGAATTAAAAAGAAATGTTTTATTTGGAAAAATCATTTCAAATTATTTTGAATTACCAACAGTCATTTTTCCCCCCAAAACAGCTCCAACTTCCCCAAATAAACCTTCCCCACTAAAGACAAACGAAGAAGCGTCTACGGCACCATTAAATAGGTACGGCTCCATTAAATTTAACGGAGCCGTCTGGTATTTAGTGGAGCCGTGGGTCTGTAACGGTCAGATTTTCCTTTGCCTATAAATAGTGGACCATTCCACACTTCCAACTTGATTTTTCCAGTCCTTTTTCTCTGGTCTTATCCCTCCTCACTTAGATGACTTTCTTTGATCATTTGGAGAGTCTTAGGTTGTTTAAGAGTGATCCAATCATCCACTCAAGTGATCCTCTTCATTCCTCTTGATTAGCATGAGAAGAACACAAAGTATCCTAGATACAAAGTGTTGTCATCCCTCTTGATTAGCAAGAGAAGAACACAAAGTATCCTAGTAGATACAAAGTGTTGTCATCCCTCTTGATTAGCAAGAGAAGAACACAAAGTATCCAAGTAGATACAAAGTGTTGTCATCCCTCTTGATTAGCAAGAGAAGAACTCAAGGTATCCAAGAAGATACAAGAGTTGGTATTGTTAGGTCTTGTAACATTTGTTACACTCTTGATTGTATCATAGCATACATCAAGATTATTTTTCTTTTGTGAGAGAGTGAGTCAAGATCATTGTGATCTTAAGAGATAGTGAAGATCTCTTGAAGCCATTGGGCTTGTATGATTGATCATGTGGATCAAGGGTAGATCGGGTAGATCGTGGTAGATTGGTGCTAGCTAAGATTAGCACTCGACATCTAGCTTAGTGTCGGAAATAGGATAAGCAACGTGTATGGTGTAGATCGGGTAGATCGTGGTAGATTGGTGCTAGCTAAGATTAGCACTCGACATCTAGCTTAGTGTCGGAAAACAAGTTAAGCGACGTGTACGGTTTTCTCCGCCTAAAGGGAGTTTGTTGATTAGTGAAGTAACTCTCGAGTTGGGTACTTGGGGATTGGAGTAGGGCGAAGAGGAGCTTCGTGACCGAACCACTATAAATCACCGTGTCCGGTTTGCGCCTTCTAACTTATCTCTTTACTTTCATTTCATTAGTTATTGCTTTATATTTATATTTGCATTGCGTATGTGTTTGTGTGGATCGTTGCTTATGTAGTGATTGATCATGTATGTTCCATGGTTTGATTGTGCATATGTTGTAGTTTACTATAGTCATCTCTAGATGTTATAAACTCATTGTTGACACTTTTCATATTACGTCACACTTGATCGGGTGTTTGATACAAAAAGTTTTAAGTTTTTAAATGGAAACGTATTCACCCCCCTCTACGGTTTCCACAATTGGTACCAGAGACAGGTTGCTCAAATTTTTAAAACAAATGGTTTTCAAAATTGAGTACGATCCATGTATCAAATTACCCGTGAAGGTGATAAAAATATGAAAAGTATTTAGTTGCTTAATACTTACAAGTTTTGTTGTTAAGTATACTTTGTCATACTAGCTTGAAGGTTTTCTTAAACCACTAAAAGAACAGTGTCTTTAAGTGTCCGGTCATGTTTTCAGAATGAGTCATTAAGTCATGGAGTTCTGAATCAGAAAACAGACCACGGTACCACTAAACATTGTACGGTACCGTTATATTTAATGGTACCGTAGGTCATTTAACGGTGCCGTGCATCTGATTGTCTGTTTTTCATTTTTAGTTCATTTTCAAAAATCCATATAAAATCAACCATGAGTCTGTACGAGTCGTGTCGCCCATCATTTTGAACGATGTTGAGTCTACTTTCATTTGAGAAACATTTTTATGAATTAGTTCTAAATGAAAGTATGTTAAAGTCCTTGATTTTCAACTAAAGGTCTTCTGGTCATGCAGTTTGCGTAAATTTTTGGTCAAACTGAGAAGGGCGATTCAACTTTTAAACCTTGACATGTTTTCAAAGTGACTCAGCAAAAATCTTTGAAATGGGGAGGAAATAATTTTTTTTTCAAATAAAATCAAGCTTAGTATACATTGTTATACCTAATACACAAAATAACGATAAGTATTTATGTGTGTTAAGCTAAATTGCTAGTTGCTTATTATAGTTTTCCGGTTTATGCGTTTATAAGGCTCATGCTAAATCACTTGCACTATATTAAGTAATTATTTTGCATTGCATATAGGCATCAACCATTTGTCTTGCATTTGTTGCAAGTTCTTAAAATGGTTTAGTAACTTTCTTAGGAATAGAAACTAAGTTGGTAGATCATGTGTGTCGAAAGATATTGTCTTACACAATTATTTTTCCAAAGGTTTAAGTGTAAAAAGTACATCACCCCAAAATACTTAACACTTTCATAAAATCCATAACATGATCTCTAAAACATTACATCGTTTGTCTTGTTTGACCATGGGTTGTCTAAACAAGATAAAAGGTCATTTTAATACATTAGTATTTAAGTAAAAGAAAATGTATTAAACTTGCATTAATCTAACACACATACAAAATGTTTTAGACATTTAGTATTTTACGTATGTTGTATAAAAATAGTTAAGATAATTATTTTTATACTAATGAGGTGTCGAAAAACTAAAAGTATTATACTTAATAATATAAATAGTTTTTCTCAAATAAAAACAAATGACAATATCAAAGTAGTAACTTAATATGTCATTAACCTCACACATACAACTAGTATTAGAATAAATGGAACACACTCCTTAAATTTTTATTTTCTTTTTTTTTAAAAAAAAAGGAGTGATCGTGAGGGTCAAGAAAGACCTCGAGTACATATCAATTCATTATTCAAATTATGATTGATATCATCATCGAATCTAATTGACAAGTTTTCGAGTGTGGACATGAAATTGGAGTCATTATTTGTTTAGCTTCAAGATAACATCAAAACATGATGAAACATATTATCTTGAATCTACATACTCAATCACACTCGATTGTTATGAAAATAATGACGTCCTCTCAAGACTAAAATAATATGCATCGGATCATAACTCACACTTGTGTTGAAGATGCCATGTTAAGTCTTCTTGTCCAAAGGTTGTGTTCCAAACTTTAAACTAACATGTTTAAAAGATACATAAAATACACAACCAAGTAGGATTGACAACTTGGATGTTTCATCCGAAATATACAAGTAATTTACATTGCAATGCAATTAGTAAATGTGTCATTTCCGAAAAACCAAACAAGAGCAAACAAACAACATATGTAAACTTTGCTCATGAACAACTCAACACTCAAAGTCACATGTCTAGTAAAAGTGTCATACATAATATATGTAAGTCATCAATCTTTGAGAATATCACATGTATTTCTCTTATCAAAAGATTGACAAAGGATAACCTATATCCTATGCATTTTATTTTCTTTGTGACATGAATGGTTATGTTACAAGAGAATACATTGCATCCTGTTAACAAATATAGGATATTAGAGTTGAATAATAACCTAATATGACATGTGTCATTTCATAAACAAGTAAAATTGGTCATACACTAAAATACTTGTTTCACAAAGCATTCTTAAGAGTGATAAGTTTCCTCTTAGAAAAGCATACTTGTTGAAATAAACAGTATGTCTCATTTTAAATAAAACACTCACAAAATCTATTGAGGTAAGTAACCTCTACTAGATTCTTTCCTCAAGTTATGCAAAGGAGCATTCTTGAAACACACACAATGTAGTAGGTTCTACATTGTATCACATTAGAGTGTCTCTTGGTTCTAGGAAACCAAATTATATTAAAATAACATGTGACAACTCAACAAACAAAGATGTTGTCCAAGAGATCATAAAATACACCATCACCATCAAACAACCTTTAAATCTCAAACACGAAATTAAAACATCTCGCTTGCCTTTGTTAGGAGTTGTGTAAGACATGTCATTTTCTTAACCGACTTTCAAAGTATGGTTAATTGAGTCATATTAGGCCATGTATAGCAAAACAAGATAAAATCATCTTTGCTATACTTCGATAGGCAAATATAGGAATTCAAATTCTTCTAACATGAGAATGACTACTGGAGAACCTATCGCACTAGAAATTCAATTTGACCTAACGGTTGGATTGCTTCCAGGAGAGAAGTTGGGTTGGTGTATAACCCATAAAAATGGCCGTGTTTAGCCTTAATTGAGCACCACTAGTGATAGTTTCATACTCATTCTCTAACTTGAAAAGTTTTCATTCCTACATTTGACTAGAGATAGTTTACTTCGGTAAACTTTATCTCCCGTTAGGATCTCATTTTGAACAAGTAGTAACTAGGATCTTCCTTAGCAAACCTAGATTGCTTGCATCCCACATATGTGTTTCAAAATGATAACATGTTTTCATAAGATATGATTAAATGTCTTCGTGATCTTAAATGCTAAATGATTATCATGTTCTGCATGATGTTTGCATTTATTTGTTATGTGCATTCTACATGATTTGCTTGCACCCACACTAGGTCATTTTGACACATTAGGAATTAGGTATGCCTATCACTATGAACCCTTAGAAGTCATAGAGTCATACACTAGAGTCAAAACCCATAAGTTAGAGTAGTCGCGAAGTTGTCCTAATTCCCTAGTCATCCCTTTGCCTTCTTCCAAGCAATACACCCTTTTGTTATGGGTAGGTTAGATACAAACCCAGTAGAACTCGGAGTAGGGTTGACAATGATTGCGTGGTTTTGTAACCTTACAACAGGTTTTACCTCTCGAGGGATCCCAAGAGGCTTACAACCCCACCAGGCAGTGTACCTGACCGATGTAGTATAGTGTAGTGGTAAGTACGGGGGATTGATCGTTCTCCACAGGGAATAGTGTTCGTTAGGTATGAAAGGCTACTCTAATTAGGTCTAAGGGTTGAGGAAGATTCTTTTTTATGTTTTTATAATTTTATGAAAGCAAGTAAAATCTCGGGTTTGAAGGAGTGGGCGGAATTAGTTGCTAGTCAACTAACCCAAATTACTACGAATGCAAATAAAATAAATAACTGAAAATAAAATGTGGTGAGAAACTTATGTGTAGAGAAATGTGTTTACTTAGATTTCCTTACTCCCTAACTATCTTTTACCGGTTAATTAGTGTGTATTAGTCGCGTGGATGACGGGTGTATTCCTTAATACCATTCGTGGGGTGGCGTACTTACTTCCCCAACTCTACAAGCTCCTACTTCACTCCTATGTCGAGCCGGCTAGGAAGCTCCTAACATGGGATCACTAGAATTCGCTTGTGCATTAAATACAACCATAAAAACCTTTAGTACGCATTTGGTTCATGTTTCTTAAGACGTTCAAGCAAGTTACCGAATAGGAAGTTAGCCAGTTTTCTTAAGCCTAACATAGATAAACAATCATCCAATACAACTAACAACACACTAACAACCAATAATCAATAGCTAGGTTTCATTAGATCTAAGCAAACACAAGATAAATTTAGCCTAACATGTTAAACAAAAGACAAGAATAAGATAGAATCAAACAACACATAGACATATTGAATGATTAATTGATAACTTATCTTTCAATGAAACATGGAAGATCTCAAGGCAAAAAGCCCTGAAAAAGTAGCTAAAATCGTCTTAGGGTTTTATCCCAAAATTCCACACACTAAGCCCCTTTTTAATGACAAAAAATTAGAAAACTATATATAGATTTTTGGATCTGACGGCGTCACCTTATGGAGTGTGACGCCGTCACCTCGCCGCTTTTAGGGTTCCCGGATGACCTTCTTGACGACGTCCCTCTTTAGCTCTTCAAAAATCCATTCTGGCTTATCAAGGCTTGACGCCGTCGAACCATGAACGTGACGCCGTCCCCTTATGATTTAAGCCGTGACGCCCTCGATCAAGTTAAAGCGTGACGCCATCAGAATTCACATGCTATTTTCACTGGCCCGTCATGAGTAAATTTCACGTCCAACTTTTCTTGCCAAGGCATGACGCCGTCCAGAGTAAAGTCTGACGCCGTCAAGAGTAACTTTTAGCCGATTTTTGAGACTTTGTCGTTTTCTTCACTTTAATGCTCCAAAAACGTCCAAAATGCCTCCTTTTCCAGATTTCTCCTCAAAAGTACCTAAAATGACAAAAGAAACGATTTAGGGCAATATTTGATCAAATAAATACGATTTAAGGCTTAAATGACCCCTTAAAAGCGGTACACTTTTCGCTTCATCAAATACCCTTACACTTGAGATTTGCTTGTCCTCAAGCAAATGCGCTTTTATTCTAATCAAAATACAAGTTAGGGGTCATTTAATGCTAACATAAAAGTAATTACAACAAATAATCGTTCCACTTCAATCATAATAAGCACGGAGATTACATACTAGCACCTCACAAGTAGTGTTTAGATACTCACATCTCTCAAGTGTCATCAAAATAAATCTCATAAATGAAAACGGAAAATATCTCTCACTACCTGTCATAGCAAATAGATTACCATAGGCTTGGGAAAGGATCGAAAACCTCCTCCACTAGGCGTAAGCACCTAAGATAAACTATCAAAGAGGGCTTTTAAATGGGTTATAACTTTAGGTGTAGGGAAAAGGAAAACACGGTTTTGTTGGATAAAGGATATTTTACTGGTGGCGAGTTAAAAATCTTGATCAATTACATGTACTATACAATGTTGCTAAGCCAAGACTAGACTCGATCTTAAGCTAGAAACGAAATAACAAAATAACAAAAACATAAAATAAACATAAAATGAAACGGGATGGTAGTCCGTATGTTTTTTTTTTCTACTTTTCTTTTTCTCATTTTTTTGTATTTTTCTTGATTTTTTCGATTTTTTTTTTTTTTTTTTTTTTTTTTTTTTTTTTTTTTTTTTTTTTTTGCATACACTTTTGCCCTACCATCCAAAATAATACATCATAGGGGCATTGCATTCCCCTTACACTTGAACTTTTACATAACTTTACAAATACTAATCTAATGACTCGAATTAAGATAATCGAAAAACTTGGAGTACTTTTAAAACATTTAGCACATATGGGGGTAATAAATGATGTTCTTCCCCATTACTCCATTATACTAGTACTTTACCCATGAGTCCCAATCGTCCCAAAACAATATGTACAAGGATATGACTCGACTTAGCAACCATGTAATCAACTAGATAATTAACTTGGGTTTAAACAAATGTTGTAACAATAATGCACTAAAAATGAGTGCATACAAGGTAGGCTAAGGCGATTTGGGTGTACATTTAAGTGGGGTGTAACAAATTCTTCCTTTAAGTAAAATGCTTAAAGGTCGAAACGAAAAGATAGGCTCTGAGGGGTGTACTAGGGGTATCGTGTACTAAAAATGAGTACAACGCAAAGGGTGTGGGAGAATTACTTGACCAATGTAGCCAATGTAATTATAACAAAAACACAGGTGTAAAACAATGGGTTAATCCTAATGCCTCTTATCATGTAGTAAATCTAACTACACGAATGTAGTCTCACTTGTGGCCTTGGAATGGTCCTAACGCAAGTTCTAGAATCTAAGTGCTACCGGTACACACATCATAGCATAAATGCTTTTCCTACCAATTCTAGGGGTGAACCTCACATATTTGGGGGTGGAAAATTTTTTTTTAGTGGTACGGTTTTTTGTGCTAGTCATATAACTCCTATCCGTGAGACGCTCATTAAGATCAAAGTTTCACTCCTAAATGTTGTAAAAAATTTTAAATTTGGCACTAAAATTACCTTAACAAGTATTTCTCTCAGTTTTATTACACATCTACCATCAAACAAACAAAAATCAAGCGCAATTGTATTCTCTAAAATCGTACTTTTACCCTCCCCTTACACTTAAGATGAACATTGTCCCCAATGTTCAAATAACAAATGTAAAAGCATAAAGTAAAAGAATGAAATCAAATACTCCCCTGATTCGCTCGGTGGATAATGAAGTAACACGGTTAGATCTTCTTCCAAGGAGAATGTAAAAGCTTCATGACTAATGCATCGCCAAAAGCTTGATTCAAAAAACATTTCCTTGTCCAAAATAACCTGTTAAACCTGAGAAAACAAACACGAAAACCTGCATAACATCGGCGGGATAAAATCTATATATAAGGATATAATGCTTGTGGAATGATAATTTTGCAGATTCCTGGAGATTATAAGTTGGAGATTTAATAAAAACTTTTTATGAAAACAAAACTTTCAAAAATTTCTGGAAATTAAATCTGACGCCGTCAGGTTATAAACCTTGACGCCGTCAGAAATGACCTGACAAAAATTTTCATTTTTAGTTTCCGGAAAATTTCTGGAAAAACCTTTACCTTACTTCCTGGAAATCCTGCAAAACATCATTATGACTCGATACAAGCATTTGACTCAAACAAATACTAATATGTATGCTAATTTAATATTATTATGATTCATGTTCATTTGTGTTCTAATAAACCGATTTAGATTTCCCTTACACTTAACTTTTGCAAAATACCTTTATATGTAGTTAAGACGAAGTTAAAAACAAAATAAAGCATTTTCACAAATTAGTTTTGAACATGAATCAATAATGATAAAAATTAAACACACATACGGAAACAAATAAAAACAAACAAACAAATAAATAAACACACAAAGCAAATAAAGCAAATAAAGCTTGGGTTGCCTCCCAAGAAGCGCTTTTCTTTATTAACGAGTCTTGTAGCTAGACTCAAAGTAAGGCTCATCTAGTGTCGCTTATGCTCACGTATCCGAGTGTGAGCCATCTAATTGTTGCCTCATCTCTCTTGTATTCATCATTCAGCTCCAAACATCCATGATAATATCTCTTATTTTTCTCATGTGGATATTTGAGCCCCTTCCTCTTATCATTCTCACTTAACAAGTCGATAGGCATAATTCTATTGCAAGATTCAATGGGGTAGTTCTTAAACCTAGGATGTGCTCGGGGCATTTGATAGACAAAATCTTCATCCCCATCCGAGAATGTAATTAACCCGTCCACAAGTTTTTCGTCAAGGTTGGTCAACCTTTTGAAGGGTTCTCCAAAAATGACTTGGGTTAATTTGTCATCGATAAATTCTCCTAAATTCTCCATAACCATAAAATCCACCAAATACACAAAACTTCCTACGAACACGTGTAGTGGCTTAATCCTAGCAACAATGTTATCTCCTTGATATTCAAGCTCATCTACCATGATTTTATTATAATTAGCGCGAGAGATAATGTTCATAGGCAAAGATGAGTTAAGATAAGCATAAAAATCATGATAACCAATTTTACACGGGAATTGCATGTTAAAGAGGCTATCCTTTTCGATCTTAGTCCTAGGGTCAACATACTTAAAGGGATCAATTTCCTCTTTTCCCCATTCCTCGTTAACTACTTCTCCATTACCGATATCCTCATTGGAGTCTGAGTAGTAAAATGGACTAACATAGTCATTCTCATGGTCAGACTCCTCCATCTCAGAATTGTTACCAAAGTGGTGGTCGGGTGAAAGGTTGTTGTTTGCTACTATGGGGGCGGGAACGGGTAGTTGAAAATTTGCACGGCGAAAAACACGAATAACAGGGATCAAATGACCAATGTTACTCATGTGGTAAGTGGAAGGTATCACAAACAAAAGTACAAAGAAATAAGATAGACTAAAGAAAACCTAGAAAAATAAAATAAAAATCTCACTAGAAAGGAATCTAGTGAGTAGACCTAATAGAAATAAAAATTCAACCTAAACAATAACTATTCCCCGGCAGCGGCGCCAAAAACTTGATTGCGTGGTTTTGTAACCTTACAACAGGTTTTACCTCTCGAGGGATCCCAAGAGGCTTACAACCCCACCAGGCAGTGTACCTGACCGATGTAGTATAGTGTAGTGGTAAGTACGGGGGATTGATCGTTCTCCACAGGGAATAGTGTTCGTTAGGTATGAAAGGCTACTCTAATTAGGTCTAAGGGTTGAGGAAGATTCTTTTTTATGTTTTTATAATTTTATGAAAGCAAGTAAAATCTCGGGTTTGAAGGAGTGGGCGGAATTAGTTGCTAGTCAACTAACCCAAATTACTACGAATGCAAATAAAATAAATAACTGAAAATAAAATGTGGTGAGAAACTTATGTGTAGAGAAATGTGTTTACTTAGATTTCCTTACTCCCTAACTATCTTTTACCGGTTAATTAGTGTGTATTAGTCGCGTGGATGACGGGTGTATTCCTTAATACCATTCGTGGGGTGGCGTACTTACTTCCCCAACTCTACAAGCTCCTACTTCACTCCTATGTCGAGCCGGCTAGGAAGCTCCTAACATGGGATCACTAGAATTCGCTTGTGCATTAAATACAACCATAAAAACCTTTAGTACGCATTTGGTTCATGTTTCTTAAGACGTTCAAGCAAGTTACCGAATAGGAAGTTAGCCAGTTTTCTTAAGCCTAACATAGATAAACAATCATCCAATACAACTAACAACACACTAACAACCAATAATCAATAGCTAGGTTTCATTAGATCTAAGCAAACACAAGATAAATTTAGCCTAACATGTTAAACAAAAGACAAGAATAAGATAGAATCAAACAACACATAGACATATTGAATGATTAATTGATAACTTATCTTTCAATGAAACATGGAAGATCTCAAGGCAAAAAGCCCTGAAAAAGTAGCTAAAATCGTCTTAGGGTTTTATCCCAAAATTCCACACACTAAGCCCCTTTTTAATGACAAAAAATTAGAAAACTATATATAGATTTTTGGATCTGACGGCGTCACCTTATGGAGTGTGACGCCGTCACCTCGCCGCTTTTAGGGTTCCCGGATGACCTTCTTGACGCCGTCCCTCTTTAGCTCTTCAAAAATCCATTCTGGCTTATCAAGGCTTGACGCCGTCGAACCATGAACGTGACGCCGTCCCCTTATGATTTAAGCCGTGACGCCCTCGATCAAGTTAAAGCGTGACGCCGTCAGAATTCACATGCTATTTTCACTGGCCCGTCATGAGTAAATTTCACGTCCAACTTTTCTTGCCAAGGCATGACGCCGTCCAGAGTAAAGTCTGACGCCGTCAAGAGTAACTTTTAGCCGATTTTTGAGACTTTGTCGTTTTCTTCACTTTAATGCTCCAAAAACGTCCAAAATGCCTCCTTTTCCAGATTTCTCCTCAAAAGTACCTAAAATGACAAAAGAAACGATTTAGGGCAATATTTGATCAAATAAATACGATTTAAGGCTTAAATAACCCCTTAAAAGCGGTACACTTTTCGCTTCATCAGACAACTTAAATATTTCATCCGAAATATTCAAGTAAGTTTAACTTGCGATCGCAATTGTTAAATGTCATATCCGAAACATCATACTCAAGCCTTTTAACAACATATGTTAAAACGCTCATCCAAAGGACTCACGAGTTACTACATAAGTAATTAGTAGTTCCTTTCATCCTCGTGTGAATATACACGTCTTAAGATCCCAAACCCTGCTGCAAATCAGCACTATAGGCCTAGCTTTACATCTTTCAAAACCCCATGAAACACTCACGTGTGAAGCACATAGAAACCCTTAAATCAACCAAACCTCTCAACCGAGAATCCCCTTACCATCTCCGTCTAGGTCTAGGAATGATGGAACATTTACCATAAAACTTATGACTATTTAAATATCTCACTGGAAATATTAAAGTCATCTCTCGTACCCCTCTTATGATTACTTGAATATTTCACTGGAAATATTGTAGTCATCTCGTGCGTCTCGTCTCATGACTCTTTAAATATTTCACTGGAAATATTGAGTCATTCTTTAAATCCCTCTCATGACTATCTAAATATTTCACTGGAAATATTAAGTCATCTTTCACGTTCCTTGCATGATCTCTTGAATATTTCACTGGAAATATTGAGATCATCTATTCTATTTCGTGTCATGAATTTTAGATATTTCACTGGAAATATCAAGTCATTCCCTCGATCTCGTCCCATGACTGTTAGATATTTCACTGGAAATGTCAAGTCATATCCTGTGTCTCGTCTGATGACTTTTTAAATATTTCACTGGAAATATTAAGTCATCTTTCACATCGCTCTAATGACTACCTATGTATTTACTCGAAAATATAAAAGTCATTTCTTCTCGTCCAGTACCGGTCAAAGAATTTATTAGGTATAAATTCTCCTTTAATCAGCGAAGATTTATTCGTAAAATCCTCTTAAACTCCAATGACAACTTAAATATTTCATCCGAAATATTTAAAGTTTACTTAATTTGCGAAATGCAATTAAATGTCATTTCTCGTTCTCGACAAACGTTCATCGAATCCCGGTGGATTCATTCATAAAGGAATTTATTCGGTATAAATTCTTTTAATCTAAGGTCCAGAAAAATCACAACATATGTGAAATTTCTTTGTCAGAAATCTAATTCTGGGTCAAAACTGACCTCAGCAGGTCACGGTACTCTTTAATAGGGGACAATATCGTTATTTTTAACGGTACCGTCGGACCGTTATTTGCTGAGACAGTTTATTCTCACTGTTTCAAAACCACTATCGAAACACACTCGATGTAGTCTTGAACCAGAACCGTATCCTATCAGAACAGATTGTATCTATCTTCTGATTCCTAAGCCTTCTTCCCTTTTACTTCCGCATGGTACTAAACACTACCAATGCTTCCGCATCCCACTCATCTCACACACACTTCAAATGAAGACATTAGGATACGTTGAGATAACCCTCCTTCATCAACATAGATAACCCTATAACCTTATCACCTACCTTACAACCCTGAAGATTTTATCTTCTTAACCCTTAGGATATCTCCAAGTAATCACATGTCTCATCATATAAATATTCTATGAATATTCACAATGATTGAGAAGAGCTACGTGACTTCAAAGGTGAAGTTTATCGTATGCTATCCACTACTTGTCATGACGTTACTAAGCTTATCGCTTCAGTCAACGTTTGTTTTCCTCTTTATCTTTTACATCTTGTCCGGTTGGTCATAGATTAAGGGGGAGCGAAAACATACTCATATAGTCTTTCACTAAACACTCTCAAGAACACACAAATGTGATTCTTATTCCCTAGGAAACTTCCCTTTAGCTTCCCAGAACTAGGCTGTATAGGAAAATTCGTGACTTCCAGGTCACGGTACCGTTAAATAGGCCACGGTACCGTTAAATTTAATGGTACCGTGTGGTATTTAGTGGTACCGTGCCTATGTTTGACGAATTTTCACTGTTTCCTTTAGATCCCTGCATTCCTAACCTCAAACCTGCAAAATTTTGCAAACTCACATACACCCTAGGATTCCCTCACTACACCATAGGACTCTAACACCAACTTTAGTTCAAATCCCACAACTCTTGCCTATATAAGGCCTCACCATTGCAAGCTTATCTTGCATCTTACCTTCAAACCTCACATTAACATCATCATCACACTCAACCCTTTTAGCTACACTTCACTCTTGACAGTGATAGTTAGTCTAAGAACCTTCAACCCATAGAACATCACACTCAAACCTTATAACCTTCAACTCATCACACTCAAACCTTACAACTACTCGTCACTTTGGATAAGTGATAGTTAGTTCAACAACCTTCAACCCTCACAAACACATGAAACCCTTCATGCACCAAATTATCTCTAACACACAACTAGGATCATCCAACCTAGAAACCTAGAACCTTGTTACCTTAACCCCGTTAGAGATATCCACCAACAATCCTGTTAGAATCACATACACCTTTTTTCTTTTTCCCTTTTGAATTATATCATGCATCTCATTGTCAGTGCAAACGATATATTAACCTAAACCATCCTTTCCCACCTTTCCTCAAAGGGCAAAACCAACACCTCCAACCACATCATCATCATCCTACACCTTTAGGATTCCTACACCCTTACCTCCACCAAGTCCACCACAACCTTTAGCCATCACACTAACCCTATCACCATCAAACCTCTTTGGACTTGGCACCAACACATCATCCTTATCACTATCACCTTCACCACAACCACTAATGGTTCATTCCATTATTTATCCCCTACAACCACATAACCCAAGTTGTCCTTGTTGTCACCACAACCAACACTCTCCCACCTTATGGAATTATTTAAGTATAACCTCTATCGAGTCTACTTTATGGCACGACTTGTCATAATAGTAATCATTTAGAGTATGTCTTATTAACAAACTATCCTTAACATCAATCATCTTAGGTAGATGATTATGTTGTTCAAAAGGTTTGTTAGAACTTTTCTTCCCAATGACAACTTGGAAGAAGTCATTTAATGCGTCAATCAATGAACGAATCTCGTTCTTGATTAGTGTGATTGAGTGAACAATTACACCTTAGGTTTCGGTCGGGTTGTGACACTTACGTGTTAACATAGTTTAACCTATGCATGTCTTGCTATGTTTATTCTATCCTTATATTGCTGCTCCTATACTGTTATATATTATGCTGCACGAAGCTAACCCTTGATGTAGGAAAAGTCTTTGTAAGAATTTGATCCATGGATCCGCTAGATACTAAGGTAAATAAACAAGGGGTTTAAGTCACCATAGGGGAGCATTGAGCTAGGGGGAGCTCGGGAGTATTTGAATACATAGCATGGAGTCGTCTTCACAAGTGTTGATAGAAGGCTTCACTGGGATGATGCAAGCTCGCCTTTCGGGGGAGAAAGGATAGTAGTGCAATAAGGGGGAGTAGGAAGTAAATCCAAGGAAGCGCTCGAGGCAACTACCTTTTTTATTCGACAAAAGGGGGAGAATGAAGTGTAAACAGGTAACTTTTACATTTTACTATGTCTTACGGTTTACATGTTTGTCATCATCAA
The DNA here is from genome assembly GCA_021014915.2 of Artemisia tridentata subsp. tridentata. Taxonomy (NCBI): domain Eukaryota; kingdom Viridiplantae; phylum Streptophyta; class Magnoliopsida; order Asterales; family Asteraceae; genus Artemisia; species Artemisia tridentata. The sequence continues at coordinate 219,006,814 of CP139501.1, read as the reverse complement.
AAAGGGGGAGATTGTTAGTGCAAATATTACGATATTTAAACTAAACGGTTTCTTCGGTTTTAATAATGACAAACATGTAACTTGTAATACATAACGTAAAATGTGCAAGTTACTTGTAAACACAAATCATCGATGCATACTTACATCAACACCTCCCGACGTCTCAAGTATGCTTCAATGAAGTCGTAGATTTCCATCCCGACATAAATCACTCAAGGTATGGACAAACAAATCTACTACTTGACAAATGATCAAAGGATTATATTTTTCTAAACTTCACATTTTTATAAATGTGACAAAACATTTTTCAAAAATACATTTTACAAATTATTTTTGAATTAAAAAGAAATGTTTTATTTGGAAAAATCATTTCAAATTATTTTGAATTACCAACAGTCATTTCCCCCCCCCCCCAAAACAGCTCCAACTTCCCCAAATAAACCTTCCCCACTAAAGACAAACGAAGGAGCGTCTACGGAACCATTAAATAGGTACGGCTCCATTAAATTTAACGGAGCCGTCTGGTATTTAGTGGAGCCGTGGGTCTGTAACGGTCAGATTTTCCTTTGCCTATAAATAGTGGACCATTCCACACTTCCAACTTGATTTTTCCAGTCCTTTTTCTCTAGTCTTATCCCTCCTCACTTAGATGACTTTCTTTGATCATTTGGAGAGTCTTAGGTTGTTTAAGAGTGATCCAATCATCCACTCAAGTGATCCTCTTCATTCCTCTTGATTAGCATGAGAAGAACACAAAGTATCCTAGATACAAAGTGTTGTCATCCCTCTTGATTAGCAAGAGAAGAACACAAAGTATCCTAGTAGATACAAAGTGTTGTCATCCCTCTTGATTAGCAAGAGAAGAACACAAAGTATCCAAGTAGATACAAAGTGTTGTCATCCCTCTTGATTAGCAAGAGAAGAACTCAAGGTATCCAAGAAGATACAAGAGTTGGAGTTGTTAGGTCTTGTAACATTTGTTACACTCTTGATTGTATCATAGCATACATCAAGATTATTTTTCTTTTGTGAGAGAGTGAGTCAAGATCATTGTGATCTTAAGAGATAGTGAAGATCTCTTGAAGCCATTGGGCTTGTATGATTGATCATGTGGATCAAGGGTAGATCGGGTAGATCGTGGTAGATTGGTGCTAGCTAAGATTAGCACTCGACATCTAGCTTAGTGTCGGAAAACAAGTTAAGCGACGTGTACGGTTTTCTCCGCCTAAAGGGAGTTTGTTGATTAGTGAAGTAACTCTCGAGTTGGGTACTCGGGGAGTGGAGTAGGGCGAAGAGGAGCTTCGTGACCGAACCACTATAAATCACCGTGTCCGGTTTGCGCCTTCTAACTTATCTCTTTACTTTCATTTCATTAGTTATTGCTTTATATTTATATTTGCATTGCGTATGTGTTTGTGTGGATCGTTGCTTATGTAGTGATTGATCATGTATGTTCCATGGTTTGATTGTGCATATGTTGTAGTTTACTATAGTCATCTCTAGATGCTATAAACTCATTGTTGACACTTTTCATATTACGTCACACTTGATCGGGTGTTTGATACAAAAAGTTTTAAGTTTTTAAATGGAAACGTATTCACCCCCTCTACGGTTTCCACACATATGGTGTCGACTATGAGGAGACCTTTTCTCCTGTGGCTGACATTAGAGCTATTAGGATTCTTATAGCCATAGCTGCTTACTATGACTATGAGATATGGCAAATGGATGTCAAAACCACCTTTCTAAATGGTCGCCTAGATGAAGACATCTACATGGCGCAACCTGAGGGGTTTGTGAATCCACAATTTCCTGAGCGTGTCTGCAAGCTTCAAAGATCCATTTATGGATTGAAGCAAGCATCAAGGCAATGGAATAAGAATTTTGATGAGGAAATCAAGAAGTTTGGATTTACTCAAAATTTTGATGAGCCGTGTGTATACCACAAAGTTAGTGGGAGTAACACTACTTTTCTTATCCTATATGTCGATAACATATTAATCATGGGAAATCATATACCAAGTCTTAATGAAGTTAAGTCTTATCTAAGTACATGTTTTTCTATGAAGGATTTAGGAGAAGCAGCTTACATCCTTGGAATCAAGATCTATAGAGACAGATCTAAGCGGTTAATTGGATTAAGCCAAAGTGCTTACATGGATAAAATATTGAAAAGATTCAATATGCAAAATTCCAAGAAGGGATATTTGCCCATGCAAGTGGATCATGGCTTAAGTAGCGAAATGTGTGCATCTACACCTGAAGAGGTGGAATACATGAATAAAGTTCCATATGCTTCAGCAGTAGGATCTATCATGTATGCAGTTAGATGCACAAGGCCAGATGTGGCATTCGCGCAAAATTTGACCAGTCGTTACCAGCAGAATCTAGGGAAAGATCACTGGCATGCTGTTAAGAACATTCTTAAGTATTTAAGGAATACTAAAGATTTGTTTCTTGTGTTCGGGGGAAATCCAGACGCAGAACTGAATGTTACAGGTTTCTGCGATGCGTCCTTTCAAACTGATAAAGATGATACGAAGTCTCAGACGTGTTACGTTTTGTCATCAATGGAGGAGCTGTAGATTGGAAGAGCAAAAAGCAGAGTACGACGGCCATGTCTGCTACAGATGCTGAGTATATTGCTGCATCGGAAGCTGCAATGGAAGCTGTTTGGATAAGGAAATTCATTTCGGATCTTGGAGTGATGCCGTCAATTGAATTACCTATAAATGTGTATTGCGACAACTCTGCTGCAATCAAATTCGCCAATGAACTTGGAGTTATGAAGGGCGCCAGACACTTTCGTAGAAAGTATCACTATGTTCGAGAACAAGTCGAACAAGGAGAAATCAATGTACTCAAAGTTCACACAGATGACAATCTGGCTGATCCTTTGACGAAGGCATTATCTAAGGAAACGTTTACTCGATGTGCTGAGGGTATTGGTCTTCGTTTAGCCAGTAGTTTCATGTAAATCTGTGGTTAGTGTATTTGATAAGGGATATGTAAACAATATTATTTTTTAATGAAATAAAGTGCGGATAACGTTTATTATCATTTATTAATATTGTATCCTATATTTGCATGTTTAAATCCGTGAATAATTAATTTATTCTAAATAGTCCGTTGTCGATTAATGATATGGGAATATTATTAAATAAAGACAAATGTGAGGATTGGTAGAATGTACTTTAAGGTTGAGATACCAATATCACATGATATTCAATATTGGATAAATTGAATATAGGACTTATCCCAACCACATGATTATACTTTATGGATCATCATCATTAAGTAAATCATGAATATTTATCCTCAGACTTGAGATACCAGGTGACTGCCGAGGATGTAGCTCATTTTCTGTAAGATAGTCTAACGCTATCCGTAACAGGTGGCTATAAGGGCTATTTTCGGAGGTGATGTGAAATCTGAGGGTTAAGCTCGTAGTCAACAAAGGATTTGTTCCTTCAACTTTGTGTTGAAGTTTAATACTGCTTGGCCACTCGTAGGGTTGACAAGATGTTTGCGTGCGCACGCCCAAAGTCTATCTGGTAGACGTTCAGATGTTTTGGTAATCTTGTTCAATTATGTATAAACGAGAAACTAATTGTTAATTATGGAATGACCTAGATCCATATCCATATTAATGCGATATTAGAAACAAAAGGATAAGTATGATGATTATATTATCATGTGGTTTTTCCAGGAAAACCATACTCGGATCGAGCTGGGGGCATTGGGAAGGTTAAGCTAGAATAACCCATGTCATTACTATATTAATGAATATCCAAGTGGGAGCTGTTAGAGTTTATGAATTTTTATTAATATATGTATGACCGGTTTCGAACCCGAGACTTCGGGATTGCACACAATACGTAAGAGTCTCAATGGTTTGAATAATTAAATATAGCTTTATATTTTATTTAGAAACCCTTGCTTGGGCTTAGATCGACCGAACCCACCCTTAGGGATAGGGGAGTCGGTTTTGTAGCTTGGAGAGGAAGTTTGGTTTGCCTATAAATACAACCCCATTGTATTTGTTAATCCCTAATCCTAATTCTCAAGCAAACCAACTTCTTCTTCTTCTCCTCTAGTTTGGCCGATCGACTTTTATTCCCTAACTCCTAGGGTTTGTTGATTTCTTGCTAATACACAAGTGTTGGTTTTGTTTGTGATTAGAACCTAGCTTTTCCCATTGAAACGCTAGTATTACGTGTGTACAAGAACGGAGTACAAGCTTGCTTTAGCTTGTTGTTATTTGCCCTATTCGATCATACATAGGTCGATCCATACTAAACCCATATTAGGGTTTATATTGTTCTTGGTGATCACGTGATTCCTTGTTCTTGCTAGGAATCAAAAGGTACGCATCTATTTAATCTTCAGTTAATTGTTTACATGTTATTGTTGATCCTACATCCGCTGTGCAATATGCTTTGATGTTCATGTTATGTTTATTAGTTTATAGTTTTATGATTCTAATATTCAAACAGTCATTTGGAACCATCCATCTTTGTTATAACCTGCACATAATATATCTATACATTATAATAGTAACAATTAAAGGACTATGAGGAAATTATAATGCAATTACATAAGACCAAAGTAGTGGAATTTACCAATAAATCTCTTCGTTGTAAGATGTATGTGATCTATTGATACAACAATTTTGATCCCCAATCTTCTAGCCTGCAAATAAGTATAGGGGATTGAAGTCTAGAATCTAGATAACCAAAATCATGTTCATTTCAAGTGTACGTTTCCTCCCCATGGTGTTTAAATAACATTAGTTAAACATATATATTAAAAAGAAGTGTAAATAATAAATTTGTTAAATTTCAAACCAAAATGATTAATTGATTATACTTATGAAGAAAGATGAATATACCTATGTACACACCATTGGAGATTAACCGCACCCATTGATAACCACTTCCTTCCTTTACTCAAATCTGAAAAACTGTATTTATTCTGAATCGCAACCACATAAAGTTTGACACCGGTTCCAAATTTTTGGTGGCCCTATTTTAGTGCATATGAATGAAAAACAAAAGATACATGATCGATACGTTAGTAGCACAAATAAACGAACAAATTTCATATTTAAAGTTAGTAGTGCTTGAGATAGATCAAAGCTCTACCTATTGTGTTCGAGATGATTAAATAATTCAAAATTGGTGATTCTGTCATTCTCCATCGAAAAGGTTGAACTAGATAGATCAAGTTTTGGTTTAAAAATGTGAAAGCCTGATTTCACTAGCAAGTAATGGCGTAATATTTGGAAGGTGAGGAAATCAGTTTCAAAGGTTTAAAATTTGAAATGTTTGGGTTATGCTCTAATTTTTTACAAGTCATAAAAGCGGGAATTTTCCCTCCATAACATAAAAAAATGAATTTATTTTATCCAATGTATTTATTTACTTACTTAATATCTAATTTAATAGATTAGAAAAATATGATACAATATATTTTTTTTTCAATGTTTTAAAACCCGGTTTAGTCGTCGGTTCACCGGGTAATCGGTTCAACTGGTTAAACACCCGGGCCAAACCTATGTATAATTTTTTTCTATATTTAATATGTAATGTTGCATGATTCAATGATTTATCCAACTTTATTCATACATTCGATTGAACCGATTAAAAAGATTGAGACTTTACCGATAAGTTTTGTTTTTAAGTTTTATATCTATCATAATATAGCAAAGATTTGCAACAACAATTTACTTCTGATTCTAAGTTATAGTAGTCTATATTAAAACTATATTAGTTGGTATTTGTAAGATCATTTATTACAATAATTATTGTTTTACAAAAGTTTAACTAATATTAGTCTTCACCACTTCATAACGTAATAAATGTTTCATAACGTTTTAATACGGATGAAAACGTTCAAAAAAGCTTGAAAACATATGAAACCGAGCGAAAATTGTCGAAAACGTTCAAAAATGGATGAAATCAGTCGAAAAGGTCGAAATCGGTCAAAAAGGTCGAAATCGATCGAACACGGTCGTAGTCGGTCTAAAACGGTCTAAATCCATCGAAATCTGTCGAAAATTGTCAAAATCGGTAGAAAACTAGCGAAATCAGTCAAAAAGGGACGAAAAACGTTACAAACGAATGAAAACGTAAAAAAAATAAAAATACAAAACGTATAAAAATGTTGTATAGTATTTGTCTTAGTTTACAAAACCTAATGCACATGACCCATGACCCATGTGAATTAGCCATTATCACTGGTCATGCATGAGTTCCATTACACTATAAGCCACTACAACCCAATGCACATGACCCATGACCCATGTTAATTACCGATTGTCGATCACTAGTCAAGTTAAAGGCTTACCACTAAGCCATTTAAGGTCAAGTTAAAAATATTCATATTGTATAAACAAAAGCGGATAAACAAATGATTGTGGTCATTGATATTCAGATTATCTGGTGTAAGAATCACTTCATTCATAAAATATGTTAGATGATAATTATGTGGCCCGAGCCCATCTGCGGGCTTAGGTTTGTTAGTGTTTATGGCTTAACTGAGGCACCCCCGACTATTTCTAACATATTTCTAGGTGAACCCCAAAACGTTGAGTTTAAACCCTAAACCTATTGTGAGAAAGTTAAAGGCTTACCACTAAGCCATTTGATTATGTTTATTCATATTATATATATCGAGAGGTAAATAGTAAGTGATAGCGTATGAGAGCTTTAGCCCAACTTAGAATCTACTTCCCAAGACAGGCTCAAATCCTAGCAAACACATGTAGGAACGAACATGACTGGAATATGACCGTTGCAATGTACAAATACGTGTCATTATGGTACAAGGCTAGATGATGCATCACACGTGCTATTACATGCATAATGAAGATTCAAGAGCAATTGATAAAAAAATAATAACAATAAACTTTATATTAAATTCAATAAAATTTACTTAACCAAATAGAAACGCATGATTGATAAAAAAAAAAAAAAAAAAAAAAAAAAAAAAAAAAAAAAACAAATATATTTTTAACCATAACTTGAATTCGATAAAAGCTCGAACCGACAAGCTCAATTATTAAGCACGATATTTGTCACCGTACTAAGGTTATGTTTGGCGCAGGGACGGAGCTAGGAACAAATATGACCGGGTGCACAAATTTTTTTTAACCGTTATATAATAGAGTTTAAGATGCTAACTAAATAAGACTTAAAACACATTTTGATGGACCGGGGTCATTTAAAATATATTTCGGGAAAATCGATGTTTTTTCCTAAAATTAACACTACATCGAAAAAATCCATAGGTGTCCTGGGTACCCATGGGACCCACTGGCTCCGTCCCTGGTTTGGTGCAGAGCGGTGTGGAGCTTTTTGGGCGATGAACGTTGAATTTTAGTGGTCGTTTCGCAAAAGAGCGTAAAGGTTGGCTAATTTTTAGGAACTCTAATTTTTTAATGCTTGTTTAAAAAGCGATGAGCGATGAGCTGTGGCTACAATCGAAGTTCCTCGTAAATCACTTCATTAAATTAATTTTTGATCGTACATTTATATCTTAAATTAGTTTTAAAAAGTTTTCCCAAAATTTTGTCCATCCCCCCGAATAGGCATATGTTAACCGAGCACCCCCTATAAATACAAAGGAGGCACCCCCTAGTGGGGCTAGCCGTCCTTTGTACTTTTTTTTGTGTGTGTGTGTGTGTGTAATGTTTATTTTGTGTGTAATGTTTATTTTTTTGTGTAATGTTTATTTTGTGTAATATTTTTTTGTGTAATGTTTATTTTGTGTAATGTTTTTTTTACACGTTAACGTTAATACATTAAACAACTACAATGTATTCGTCTGACGTGTTTCTATTTAATTAACACATTAAACAATAACACGTTAACGTTAACACATTAAACAACTACAAAAACAACTGTTATTATTTAATTAAACAAGAACATTAACACATTATTTAAAAACAACACCTACTACATGTGAAGATTATTAATGTCATCCAAAAGCTCATGGAGCATTGCACCCAACTGACATGCGTGATCCTCAGGATTCCTTGCCAATTCCAGTGATGCCTCGAGCGTCTTATTTCTTGTCATTAACATATTGTTTTGAGACACTAACATCTTGTTTCTTGTTTCAAGCTGGTCAATCTTATAAGCTTGCTTGTCAATTTTATTATCTTTAGCAACACAGTTTGAGCACTGCGTTGAAGAAGAGGCTTGACTAAAGTACATCTTTTGAAACGCATCCTTCCACATAAAGTACCGACACCCATAGTTATCTGTTCCTGGCTGTTACATGTTAAGAAAATAATAAGAAATGTATTATTAACAAACAAATAATTTACATAACTAAGCAAACGTATGATTACTTACCACTGAAAGAGGACATGCGTAATACGGTTGACCATAACTAGCTTCTTTACGGGATATCCTCTCTATAATCAATCCTCTCTGACAGCGACACAATAAAGGATTATTTTGTTCCACCTGGCCAAAGAATTAATTCAAATAATACAAACAGTTATTTACAACATAAATCAGTAATGTATTGTTAATTTAAATAATACAAACAGTTATTTACAACATAAATCAGTAATCATTCACAATGTTTTGTCGGTATAATTATTTACAACATAAATCAGTAATCATTCACAATGTTTTGTCGGTATAATTATTTTCAACATAAATCAGTAATCATTTACAATGTTTTGTCTGTATAATTATTTACAACATAAATCAGTAATCATGTACTATGTTTGTGTTTGTATAATCTCATTATACAGGTGTAGTTTATCGTGATATAAAGTTTCCCATCCGGATGCAGCGGCATCTCTGTAGTACCTCCATTGTGGGTGAATAGTCGGAAATGGTGAGTTTTCGTCTAGCGTAAGATGAATGTAGTGACCACAATCCCCACTCCCCACATGGGCAATCACAAGGGGGCCAGTTCCTTGTGATAAATCTGGACCAGAAAAAAACGGAAAACACGTATGACTTTGTCCCCCGGATATAAATACAACAGGCCGGTTAATCACTGTGGCAATAACCAACCCCGCGTTTGGCATAAGCATCCAGTAGTCTCCCGGACAAGGACTATCATATAACCAGTTTATTTTGCTCCGAAGATTGTCATAGTCCATTTGCAACCACATACCTATGTAAAACTCACGATTAATGTCCAACTCTTGCAATAACCACCTTCGGACATTGAGCCAGTTTTCTTGGTGTTGACCAATACCGTGGGCAACGCACCGAAACCCACAATTTCCATCACCTTCCAAATTATAGATACTTATGATGTATCGACGGAAAAGCTATGGAAGCTGCTTAATGAAATACTCGCTCTCCGTATTTCCAACGTATAACATGTGTCTGGGACTTCTTTCAACTCTAGGACCTATGTAAGAACTATGTCTCGCAGGTTGTTTGTTCAAGTCCGGGACTTGTGTAGATCTTGAATTTGTGCTTCTTCGGTGATCTACGGTTGGTACTTTATTCAAGTCTGGGACTTTTTTCCTTTGCGCTCGGTCGTCCACGAGTACTTATGTGAACAGCAGGTTGACGTGTATCAACAGAGTCCGAATTGTATATCCCTCTCACCTTCTTTAACATGCTTTTTTTCACAAATGACGACATTTTGTCAAAAACACTCCTGAATTGTTGTATGTCATCTTCACAATCAGGATCATCGTCGGGATCACAAGAAGGACCAGCTTCAGTATTGATACTAGGCCACGGAACAGATAGGGTTCTCCAAAAAATATCAGCCGTATTTAGTGGAATGGCCATATCTGCATTCATTAAAAGTGACTTATATAAATTATTGATATTAATGGGGAAAATAACTTAATAGTCATAAATTTAATATACTTACTATGAATCCGATAGTGAAGCAGTTCGTGAAAGCATGGTAGGCCATAAACTGACCGCAACTGATGAGTACAATCTTGGGCGTCGATCGACAGTTGGACTTCATCGAACATGAGTTCCAAAGCATATTTGGAAACTTTATACCACAATTCTTGAAATAGTGGTATATTACATTTATTCATTCTCACGTTTTTGCTTCTGTTAAAAGATTCCTTTATCGTAGTTTCTTGCGAAACGAGAATCTTATCGATCGAACTCACCAACGTGTCTAAGTTGGACTGTGTGCTACCCAAGTATAATTTCAACAACGCGTGTTGAGCCTCAACTCTGCATGTTGTTTTCTGGCTGAAGGCGCGATATTGATCGGTAATACACGCGATAAACATGGTAGAGTAATTTTGCAGCCAGTTATTCAGATACGAAGAAATATCTGAAAAAATAATGAATTAACAAAAAGTCATTCGGGTTGTTATTTATTAAATAATAATAACAATGAATTAATAATTAAGTACCTGCATGTTCGACCAACAACTGTTGTAGGTTTTGATAATAATGCATGAATATGACGCGTGTCGGAGCTTTAACTATCAAATCCCATGTTCTTTTAATGGATTCGTACTCCTTTAGCGACTTGCATCTATTTCTGCAATACTGAAGCACATTTTGGTTAATGTGCCACTGATAGAGTAATTTGTTTGCGTTCGGGAATTCATCTTTGCATGCCCTAACCAACGCTAAATCTCAGTCAGTGATGATAACACGCGGGTAATATCTTTCCTCTATCACCTCCTTCACACATTGCAATACCCATTAAAAATTAGGCCCCTTTTCTTTGTCCAAAAAACAAAACGCCATTGAAAATGTTTTGTTTGTTGAAGTTAATCCGACAATTTCAAAAAAGGACAATTTAAACAACGTGGTATTGTATGTTGAGTCCATTAGCATGATTTCAGGGAATGTACACCATAGAGCATATGACGTGGGGTGAACAAAAAATAGTTCCTCAAGCTCATTAGTGAGCTCATTTACCCTCTCGTAATATGTATACCCTGAATGCTGCAAATGTGAGTAAAGGACTTGGATTGGAGTTCTATCACCTATTAGGGCTCCACGGATCTTATTACGTGCGTTATATATAGTTCTAATGCTAGACACGTTATCCGGATTACGATCCTTTATTGACGAAAGTATATGACGTGGTGGTACGTGATACTCTGTCAATTGTTGCACAAAACTGAACTCATCATCCTTTAGTCTCATTGCATATGGGAAACCATGCAACGACTCTACAAAGTAATGATTATGCCTATCCTCCTTCACCCTCAACCTCCAAAAACCTTGTGTTTGTGAATATTTAGCCACTAATCTGAATGGACAATCGGTTTTAGAGGTACTGGTTTGCCGTTTAACTTCTTCTTCTAAACATGCACGTTCATAATTCCCACCATTTGAACACCCATACTGGATTGAGTACAAATACCCCTTATCTGTCTTGGTCCTTCTTTTAACAATAACAAAACCGATCACTCGAGCTATATTTTGCACCCAATCAGTTAGTTGCTCGGGAGAACTGAACACCTGAAAATACATTACAACGTTTACAACTTTTATTATTTTTACAACTTTTATTATTTTTAACAACTTTTTTTTATTTTTACAACTTTGAACAACTTTGATTTTTTTTTTTTTTTTTTTTTTTTTTACAACCTTATTATTATTTTCAACAACTATTTTTAACAAATTTTTTAAACAAATTTTTACAAATCTTTTTTTAGTTACTAACTTTTTTTACAAATCTTTTTAAATTTTTTTTATTTTTTTTTTATTTTTTTTATTTTTTTATTTTTTTTTACTAACTTTTTTTACAAATCTTTTTTAACATTTTTTTTTTTTTTTTTTTTTTTTTTTTTTTTTTTTTTTTTTTTTTTTATAAATCTTTTATTACTTACTAACTTTTTTTTACAAATCTTTTTTAACAATTTTTTTTTTAATTTTTTATTGTTATTATTTTTTTTTACAACAACTCTTAGGCGGGGAAAAAAAAAGAAAAAAAAGAAGTTAAAACAGCGTTGAATACTACCCAACCCACAGATTTAAGGGGGGGCCCACCCCACCCACCCCACTCACCTCTTATCTCTTTCTCTGACCACTTTTCTCTCACTCACTCAATCAATACTCACCTTTCCAGTTTCCACCCATCAATACTCTCTCATCAAAATCGTGTTCTTAGCAGTTTTGATCTAAAAACTGCTTCTGGTTTTGATGGTGAGACTATGGTTGTTGATGGGGGTTAGGATAGACGTGGTTTTGATGGTGGTGGGAGTGGTATTTAACGCGGTTTTGACTTTTTTTTTTTTTAAGATCTTTTTAGATCTAAAAGGGATTATGTTGGGACTTTTTTTTAGATCTTTTTAGATCTAAAAAGTATGATATTGGTGAATTTTTAGGGTGCGTTTGGTTCGTAAGTGGGATTGGAATTGGATTCATATTTGGGAAAGGTTTGAAAGATGTGGAAAAGATTTGAGAAAAAAGTAAGAGAGAAAAAATATATTATTATATATAATTATATATAATTTATTAAATTTTATATTGTATTTAAATATTATATTATAATAAAAAAGTTAAAAATGTGAGAGTAACAAGTGGCGGGTCCCACAGGTTTGTGCAAAACCCACCATATTAGATGGAATTCATTTTTGATACTTTCATTCCATTCCTTGTAGCTAAACCATGAACCAAACTAGTTTTTTAATTGTAGGGCCCACATCAATCATTCCAAACCCATAAAACAAACGCACCCTTAGATCTTTTTAGGGTTTCTGATGGTGGTAAGGCTTACGTTGGTGCTTTTTTTTTGGTGTGTGTGTGTTTTTTTTTTTTTTTTTTTTTTTTTTTTTTTTTTTATCTTTTTTTGTTTCTGATGTTGATAAGGCTTATGTTGGTGCTTTTTTTGGTGCTTTTTTTAGATCTATTTTTGTTTCTGATGTTGATAAGGCTTATGTGGATCTTTTTAGGTGCTTTTGTTGGTGTTTTTTTAGATATTCTGAGTTGGTAAGGCTTATGTTGGTGCTTTTTTGGGATATTCTGATGTTGGTGCTTATGTTGGTGTTTTTTTTTGGATATTCTGATGTTGGTGCTTTTTTTGGATATTCTGATGTTGGTGCTTTTTTTTGTGCTTTTTTTGGTGCTTTTTTTGGATATTCTGATGTTGGTGCTTATGTTGGTGCTTTTTTTGGTGTTTTTTTTGGATATTCTGATGTTGGTGCTTATGTTGGTGCTTTTTTTTGGTGCTTTTTTTGGATATTCTGATGTTGGTGCTTATGTTGGTGCTTTTTTTGGATAATCTGATGTTGGTAAGGATTATGTTGGTGCTTATGTTGGTGCTTTTTTAGGTGCTTTTTTTGGATAGTCTGATGTTGGGCTTATGTTGGTTCTGATGTTGGTAAGGCTTATGTTGGTGCTTTTTTTAGATCTTTTTAGATCTAAAATAGATCTAAAAGATCTAAACTAGACCCATTTTTAGATCTAACCCCGCGTGATGCTTGGTTCTGATGGTGGTAAGATCTAAAAAAAAGGTCTAGTAAGCAGTTTCACAATAAGCAGTTCACATAATTGTGTTATCCTAACACCCCCTATATATTGGTTCTGATGGTTTATGTTGATTCTTTATGGGTGCCTCCTTTGTAATACTAGGGGGTGCTTGGTTAACATATGCCTTCTTTATGTTGGTTCTGATGGTTTATGTTGGTTCTGATGGTGTATGTTGGTTCTGATGGTGCTTATTGTGAAAGTGCTTGTTGTGAATGTGCTTGTTGTGAAACTGCTTTTATGTGAAACTGCTTATGTTTAACTGCTTATGTGAACCTGGTGTTTATCACAGACTTTAAGCAGTTTTTTAATTCATTAAAACTTTAAGCAGTTTATGATCTAAAAGCAGTTTTGATGGCAATGATGATTTAAAAAAAAAAAAAAAAAAAAAAAAGAACTTGTCGATTGGCGTGGCAAAACCGAATGGACGGCAAAACTTTTGCAACCTTCAAATTTGCAGCCACATGTGTAAAAAAAAATCTGAGCCATCTTATGTTTAACTACTTATGTGAAACTGCTTATTTGAAATTACTAAAATTTGAAAGTAATAGAGTAAAATGATACCTCGTTTGTGTAAAACGGTGATGAGTTCATCGTAGAACGGCTTACGTTTGAAACTGCTTTTCTTGTGAAACTGCTTATTGTGAAACTGCTTGTTCTGAAACTGCTTGTTCTGAAACTGATGTTGTGAAACTGCTTTTTAAGTGAAACTGCTTATTGTGCTTGTTGTGAAAGTGCTTGTTATTGTGAAACTGCTTATTTTGAAAGTGCTTATTGTGAAACTGCTTTTGTTGTGAAACTGCTTATTTTGAAAGTGCTTATTGTGAAACTGCTATTTGTTCTTTGTTGTGAAAGTGCTTGTTGTGTGAAACTGCATATTGTGATGCTCGTCTTTATAATTAAAAGAGAAGAATCAAAATGTCGTTTCCAAATGTACTCAAGGCTGGCATGAAGGAATCAATTTGTTTGTATAACGCGTGAAGTTGTAAGGACTAAGGACTGGACATCTTTGGAAGGACAAACCCATGTACTGGACTATCTTAAAAAAAAAAAAAAAAAAAAAAGAACTTTGACAAAACTTGTCATATTTTTGTAAGAAAAAAAAAAAATAAAAAAAATAAAAAAAAAATAAAAAAACTTTGACAAAAATTGTCTTAACTAAAACTTTGAAAAAAAGAAAAAGAAAAAAAAGAGCCAACTGCTTCAGTAGACGAAAAAAAAAGAAAAGAAAAAAAAAGAAAGAAAAAGAAAGTAGCTAAGTGTTTCAGTAGAAAAAAAAAGTATAAAAGGTACAAAACATAATAAGGACAAAGTACAAATTGGGTAGGGGGTTTTTAACCCCCCTAAATATTTTCATTATATCCGGCCCTAATTTTCCCCAAAATCAAAATCACATTTTTGGATCCCTCTCTCCAACCTTTCACTAATTCAGCCACACCCATCCTTTTCCACCAAAATCAAAATCAAAATCATAGAAAGAATAAGGTATGGTTGCCCAGCTTCACCACGCACTAGTCCTTGAAGTCTCGAACCCATCCTAACAAACCAAAAGCCAACGCCATTCACCATCAATGTTGTCAATATTAGGGATATTAATATGGAAATTAGGTAATATAAAATGTTATGGTGGCGTTTAGTTGGAAAACATATTTTTTCATTTCCTATTTCTTGTTTTGTAGGAAAAGGGGAGGGAGTTTTATTTCCATAAAACAATGGAAAATTTAGAAAACGCGTTTAGTTTGAGAAACATGTGTTTGTGTTTTCCATTTTGCAAAACTAGAAAACATGTTTAGGTGTTGTTGTTTTATATCTCAATTATTTATTCACATTTGTAATATTATAAAAAACATTTTCAAAACACAAAAACAAATATTATAAACTAACCAACTAAAATATAAAATAACTAAAAAAATATAATACGAGAAAGTAAAGAATTAAAAAAGTAAAATATAACATCAAATAATATGAAAAAATCTTCAAGCGACAACAATTCGAAAACGTAAAATAACTAAATTTTTTTTTTGCTTTTTCGTCAATTTTTTACGTTTTTGTCCACTTTTTTACGTTTTCGTCCATTTTATTACGTTATCGTCTGTTTTTACATTATCGTCCCTTTTTTTACGTTTTCGTCTGATTTTTTACGTTTTTGTTCGATTTTTTACGTTTTCGTCTGATTCTTTACGTTTTCTTCTGATTTTTTACGTTTTCGTCCGATTCTTTACGTTTTCGTCCGATTCTTTATGTTTTCGTCTGAATTTTTACGTTTTCGTCCGAATTTTTACGTGTTTGTCTGATTCTTTACGTTTTCGACCGATTCTTTACGTTTTCGTCCGAATTTTTATGTTTTCGTATGAATTTTAAGGTTTTCGTCCGAATTTTTACGTTTTCATCTGTTTTTTTACGTTTTTGTCCGTTTTTACGTTTTCGTAGGTTTTTTTTTACGTTTTCTTCCGTTTTTTTACGTTTTCGTCCGATTCTTTACGTTTTCGTCCGATTCTTTACGTTCGTCCCATTTTTTAGGTTTTCGTCCGATTCTTTAAGTTTTCGTACGATACTTTACGTTTTCGTCTGTTTTTTACGTTTTGGTCTGAATTTTTACGTTTTCGTATGTCGTTTCACGATTTCGTCATTTTTTTACGTTTTCGTCTGTTTTTTAAGGTTTTCATCAATATTTTTACGTTTTCGGCCGAATTTTTACGTTTTCGTCAGATAAAACCTAAAAAAATGTAAAAAAAGACGAAAACGTAAGAAAACATAAAAAACATAAAAGAAGGATGAAAGCATAATAAAATGACGGAAAACGTATAACAAAAGACGAAAACGTAAAAAATGGATGAAAACGTTAAAAAAGGTAGAAAACAGACGACAACATAAGGAAATAGACTAAAACGTAAAAAAATGGACGAAAACGTAAGGAGGCGGACTAAAACGTAAAAAATTAGAGGAAAACCTAAAGAATTAGACGAAAACGTAAAAAATCTGACGAAAACGTAAAGAATCGGACAAAAACGTAAAAAAATAGACGAAAACGAAAAGAATCGGACGAAAATGTAAGGAATCGGACGAAAACGTAAAGAATCGAACGAAAACGTAAAAATTCAGACGAAAACATAAAAAAAACAGACGAAAACGTAAAGAATCTAATGAAAACGTAAAGAGTCGGACGAAAACGTAAAGAATCGAACGAAAACGTAAAGAATCGGACGAAAACGTAAAAAACAGACGAAAACGTAAAGAATCGGACGAAAGCGTAAAGAATCGGACGAAAACGTAAAGAATCGGACGAAAACGTAAAGAATCGGACGAAAACGAAAAAAACGGCTGGAGCGACGCCGGCGTGGGTGGTGTTTGGCGTTAGGGTATGACTGGAGTGTTTGATTATGTTGTTTTAAAGGAAATAGAGTAGAAATAGGAAATAGGAAAATGGGGAAAAAAAAAATGTTTTGTGGTTTTGTTCATTAGAGTTGGAAATAGAAATTTTGTGTTTTGGAAAACATTTTGTTGAAAAACGCTAATTTGAACGTGATCTCTGTTTATCTTGTTTTCTACAAAACATTTTGTGGAAAACAAGAGTGTTTTCCTCCAACTAAACACACCCTATATGTTCAATTTAGAAACCAATTTAAGGTGTTCATGGATCAATTTCTTATTTTGTTGATTTTTGAATTTAGGGGTTTTTGTGAACCCGAATCTATAAACTTGTAACATAGAATTTAATGTTCTGTTGAAACTGAATTGGGTGTTGTGTTAGTCACTTAATGACTGTGTTATGAGTTGGTTTTATTTATTTATTTATTTATTTTTTATTTTTTTATTTTTTTTTGTTGAAAATGAATTCTTGTAGTCATGTTTCAATTAGGAGGTTTTTGGTTAGTAGCATGGTTCATGGTATTTTCAATTGTGTTCATGACCCCGAAGCTAGACTGAAATAAATGCCCCAAAAGGGAGTGTTTTGCCAAACACTCTGAATGATTGAAATGAAATGCGTTCGTTTGACAAGTTGGCGCTACCAACCCGAACGGAGGCGTCACCCTCAATAGATCTATCCACTCACCTTCGCTTGCTCACAATTAACGGTCCATGATAAATAAAAGGGGACTTTAAATTGGCAATGATGGTAACTTAAGCAATGTAAATGAGTTTGATACTTTGGTTCGTATGAAAAATGGTGCAATGTATTCTCCACCGAGAATTTAGAAATCAAATAATAAATTAAAAACGGGGCTATGAAAAACTCACCTGCTATGATAGCAACAATGATAACAATGGATATGATGAGATGAGGCTCGGTCTCTAACCGGGACCTATTATGAATGATATGATCTAAGGTAAGCAATGATACAATGCTACACATGCAAATACGTATGTTATCGATACCACTCGTTAATTTTAGAAATAAAGTCTATCGTCGAAAAATATATTTTTGACGTCTCGTTAAGTTGTAAACTACTTTTCGTGTAAATATGTTGAAACGGTACTCCATGATCCTTGTTTGGTGTTCTATCGGCAAAATATAATGTTTTCGTCGCAATTTAATATTTTCCTTAACTTGTGAAAATACGCCCAAAATGGCTTCGTGAAACTAGTCGTGAAATATTGTACGTTAAGTGTTAGTGATCAAACTTGACGTTTTTGAAAACCTTGTAACAGTGTCTTGATGTCGTGTTATTAAATTTTTGATCATACGCGCCTCGATGAATTAAAAAATCGGCTATCAATGTTATGTCTTGTAAAAACACTAGTTTTTATACTTGGATTATTTTTCTATTAGTGGGCTGTCAAAATAATTAATGTTCGTCGGGCTTTAAACGCGTATATCTCGGTCGTTATGAGCTCGTTTTCTACGTTCTTTATATCCACGGATTCGTATTAACATGAACTAACATAATCTCAGTAGGTCGGGTCGTCTAGATCACGTCTAACGCCTCGTTTTGTCCTTTGAATCTCGGCGATCAGCAACTAAATTTTCATAATTTTAGTTTTCGTCGTCTAACTTTGAAAATCATAACTTTCTCATCGTAAGTCGGTTTTTAGTGATTCAAGCGGCCACGGTTTCGTTTTTTAAATAACTTTCATAATATGAAGGCCAAAATAGTTCAAAAGTTTCTGAGTTTTCCATTTTACATGTTTTTGGACAGTAGCTATTTCTAGTTTGGGAAAATCAATGTTTAAGGTTCAAGACTGGTTCAAAACTTAATCAAACCACTTCATATCAACACCACAACCTATATAATCTTACCATACACCTTCTTAAGGTGTCATAGGGTCCTAAACATCACCAACAATGGTGGATTTCATGAGGATACTAGCAAAACTTATGGATCTAGTGTTAAAGATTATTATTGAACAAAGTGGTATATTATAATATATATTAAACCACAACGTAAACGGTGCCGTTTCTTGCTCCGTTTTCCCGCCAAAATATACGGGCTGTTCTTAGCTTATTTTTGTGGCCCACCCTCCTTCCGTTAGCCCGTTACATTTTTAATATATAAAAAAAAAGAAAAAAAGTACACAGATATAGAATCTTCGGGAGTAACACACACACACACACCAATCATCACCAAGAATGCGATTGTTACTTCCTCATTTTTTGTGGGTTTCTTTTGGCCTTCAAGATTTGCTAATAGCTGACCACATGGATTTCTACGGCTACTTTTCCGGCGTGTTTTTGTATTCACAAGAAACGGTACCGTTTACGTTGTGGTTTAATATATATTGTAATTAGCCCTAATATGTGCGGTAGTCATGATCCAGGATGGTGGTGATGTGGTGATGCTCTGCCGTAGACCCACATACGAAAAAAAAGGGTTTAACGTCTTGGTGGGTTTCTGATTGTGTTTGAGATTTTCGGATTTCTTCCAAGTGCTTAATAAGGCTTTTAGTTCATCGGTTAGCAGCAGATCGGTATATTCCTTTTTCTTTTTTTGATTTTTATTTTAAATCAAGATTAGGGTTTGTTTGTCTTTGGGGTTTTTTGGGAAAAAGGTGGAATGAGTGATGGAGAAGAACAACTCTTCACTTATTTCAATGTTTACTGAATTTTGTTTTGTGGATTTTATGGGATACAAAAAAAAAAAAAAAAAAAAAAAAAAAAAAAAAAAAAAAAAAAAAAAAAAAGGATGGACAACTTTCTGTTAACAAATGGTTAATATAGTTTATTCCGTTGCGGTAACCGTTGATTAACCATTGGTGATTGTCAAGATGAGGTTTCATTTAATTAGATTTTCAGTCTTTTGTGGTAGATTTGGGCCTTTTTTTTCGGTCAACAAATGCTTAATATAGTTTATTGTTGTTATCGTTTTCCAGCTGCTGTATATGGAACTTATGATGCGTTTGTTGGTGTTGCTGCCATTGCAACTCAGTTGGTTTGTAGCCATGCCGTGCGTAGTGTGGATGGCACTGCGAACAACTATGGCAGGCCAACTGCTAATCCGTGGTTTGCTATGCTGGTAAATTATTGTATACTATGCGTGGGTCAGCAACACCCGTATCTTGGCTAGGCAGTCACACCGAGATTGTGATTGCAGCCATGTCAGGTGATCAACGATGATGATAAATTACTGTTTGCATTTCCATATATAAAAAAAATGGCCGATGATGATGGATGGTTGCAGTTGCATAACTGAACCATGTTCCTTCCAGAAGTCGGTACCTTGGCGAGGCAACCTGCGGGTTGCAGCCACTGTAGTTTGCCGGCTTCGAGTACATATGTGTATTCCGATCTGAGGCTAATGTTTTGTACTGTGATGATTGCTCAAATATGATCTCTTGCTGCACTGTGTGTGCAGATGGCAGAGTGCAAGGAACGCTTGCCTCAGCAACCTTCACACGTGCACCAGGGCACGAATAAATCTGACCCAACTTTCCGGAATAATGGGGTATGATGATTGGTATATTACTGAAACTGTTTGAGGTCTGAGAATATCCGTATCTTGGCAGGGCGTTTACACTAACGCAGCCATGGTGGTTGTTCCGGCTTTGTCAAATATGTTATTTATGGATTCTAATATCCTATAAGTAAAATTATTTTTTAAAGAAGTTTTTATGGCTGTGATGATTGTTGGAATTTCGGCGAGATGTTCCAATCCTAACTTGGTAAGGCAATGACCGGATGACATAGCATATATCCCTGCTATGCAACCAGGTTTCTTTGCAACCATAACGGAATTCAGATACTTCTATGACCTGACCACCATATACATATCTGAGCCTAATCTTTTATTGTACCACATTTCTGGAAAAAGAGTTATGGCAATAACAGCTTTAGCCTTGGCGTTCTATTTTAAGTTGCTTTGTCTGCCCTGGTTGGCCAAATACGTTGTCTGCCAAAAAGAAAAATTCCTTCGGTCTGAATCTACTTTATTCGTAGGTTCTCATCAGTGTTATTCGTGACTTTGTTTCTAAACATACGAGTATTATTCAGTTACCTGATATGAAAGTCGTCAAGCAAATGTTACTTTCTCTTTTTGCTTTTTTAACGTTTTTTTATTATTTTCTATTCGTTATATGTTGTTGATTGACTTATCTTAGTGCATTTGTAGCCTATACGGTGCATTAATTCCCTTTTGTTGGCTGTTGTTGAAGGTAATTACTAGCAGTTGGATCGGTCGATGCGCGTACGCACCAGCATAGCGTCTCCCGCCGGTCTGCCTTTCAAGTTAAGTTGTCCCGTTCCTATTTATTAAAGTTGTACGCTTTCCTTTTTAGTTTCTAATTTGATTTATTGAAGAAACCCCTAATTTAGATTTGTTATTGTTTTGCAGTTAATTGTGAAATTTCTTGATCGATATGGCTAAGAGTTCATTCAAATTGGAACACGTACTTGGTAATTTTCATTGTTTTTTATAAAAAAAAAAAAAAAAAAAAAAAAAAAAAAAAAAAAAAAAGAAGCTAATTTGATTGGTGGTTGTAACTGTTTTTTGGTAGTTATAGTTGGTTATATATATTGATCTTTTTTATATTAGGGTTTGTGTTGATGAAGACTAAATTGTGCTTTGTTAATTTTCATTGTTTTTTATAATGTTTTCTGCTTCGTTTTATTTTAGGGTGAAATATAGTGCAATTTAGTTTAGGTAGATGTAGTGCTTGGTTTGTTTACTGTTAGTGTTGAGTGTTTATACGTTTGGAATAAGTTGGAATGCATATAATGGTTTAAATGGTAGTACAACCTAATGTTCATTTATATTATATTTTTTCAACATTTTTAATAATAATATAGATCACAAAGCGAGGATGAAAGTTGTATTTTTCCCCAACGTATGGACTGTATTTTGTATTGTGATAACCACTATCATAAAAGCCATTTTGATTGGGTAGTGACCTAAGTTAATGGGTCACTTACATGTTGTTAGTATTATTTATGATTGGTCCTATTCGTATGCACTGATTAGTAATATTTGGTTTGTATTTTTTGTTAACTATAGAAAAAGAATTCATTGCCATTTGGATTTGCTAGGCTCAATAATTATGACGATTTGCTAGAGGCAAAAGGAAAGCTGCTGGTAAATTGGAAATGCTATCAACTCCTCAGCAACAATGTGTTGATGTAAGTTCTAATTTTTAGTTGTTTTTTGCACTTATGTTCAGTTGGTGTTTGTGGGATTGTTGAATCAGTATCTTGGCGGGGCAACCTCATTCTAAAAGAGGTTGCAGCCATGGTTGGTGTTTGGATTTTCGAAACCCCTGTTTTGTTTGCTATTTGCTTTCAGGTTGCACGTGCTGATTTTTCCTACACACACGCCATACGCTTTGTATCTGTACCAAGTATCTATTTTTTGGATTATTGGTCTAGAACTATTGCTATTAAAAGTGAGCCTTTAAAGCATTTAAACTATCAGCTTTTACTTACGAATCAACATGATGCAGCAGGTTCGGATTCCTGATCGTAATGTCAATGGTCGTGTTTCAGGTTCAAGATACCAAGTTCAAAGGTTCGTGGGCCACAAGCTATTACTAAAGTCTCTATGTTTCAGGTTTTCTGACCAGAATGTGTGCTCACGTAACCCCAGTTCATGTTAATGTTATCTCCTATGCTGACATGCATGTAAAAATTATAGGGACTTCCATAGGTGCATACGGTGCTGATATACATGGTTGTCCGGTTGTAAACAATGACAAACCACATGTACCAGTTGCAACTCTGTTAATGCTTGCATTATTTTTCTTATGCCTTCATCTTATACATGTTTTCCTTTAGATAATTGTATCTATGCATTTTATAGCCTTCATTTTCTGTACATGTTCAGAGCGTGATCGAATATGCTGATACAGTATTCGTTTTTTCTCGGCTGTGTAGATGAAAATGCGCAGACGACCAGCGAGCCCCACGGTCACTAAACAAAATTAAGGTAATAACATGCGATGGTTTTTAAGGCAAATGAATTTTCATATGGCACCGCATAAATATGCTACTTTATTTATACGAAATGAATGAATGAGTGTACGTAATTCGAAAGTCACAAATATGGTCCGTCGTGTGGCAGCCGGTTTAAGAGGCGAAAGCGGAAAGTCAAGGGACAATGGAGTGCGCTAAAGAGAAGTTTGAAAATGTATACAAACCAATGAAAGCAGGAGAGGGTTTAGAGGCCGAGATAGAGGCAGTGGGCAACAAGTACTACCTTAGGAGAGAAAGGTATCTGACTTCCTTTCCGAGCATTAGAGTATTCTTATTTTTTGCGCGTGCAATATAGTCATAGTATTTGTGGTTCGTTTTTTACATTGCATGATTGAGGCTTAGATCAAACTTTTATTCACACGTTGCCGGTTTTTATGTATAAAGAGGTTGTCGGTACTAAATAGTCATTTGATTGTGTAGTTTGTTTGTGTGAGTTTTGTGAAATTGATATGTTAAGATTGTTGCCAACTTGCAGCCATGCTAATACCTTATTGAACATAATGGATCCTCTAATATATGCAGTTACCGTTGATTGATAATATGATGCATCATTTGTTTTACCATTATGTTGTTCCTGGCGTAATATTTATGAAAGAGTGTATTTTTTATAATTATAACAAAGACACATAGCTGTTTGGTTAAAGAATTGCATATGATGCCTGTTGATCCAAAAAAGTAATACTATATGATGCAAAAAAAGTTTTAACCCTGGTTTAGAGAAACATAAGTAATTAACCAAAGTGTAGGAGCAAAAATATAGTCAGTTAGAACTGATGCTGGTTTTATATGTTTCCTCATCAATCAAAGTTGAAACAACCAGCACGAAAATGAAATGTTATAAGCGTGAATTAAAGTTTTCAGGACATGAACTCACATTGACTCGGCTTAACATCTGTTACAAACTTACTACTGCGCGCTGGGAGCTGCATGTTCCTAATCTGGTGTAAGTGTACCAGATTAGATTTTGGGTAAAAAGGGGTAAATAAACATTAAAAAAAATGGTAACTGCTCAAGCTTGCTTATTGTTGATTGACATCATCCTGTTTACCTGGGTGTGTGTTGGTTATTTGAAACTAATTATGTCACCAGGTAAACAACCTCATGGTCTCAGTTTGTTTAGAGGTCACTTTTTAATGTTAATTAACATAATGTGCCACAACCTTTATTAAACAAACGGTGTATGCAAAGCATCCTGCAGCGAAGCGAAGGTAGCAAAATGTCATATCAAAAGGTACAATCAAAAAAGTATGTCATTGTATAGTATTAAATGTTGGCGTCCAAGGGCGATTTAAAAAGAGACAAGGTAAACAAGAAACTTACAAAGTTGCAGGATCAGGTGAAGCCTTAACATCTGATGGTTTGACTAACGCATAGGCTGTTAGGATACTCTAAATGGATCAGGTGAGCTTGAACGTCTTTTGAACTGAAGTTTTGTGTATTGGCAGTCGCTTTAACCATGACGTAATGATTATTCATCGTTGTGCAGACCAATAAAAATAGATGGTGATACTGTGATAATTAGCACTGATGACTGGACTGCCTAAATTTTACGCGTTTTTCAATGAACTTGTGATCCTGGATTGTCTCGCGATAATTGCCCGGTTCTTTGTATTTAGTAGCCAAGCTCGGATAAAAAGGTATGTGATCTGCCCATTTCTCTTGGTAGTAATATTTTGTTGTAACTAATAATTCTATGCATAATTTGGTTTTTCTGTATGATCTAAATGAGGGCTAACACGGGTGCGTTTGGGTGTTAAAATGGGGCCTGCAACGGGTACTGTAATGGGCTGAAACGGGTATGTTCGGATGGGGTTTCCCACATAAGTTTATATACTTGAAAGTAAGGTTAAACAAACACCCTCTTATTTTTTCTAAGCCCTTTTTTTTCTGCTCATCTTTTTTACTTAGCACCTTATTGTGACTCAAATGTGGAAATAAGCTCAGAAACTGAATTATAAACCAGAAAAATTGGCTTCCGAAACTTTTTGCTAATAGTATACACTTTTTTGATTCTCACTTGCATTTATCTGCCGTGTTTAAAACTTATATGTAGATAAACGAATTACCTTTTCCTTAGTTTGGGTCACAAATTAATTTCGTGTCTGAAGAATATGCCATGCAGCCATCTATGTCTGCAAAATAAACACGCACGCAGTAACAATGAAGCATTGTGTTCTTCTTTGCGTCAACATTTGCATCATGCACAGTGGGTAGAAACAGGTAAATTTCAGTGACATGGCTGTTAGTGTGGTGCTTTGAATAGTTTCATTGACAGGGCCATTGAAGTCAAAGTATATCGCAACTGGATAGTTTGTGCAGAAATACAAGTATACCAGCAAACAGTTGTCTTCTAAAGTTTTGTGTGCCTGTTGATAGTTTTTAGTAGTATAGGGCTTGGGCTTTGTACAATGTCTTAGTATCGTTTCTTAAGTCAAGTGATGGGCTAATTAGAAATTTGTCTTAATTAGTTTATACTTGGATTTTTCTTTGTAAATAACCTTTTCCTTTATCTATTTATTTTACCTTTGTAAAAAAATGCCTTTGCAAATTGGATGCTAATCTGTTGTTGCTTATTATCACAGACTGAAACACAATTTCCATGACATTTTATACTCCCTTAAGTCAGAATTGCTTCTAAACATTTGGCCCATGGCTCAAACCCATCAATAGTTACGTTTTGGTTACAGCCGTTGACAGTATTTGATGGCGAGGCATGTATCGTCAAATAAACGTTGCATTTATTAATATTATACAACTGTTTATTTTAATTACTTTTCAGCCATTTAAAACATTAGCCGAAAAACAGGCACTAAGAAACAAAAAAAAAAAGACAAAAAATATTAGAGGTGTCAATAAAAAAATCTTAGCCAAATAAACATTAGCACTTATATTGTAACGTTGCATTTATTAATATTATACAACTGTTTATTTTAATTACTTTTCAGCCATTTAAAACATTAGCCAAAAAACAGGCACGCCCGCAACGCGGCGTCAGTCGCCTATCTCGTATAACATATATATTTGCATGACCAACTATTAATATAACTTGAAAAACAATCAAATGAAAGTATAAAAAGATTAGAAAGATGATTTTGAAGCTTACATGATGATGTGATGAGATTTGGATGAAAATGTATAAGAAACCTTGAGTTTTAATCACAAAACTCTAACAAGGAAGGTAAATGGAGCTAGATTATAACTTGTTCTTAAACAAAATGATGGATTATGGTTGTGTTCTTGGTCTTGGCCGATCCAACAAGAAGAGAAAAGAGAGAGTTTGGTGCTTATTTAGCTAGTGAAATGGTTATGTATGTGTTAGGCTAAATAAATCAAGAAACATAAAGCTACTTTGCATTAAATGGGATGGTAGCTAAATCAAGTATGTGTAGAGAATTAGGGGTGTTTTAGGGGGGTGCCACATGGGGTAGAAAAGGAAGGATTTGATGTGAATTAATGAACTTGTCTCCATTTAATTAGAATTAGCTAGTTTAGGGTATACATTAGGTGTTATTGTGTACCGAGTTAACTAAAAATAAATCATGAAGAGTTGAAATAAAATACGACGAAGTTGTAAAAATTGTAAAATCATATTTCTTGCATGAATCGGGTGTTAGAATGATTATCGGGTTGAAATATCGCAAACCGACGGAGTTATAAGCTCCTAACGGAAAATATAGCAATTGGTTTAAAAACACTAGGTAAAGTAATAATATAATCTCTATATCATTATAATTAGTTTGGAAATGTATTAGGATCATAGTCGAGAGTGTCAGGTATAATGTTATTAGAAATGACTGAGTGGTAACGTTAATTAAATAATTAAGCATACGTTAATGAAAATCACACAAACCCGTGCATGACATAATATGATAATGATGTTACTGATGATATGTAGACTACTCTAGTCTATATGACGTGTCCTTACTGATGATGCATGAATACGCAGCTAAACCTTACTGGTTACACGAATTTGAATACCCGTAAACCTAGTTTACGAAATGATGGATGATACTCATGAATAGTGATTTCCCTCCGGGAATGAATAGTGTTATGTGAATAGTAAAATTTTTGAAAACTTCTCAAAGTCTCAAACCGACTTCAAAAATGATGAATAGTGAAATGATGAATAGTAACCCATGAATAGTAATCTCCGAGATGAATAGTGAAATTTGAAGCTTGAAAAAGGACCTGAAATTACGAGTTGTGACAGTCTTCCACCCTAAAAGGAATTCAGTCCCTGAATTCAGTTGATGTTGGTCTCTGTAGTGGACTTGGTGAAAAGATGCGGGTATTTGAGTCCCACCTGGTCTTCCCGTTCCCAAGTAAACTCCGGACTTCCTTGAGAATTCCAGCGAACCTTCACGATAGGGATTTGACTCTGTTTCACCCATTTGACCTCACAGTCCTTGATTTCTACTGGTTCTTTTAACGAAATCGAGCTTATCGTCGAGTTGAATTTATTCTAATGGAATGAAATGAAATATGCTACGAGTGATTCGTTTGGAAGGCACTTCCTGAGGTTTGAAATATGAAATCGGTGGGGTATGTTGCTGAGCTTTGACGGGAGCTCAAGTCTGTATGCCAGTCGGCCGATTTTAGTTAGAATCTTAAATGGTCCAATATACCTAGGGTTCGGTTTCCCGTGTTTCCAAAATTGTGTCATGTCTTTCCAAGGCAAGGCTTTCAATATAGCTTGTTCTCCAACTCGAATCCTAATGATTTGCTGCTTAGGGATACCTGATCCCAATGACTTTGCATCCTGAACTGACCTAACTTTTCTATTGTTCTCTTGCTGCTTGTAACTGATTCTTGACTTATACAATTTCCATTGTTATTTCACAATTGAGTTCTAGACTAGTGAATTGGACTTTCCGATTTTTGGTCTGTCAATATGTAATTGGTACTTCAACCATAGGGTGCCTTAAATGGTGTAGTCTTTATGCTGGTGTGATAACTGTTATTGTAAGAGAACTCGATCAATGGCAAATGGTTAGCCCAACCATTTCCGAAATTAATCACACATGCCCTGAGCATATCTTCCAGTGTTTGAATCGTTCTCTTGCTCTGACCATTGGTCTGAGGATGATAGGCGGTACTCATGTCTAATTTGCTTCCAAATGAATCTTGTAATGACTGCCAAAAGTTTGAAGTAAAGCGACTATCTCGGTCGGAATGATAGAAATTGGTGCACCGTGCTTTGAGACTATTTCCTTGACATAAAGTCTGGTAAGCTGATCCATTGATTGGAATGAAATGGGCCGATTTGGTGAGACGCTCGACGATTACCCAAATAGCGTCGAACCCGCCTGTTGTTTTGGGAAGTTTGGTGACAAGATCCATTGTGATGCGTTCCCATTTCCACTGGGGAATCTCTGGTTGCTGAAGTAATCCTGATGGTTTCTGGTACTCGGCTTTTACTTTAGCACAAGTAAGGCATTTGCTAACATACATAGCTATATCTGCTTTCATATTCAGCCATCAATAAAGTTTCTTGAGATCCTGATACATCTTATCAGAACTTGGGTGAATGGGATACTTTGACTTGTTCGATTCGTGTATGATCAACCCTCGAATTCCACCATAGAGAGGTATCCAGCTTCTATCCTTGAAGCATAATACTCCGACTGTCCTCTTGACTGAACCATTTGCACTCATTCCATAGGGTTTTCATTCTGTCGGTTTTCTTCTTTGAGTGCCTCAACTTGAGCCTCGAGGATTCGTGATGGTAAAGGTGAAATGATTGCCATTCCCAATGATCTGACTCTCAACGGCTTGAGTCGTTCTTTCTGGCTAAGGGCATCTGCCACAACGTTAGCCTTCCTGGGTGATATCAAATCTCACAGTCTATAGTGCTTGGGTAGTCCTTTTCAATGTTCGTTGGTCCGAGGATGTTAGATCGTGCGTACATCTGATTGGGGAAGGATATCTTAAAGGGATTGTCAGGAGTTTGAGGTGTATCATCTATCCTTTATTAAGTGTATTTGAAACCTGCACAATGTGTCTCGACGAATCCCACGATGATAGGTTCGTCGAAAATTCGTTATCGAAAGGATGAAGCTATAGTAATAGTTTCTGATTCCTGGTGTCCTGTTTTAACTGACGTCACGATAGGAGTCTCTCTTCACCTAAGGTGCTTGGTCTTTATTGCTAAAATTCGTGTTGTTTAATAGTTTTTCCCTGGATTCCCTTCGTCAAAAGTTTACATGCTATTGGTTGTCAATCACAAGATCCTAAATGTATGAAGTGTCGTAGTATGGTGGTTTGTTTTCAAAATTTGACTTGATCTGGAGCGTTTTGATTGAAATCTTCCTCTGAATGAATAATTTACGAGTTCGAGTAATGAATCTTAAAATTTGAATAAATGGATTCCAAAAGTTTGAATAAATGAAGTTTTATGTTTGAATGAATAAACCTTTCTTTCGATACAGAGTGTTTTCTTTGAAATCTTCCTTTGAACCAATGAATTTGCAAGTTCGAATAACTGGATTTTTACAAATTGCATAAATGAAATTATAGGTTTGAATGAATTTCTAAATCTGAACAAATGAAATTTCTCTCTCAATATGGAGTGTTTTGTTTGAAATCTTTTTCCTAAATAAATGAATTTTTCAAGTTTGGATAATTTCAGTGGTTATACAAGTTTGGACTGTTTTCAAATACGACCCAAGGTTTTATAGATGGGTTTTCGACATGATGTGGAAAAGAATGCCTTAGTAAAGTTTGGTGTTAAATAATGCCTATTGGTTAATCTTTGGTAAGACTTGTGGGTATGTATATCCAACTTACTTGATCCTTTCTAAATTGGATCATGACTTAGGTTCGTTGTCCTACTTGGTCTAACTAGTACTTCTGAAATGATAGGATTTGGTGACTATGCCAAAGATAATGATTTGGATTGCCTCGTGAGATCTTATGTTTTCCGTTGCGATACGAATCAACTTACTGTATATTTCTAATCCTTGTTTGTGGTTCCGAAACCCTTTCGTTATTTTCTTATGTCGTGAAATTCTCCTCGTAGATAGAAAATCTTTCCTAGAAAAGTCAATGGTGAAAATCCAACTTAACGGTTAAGTGAGTAACCAGTGGTGTAGGTATCTAGAGAGGGTCTATCAAAAGTGATGTTTATGAAGAATTTACTTGTTTACAAAGCTTTTGAATGAAAATTGTTATTATGGACTTTTGAAAAGATGATTTTTTCCTTCATGGCATAATCCTCCCTGAATTAGACATAGGTGATCAGGCTATGTATAATTGAGGGCAAATAATGCGATGCTCGGTTTGGTCAAAATAGCCTTGTGTTTCTCAAAAGTTTTAGATGGTGCTCAACGTGTTGTTTGGTAAAATGGTAGTAAATAGTTGGTAGGATGGCAGAAAGCCAATTTATAAGGCGGTAGTAACATAACTCGTTTTAAAAATGTTGTGAAATAATTCCCTGAGATGATAGCAAAATAGCTGAAGGTAAAGTTATGTGAAACAGTTTTAATAAGCGGTATTTAAATATCTTGTCTGTTGAATGGGTTATAGGATGTGTGTGGAACATCTTACGGAATGGTATTAGTCTTTCATCAGAGGCGAAATTTACCTAACTCCTACTAGGATAGCAGTATGTTGTTGTGAAATGGTTGAAAATTGGGTAATTGGAATGGGAAACGAAATAAATGAAGATTGTGATTATTGTGGAGATGATAAAAGATAGGGATTACATTAGATAGAAAGGTACATGATACAACGAGGTTACAAGAAAGTACTTTAAGATAGACTACTTATGGAAATACAACCCTAGCGGGCTCCATCTATGATTTATTATTAAGGCAAAAGTTCTTTGTGCTTAAACATGGTGGTCGTCCTCAACGCTGTTGTTGTTATGGTAACCTCCTCCTCCAATGATATAGGCTCTCCCACAAGCTTTTCCCCCTTGGTTCTCATTCCCTTGATTTCCTTGTTCTGGATATTCATTCCTGTAGTGTCCTATCTTTCCACAGCCAAAACATGTCACTGGAGGGTTTTGATTTCCGGCAATGATTGGAAATTTGCATTCTCTAGTTGAATGACCAATCTTCTTACAGTTAACACAAGGATTAAGACAATGCCCAGGTCTATGATGACTTTGACACTTGTTGCATTTGGGTAGGGTACCTTGGTAACCTTTCTTTTTAGCTGGGCCTGCAGCATAGGCCTTAACAACTTCTTGTTTCTTAGGTGGTTGTTGAGTAGCATTGTCATTCTGGTTGATGTCCCACTTCCTCTTGTTGTGGTTCCATTTCCGTTTGTTGTTATTATTGTTTCCTACGGCCTTGGTGTGAGTCAGGCGTTCCTTTGCCTCGGTCGCCATGTGGATAGCTTTAAGCATGTTATCAGGTTCTAATGAGGCGACCAACATACGAATTTCATAGGAGAGTCCCCCGATATACCTCTCAAGTTTCTTGCTTTTCGGTTCATCTATTTCCGGGCCTAGTCGTGCTAATTCATAAAAACGAGCAGTGTATTTGGCAACATCATCTCCTACCATGGTAAGGTCTAGGATTTCCTATTCCATTGTTTGTAATTCGCTCCTTGAACAATATTCTAAAGTCATCATCCTTCTTAGTTTCTCCCAAGAGATTGAGTAAGCAGCGTCGACCCCTACTATCTGAACATGTTTAGTCCACCAT
This sequence comes from Artemisia tridentata subsp. tridentata, assembly GCA_021014915.2. Taxonomy (NCBI): domain Eukaryota; kingdom Viridiplantae; phylum Streptophyta; class Magnoliopsida; order Asterales; family Asteraceae; genus Artemisia; species Artemisia tridentata. The sequence goes on along the minus strand of CP139501.1, from coordinate 218,975,321 downwards.
TCCTGGGCATGATCCCTAAAAGTGCAAGTGGCGAACTTAACCTTGTCTTCCTTGCGGCAGTCGCCACCTCGAAATATTGTTTTTACTTCTTCGAACCATTTGTAAAATCCCTTCTCGCCCTCTGTTCCGCTAAAGGTGTGGGGGTTGCAATCCATAAATTCCTCATGGGTAAGGTTATTGGCGAAGGCTGTGGCTTGTGTCATGTCTGGAGTGGCTTGCTTTAACCTAACTTCTTCAAAAATCATAAGAGACCGTGATAATTTATAGGTGATAAAGATCATCATGCTCACATATACGCAACCATGACATGTATAAGTGGGGTGAAATCGTGATGCGTGGGTTTTGCAACCTTACAACAGGTTTTACCTCTCGAGGGATCTCAAGAGGCTTACAACCCCACCAGGCAGTGTACCTGACCGATGTAGTATAGTGTAGTGGTAAGTACGGGGGATTGATCGTTCTCCACAGGGAATAGTGTTCGTTAGGTATGAAAAGCTACTCTAATAGGTCTAAGGGTTGAGGAAGATTCTTTTTATGTTTTTATATTTTATGAAAGCAAGTAAAATCTCGGGTTTTGAAGGAGTGGGCGGAATTAGTTGCTAGTCAACTAACCCAAATTACTACAAATGCAAATAAAATAAAATAACAAAAATGAAAAGTGGTGAGAAACTTATGTGTGGAGAAATGTGTTTACTTAGATTTCCTTACTCCCTAACTATCTTTTACCGGTTAATTAGTGTGTATTAGTCGCGTGGATGACGGGTGTATTCCTTAATACCATTCGTGGGGTGGCGTACTTACTTCCCCAAACTCTACAAGCTCCTACTTCACTCCTATGTCGAGCCGGCTAGGAAGCTCCTAACATGGGATCACTAGAATTCGCTTGTGCATTAAATACAACCATAAAAACCTTTAGTACGCGTTTGGTTCATGTTTCTTAAGACGTTCAAGCAAGTTACCGAATAGGAAGTTAGCCAGTTTTCTTAAGCCTAACATAGATAAACAATCATCCAATACAACTAACAACACACTAACAACCAATAATCAATAGCTAGGTTTCATTAGATCTAAGCAAACACAAGATAAAATTAGCCTAACATGTTAAACAAAAGACAAGCATAAGATAGAATCAAACAACACATAGACATATTGAATGATTAATTGATAACTTATCTTTCAATGAAACATGGAAGATCTCAAGGCAAGAAGCCCTGAAAAAGTAGCTAAAATCGTCTTAGGGTTTTTTCCCAAAATTCCACACACTAAGCTCTCCTTTATGACAAAAAATTAGAAAACTATATATAGACTTTGACATCTGACGGCGTCACCTTATGCATTGTGACGCCGTCACCTCGCCGCTTTTAGGGTTCCCGGATGACCATCTTGACGCCGTCCCTCTTTAGCTCTTCAAAAATCCATTCTGGCTTATCAAGGCTTGACGCCGTCGGACCTATAACGTGACGCCGTCCCCTTATGATTTAAGCCGTGACGCCCTTGATTTAGTTAAAGCGTGACGCCGTCAGAATTCTCATGCAAACTCACTGGCCCGTCATGAGTAAATTTCACATCCAACTTTTCTTGCCAAGGCATGACGCCGTCTGGAGTTAATGTTGACGCCGTCTAAGGTGACTTTCAGCACAATTTTGAGACTTTGCCGTTTTCTTCACTTTTATGCTCCAAAAACGTCCAAAATGCCTCCTTTTCCAGATTTCTCCTCAAAAGTACCTAAAATGACAAAAGGAACGATTTAGGGAAATATTTGATCAAATAAATACGATTTCGGGCTTAAATGACCCCTTAAAAGCGGTACACTTTTCGCCTCATCAAATACCCTTACACTTGAGATTTGCTTGTCCTCAAGCAAATGCGCTTTTATTCTAATCAAAATACAAGTTAGGGGTCATTTAATGCAAACATAAAAGTAATTACAACAAATAATCGTTCCACTTCAATCATAATAAGCACGGAGATTATATACTAGCACCTCACAAGCAGTGTTTAGATACTCACATCTCTCAAGTGTCATCAAAATAAATCTCATAAATGAAAACGGAAAATATCTCTCACTACCTGTCATAGCAAATAGATTACCATAGGCTTGGGAAAGGATCGAAAACCTCCTCCACTAGGCGTAAGCACCTAAGATAAACTATCAAAGAGGGCTTTTAAATGGGTTATAACGTTAGGTGTAGGGAAAAGGAAAACACGGTTTGGTTGGATAAAGGATATTTTACTGGTGGCGAGTTAAAAATCTTGATCAATTACATGTACTATACAACGTTGCTAAGCCAAGACTAGACTCGATCTTAAGCTAGAAACCAAAATAACAAAACATAAACATAAAATAAACATAAAATGAAACGGGATGGTAGTCCGTATGTTTTTTCTATTTTTCTTTTTCTCATTTTTTTGTATTTTTCTTGATTTTTTTTTTTTTTTTTTTTTTTTTTTTTTTTTTTTTTTTTTTTTTTTTGCATACACTCTTGCCCTACCATCCAAAATAATACATCATAGGGGCGTTGCATCCCCTTACACTTGAACTTTTACATAACTTTACAAATAACTATTCTAATGACTCGAATTAAGATAATTGAAAAACTTGGAGTACTTTTAAAACATTTAGCACATATGGGGGTAATAAATGATGTTCTTCCCCATTACTCCATAACACTAGTACTTTACCCATGAGTCCCAATCGTCCCAAAACAATATGTACAAGGATATGACTCGACTTAGCAACCATGTAATCAACTAGATAATTAACTTGGGTTTAAACAAATGTTGTAACAATAATGCACTAAAAATGAGTGCATACAAGGTAGGCTAAGGCGATTTGGGTGTACATTTTAGTGGGGTGTAAACAAATTCTTCCTTCAAGTAAAATGCTTAAAGGTCGAAACGAAAAGATAGGCTCTGAGGGGTGTACTAGGGGTATCGTGTACTAAAAATGAGTACAACGCAAAGGGTGTGGGAGAATTACTTGACCAATGTAGCCGAAGTAATTATAACAAAAACACAGGTGTAAAACAATGGGTTAATCCTAATGCCTCTTATCATGTAGTAAATCTAACTACACGAATGTAGTCTCACTTGTGGCCTTGGAATGGTCCTAACGCAAGTTCTAGAATCTAAGTGCTACCGGTACACACATCATAGCATAAATGCTTTTCCTACCAATTCTAGGGGTGAACCTCACATATTTGGGGGTGGAAAAATTTTTTAGTGGTACGGTTTTTGTGCTAGTCATATAACTCCTATCCATGAGACGCTTATTAGGATCAAAGTTTCACTCCTATATGTTGTAAAAAATTTTAAATTTGGCACTAAAATTACCTTAACAAGTATTTCTCTCAGTTTTATTACACATCTACCATCAAACAAACAAAAATCAAGCGCAATTGTATTCTCAAAAATCGTACTTTTACCCTCCCCTTACACTTAAGATGAACATTGTCCCCAATGTTCAAATGACAAATGTAAAAGCATAAAGTAAAAGAATGAAATCAAATACTCCCCTGATTCGCTCGTTGGATAATGAAATTACACGGTTAAATCTTCCTCCAAAGAGAATGTTGAAGCTCCATGACTAATGCATCGCCATAAGCTTGATTCAAAACATTTCCTTGTCCAAAATAACCTGTTGAACCTGAGAAAACAAACACGAAAACCTGCATAACATCGGCGGGATAAAATCTATATATAAGGATATAATGCTTGTGGAATGATAACTTTGCAGATTCCTGGAGATTATAAGTTGGAGATTTTAATAAAAACTTTTTAAAAACAAAACTTTCAAAAATTTCTGAAAATTAAATCTGACGCCGTCAGGTTATAAACCCTGACGCCGTCAGAAATGACCTGACAAAAATTTTCATTTTAAGTTTCCGGAAAATTTCTGGAAAAACCTTTACCTTACTTCCTGAAAATTCTGCAAAACATCATTATGACTCGATACAAGCATTTGACTCAAACAAATACGAATATGTATGCTAACTTATTATTATTATGATTCATGTTCATTTGTGTTCTAATAAACCGATTTAGATTTCCCTTACACTTATCTTTTGCAAAATACCTTTATATGTAGTTAAGACGAAGTTAAAAACAAAATAAAGCATTTTCACAAATTACTTTTGAACATGAATCAATAAGAATAAAAATTAAACACACATACGGAAGCAAATAAAAACAAACAAACAAACAAGTAAATAAACACACAAAGCAAATAAAACAAATAACGCTTGGGTTGCCTCCCAAGAAGCGCTTGTTTTTGTTCGAGTCATGAGCCTGACTCTACCCTTATTTAATGGAAAAAGGAGAGGTTTTCCCTACACTTAGGATTAAGTGCGGGTGATAGTAGCGATACATACCAGCTCGGTAGGAGTATGCCACGTGAGGAAAGAGTGGTGGATGAATTATATGCTCAAAGGGGTGTGCTCCTTTCATCATAACCTTGCCTAGTTCACTTTGGTCAATGGGTGAATTAAAGTTTTCTCCTAAAAAGGGATCATTTTCTAACAACTTCAAGAGACTCCTAGTTGGGAATCCATCTTGACCCAATAGACCCGGTTTAAACCCATAATGTTTCTTATGATCAATTATGAATGGGTGATGTAGACATGTAAGGTCATTTTTCACTCCTATATTGTCTTCCTCACTACAAGGCTTAATGTCAACTACCTTAAACTTAAGACTACCCGGACTATATGTTTTGATGGGTGGATCGGGACCTAATTCAATTCCTAAATTTTCATCCAAGGATGGAAGATTAGGTAACGGTTTTGGTTGAGGCTCCGGCTCATCAAAACTAGGAACTTCCATAGAACTAAAAGAAAGGTTGTGATCACTAAAAGCATTCAAACCTATTTCTTCTAGTTGTGTTTGGTCAAAGGGCTCTACCTCTATTGGGGTTCCTATAGTCCCTTCTACTTCTTCCGGGTAAGTCACGGGCGGTGTGTGTGCCTCAAATGATGGTAGGACTTGTGGGGCACTTGGTGGGCTTATGTTACTTACCTCATCATTCCTTATGTCAAGACCACCTATATCCTCATCATGTGTTTTATTAGAATCTAACCCTAACATTTTCCCTAGTATCTCAAGTGCTTCTCTAGGCATCTCAACTTCTATATTCGAATCATAAGGATCATCCTCAATATTCTGACTGCTATATTCAAATTGCCCAAACGATTCATCATGTGTTTCTTGAGATTCATCGTCATCGATCATAAAACCTAGGTCTTTTTGATCAATGTGATCATGCTCGGCTAGATCCTCCATCACATCAAGATCACCTAAGTGTTCACCCTGTATTATGGTAGTGCCTAACCATGACATGCAGCTAGGTGGCTCAACTCTAACCATCTCAGAATCTTGGTTTGACTCTAAGTCCATGTCCTTAGAAACTAGGTCTTTTTGCTCATACGAATCCATCAATTCGTTCCACTTATGGGTCATGGTTAGGAAGCTTTCCTCAAAATTCATCCAAAGGGTCTTACTAAAAGGAATTGATCCAGATAATGATTGTCTAAGAGAAGTATCACATGCATAGAATTCATTAAACCCATCTAACCTTACCCTCAACTTTATTTGGATATCACAAAGATCACGAAACAATTCATAGGAATGATAGGAAACAAATCTCTTGGTGAAGTATAATTGTTCATCTATTGTCAATGATCTAAATGGAATTTCATCCGCCATAGTGACAAATGAAAATGGTTTTACAAACAAAGGGCACAAAGAAAAAGATAGACTAAAGAAAGCCTAGAAAAATAAAATAAAAATCTCACTAGAAAGGAATCTAGTGAGTAGACCTAATAGAAATAAAAATTCAACCTAAACAATAACTATTCCCCGGCAGCGGCGCCAAAAACTTGATGCGTGGGTTTTGCAACCTTACAACAGGTTTTACCTCTCGAGGGATCTCAAGAGGCTTACAACCCCACCAGGCAGTGTACCTGACCGATGTAGTATAGTGTAGTGGTAAGTACGGGGGATTGATCGTTCTCCACAGGGAATAGTGTTCGTTAGGTATGAAAAGCTACTCTAATAGGTCTAAGGGTTGAGGAAGATTCTTTTTATGTTTTTATATTTTATGAAAGCAAGTAAAATCTCGGGTTTTGAAGGAGTGGGCGGAATTAGTTGCTAGTCAACTAACCCAAATTACTACAAATGCAAATAAAATAAAATAACAAAAATGAAAAGTGGTGAGAAACTTATGTGTGGAGAAATGTGTTTACTTAGATTTCCTTACTCCCTAACTATCTTTTACCGGTTAATTAGTGTGTATTAGTCGCGTGGATGACGGGTGTATTCCTTAATACCATTCGTGGGGTGGCGTACTTACTTCCCCAAACTCTACAAGCTCCTACTTCACTCCTATGTCGAGCCGGCTAGGAAGCTCCTAACATGGGATCACTAGAATTCGCTTGTGCATTAAATACAACCATAAAAACCTTTAGTACGCGTTTGGTTCATGTTTCTTAAGACGTTCAAGCAAGTTACCGAATAGGAAGTTAGCCAGTTTTCTTAAGCCTAACATAGATAAACAATCATCCAATACAACTAACAACACACTAACAACCAATAATCAATAGCTAGGTTTCATTAGATCTAAGCAAACACAAGATAAAATTAGCCTAACATGTTAAACAAAAGACAAGCATAAGATAGAATCAAACAACACATAGACATATTGAATGATTAATTGATAACTTATCTTTCAATGAAACATGGAAGATCTCAAGGCAAGAAGCCCTGAAAAAGTAGCTAAAATCGTCTTAGGGTTTTTTCCCAAAATTCCACACACTAAGCTCTCCTTTATGACAAAAAATTAGAAAACTATATATAGACTTTGACATCTGACGGCGTCACCTTATGCATTGTGACGCCGTCACCTCGCCGCTTTTAGGGTTCCCGGATGACCATCTTGACGCCGTCCCTCTTTAGCTCTTCAAAAATCCATTCTGGCTTATCAAGGCTTGACGCCGTCGGACCTATAACGTGACGCCGTCCCCTTATGATTTAAGCCGTGACGCCCTTGATTTAGTTAAAGCGTGACGCCGTCAGAATTCTCATGCAAACTCACTGGCCCGTCATGAGTAAATTTCACATCCAACTTTTCTTGCCAAGGCATGACGCCGTCTGGAGTTAATGTTGACGCCGTCTAAGGTGACTTTCAGCACAATTTTGAGACTTTGCCGTTTTCTTCACTTTTATGCTCCAAAAACGTCCAAAATGCCTCCTTTTCCAGATTTCTCCTCAAAAGTACCTAAAATGACAAAAGGAACGATTTAGGGCAATATTTGATCAAATAAATACGATTTCGGGCTTAAATGACCCCTTAAAAGCGGTACACTTTTCGCCTCATCAAATACCCTTACACTTGAGATTTGCTTGTCCTCAAGCAAATGCGCTTTTATTCTAATCAAAATACAAGTTAGGGGTCATTTAATGCAAACATAAAAGTAATTACAACAAATAATCGTTCCACTTCAATCATAATAAGCACGGAGATTATATACTAGCACCTCACAAGTAGTGTTTAGATACTCACATCTCTCAAGTGTCATCAAAATAAATCTCATAAATGAAAACGGAAAATATCTCTCACTACCTGTCATAGCAAATAGATTACCATAGGCTTGGGAAAGGATCGAAAACCTCCTCCACTAGGCGTAAGCACCTAAGATAAACTATCAAAGAGGGCTTTTAAATGGGTTATAACGTTAGGTGTAGGGAAAAGGAAAACACGGTTTGGTTGGATAAAGGATATTTTACTGGTGGCGAGTTAAAAATCTTGATCAATTACATGTACTATACAACGTTGCTAAGCCAAGACTAGACTCGATCTTAAGCTAGAAACCAAAATAACAAAACATAAACATAAAATAAACATAAAATGAAACGGGATGGTAGTCCGTATGTTTTTTCTATTTTTCTTTTTCTCATTTTTTTGTATTTTTCTTGATTTTTTTTTTTTTTTTTTTTTTTTTTTTTTTTTTTTTTTTTTTTTTTTGCATACACTCTTGCCCTACCATCCAAAATAATACATCATAGGGGCGTTGCATCCCCTTACACTTGAACTTTTACATAACTTTACAAATAACTATTCTAATGACTCGAATTAAGATAATTGAAAAACTTGGAGTACTTTTAAAACATTTAGCACATATGGGGGTAATAAATGATGTTCTTCCCCATTACTCCATAACACTAGTACTTTACCCATGAGTCCCAATCGTCCCAAAACAATATGTACAAGGATATGACTCGACTTAGCAACCATGTAATCAACTAGATAATTAACTTGGGTTTAAACAAATGTTGTAACAATAATGCACTAAAAATGAGTGCATACAAGGTAGGCTAAGGCGATTTGGGTGTACATTTTAGTGGGGTGTAAACAAATTCTTCCTTCAAGTAAAATGCTTAAAGGTCGAAACGAAAAGATAGGCTCTGAGGGGTGTACTAGGGGTATCGTGTACTAAAAATGAGTACAACGCAAAGGGTGTGGGAGAATTACTTGACCAATGTAGCCGAAGTAATTATAACAAAAACACAGGTGTAAAACAATGGGTTAATCCTAATGCCTCTTATCATGTAGTAAATCTAACTACACGAATGTAGTCTCACTTGTGGCCTTGGAATGGTCCTAACGCAAGTTCTAGAATCTAAGTGCTACCGGTACACACATCATAGCATAAATGCTTTTCCTACCAATTCTAGGGGTGAACCTCACATATTTGGGGGTGGAAAAATTTTTTAGTGGTACGGTTTTTGTGCTAGTCATATAACTCCTATCCATGAGACGCTTATTAGGATCAAAGTTTCACTCCTATATGTTGTAAAAAATTTTAAATTTGGCACTAAAATTACCTTAACAAGTATTTCTCTCAGTTTTATTACACATCTACCATCAAACAAACAAAAATCAAGCGCAATTGTATTCTCAAAAATCGTACTTTTACCCTCCCCTTACACTTAAGATGAACATTGTCCCCAATGTTCAAATGACAAATGTAAAAGCATAAAGTAAAAGAATGAAATCAAATACTCCCCTGATTCGCTCGTTGGATAATGAAATTACACGGTTAAATCTTCCTCCAAAGAGAATGTTGAAGCTCCATGACTAATGCATCGCCATAAGCTTGATTCAAAACATTTCCTTGTCCAAAATAACCTGTTGAACCTGAGAAAACAAACACGAAAACCTGCATAACATCGGCGGGATAAAATCTATATATAAGGATATAATGCTTGTGGAATGATAACTTTGCAGATTCCTGGAGATTATAAGTTGGAGATTTTAATAAAAACTTTTTAAAAACAAAACTTTCAAAAATTTCTGAAAATTAAATCTGACGCCGTCAGGTTATAAACCCTGACGCCGTCAGAAATGACCTGACAAAAATTTTCATTTTAAGTTTCCGGAAAATTTCTGGAAAAACCTTTACCTTACTTCCTGAAAATTCTGCAAAACATCATTATGACTCGATACAAGCATTTGACTCAAACAAATACGAATATGTATGCTAACTTATTATTATTATGATTCATGTTCATTTGTGTTCTAATAAACCGATTTAGATTTCCCTTACACTTATCTTTTGCAAAATACCTTTATATGTAGTTAAGACGAAGTTAAAAACAAAATAAAGCATTTTCACAAATTACTTTTGAACATGAATCAATAAGAATAAAAATTAAACACACATACGGAAGCAAATAAAAACAAACAAACAAACAAGTAAATAAACACACAAAGCAAATAAAACAAATAACGCTTGGGTTGCCTCCCAAGAAGCGCTTGTTTTTGTTCGAGTCATGAGCCTGACTCTACCCTTATTTAATGGAAAAAGGAGAGGTTTTCCCTACACTTAGGATTAAGTGCGGGTGATAGTAGCGATACATACCAGCTCGGTAGGAGTATGCCACGTGAGGAAAGAGTGGTGGATGAATTATATGCTCAAAGGGGTGTGCTCCTTTCATCATAACCTTGCCTAGTTCACTTTGGTCAATGGGTGAATTAAAGTTTTCTCCTAAAAAGGGATCATTTTCTAACAACTTCAAGAGACTCCTAGTTGGGAATCCATCTTGACCCAATAGACCCGGTTTAAACCCATAATGTTTCTTATGATCAATTATGAATGGGTGATGTAGACATGTAAGGTCATTTTTCACTCCTATATTGTCTTCCTCACTACAAGGCTTAATGTCAACTACCTTAAACTTAAGACTACCCGGACTATATGTTTTGATGGGTGGATCGGGACCTAATTCAATTCCTAAATTTTCATCCAAGGATGGAAGATTAGGTAACGGTTTTGGTTGAGGCTCCGGCTCATCAAAACTAGGAACTTCCATAGAACTAAAAGAAAGGTTGTGATCACTAAAAGCATTCAAACCTATTTCTTCTAGTTGTGTTTGGTCAAAGGGCTCTACCTCTATTGGGGTTCCTATAGTCCCTTCTACTTCTTCCGGGTAAGTCACGGGCGGTGTGTGTGCCTCAAATGATGGTAGGACTTGTGGGGCACTTGGTGGGCTTATGTTACTTACCTCATCATTCCTTATGTCAAGACCACCTATATCCTCATCATGTGTTTTATTAGAATCTAACCCTAACATTTTCCCTAGTATCTCAAGTGCTTCTCTAGGCATCTCAACTTCTATATTCGAATCATAAGGATCATCCTCAATATTCTGACTGCTATATTCAAATTGCCCAAACGATTCATCATGTGTTTCTTGAGATTCATCGTCATCGATCATAAAACCTAGGTCTTTTTGATCAATGTGATCATGCTCGGCTAGATCCTCCATCACATCAAGATCACCTAAGTGTTCACCCTGTATTATGGTAGTGCCTAACCATGACATGCAGCTAGGTGGCTCAACTCTAACCATCTCAGAATCTTGGTTTGACTCTAAGTCCATGTCCTTAGAAACTAGGTCTTTTTGCTCATACGAATCCATCAATTCGTTCCACTTATGGGTCATGGTTAGGAAGCTTTCCTCAAAATTCATCCAAAGGGTCTTACTAAAAGGAATTGATCCAGATAATGATTGTCTAAGAGAAGTATCACATGCATAGAATTCATTAAACCCATCTAACCTTACCCTCAACTTTATTTGGATATCACAAAGATCACGAAACAATTCATAGGAATGATAGGAAACAAATCTCTTGGTGAAGTATAATTGTTCATCTATTGTCAATGATCTAAATGGAATTTCATCCGCCATAGTGACAAATGAAAATGGTTTTACAAACAAAGGGCACAAAGAAAAAGATAGACTAAAGAAAACCTAGAAAAATAAAATAAAAATCTCACTAGAAAGGAATCTAGTGAGTAGACCTAATAGAAATAAAAATTCAACCTAAACAATAACTATTCCCCGGCAGCGGCGCCAAAAACTTGATGCGTGGGTTTTGCAACCTTACAACAGGTTTTACCTCTCGAGGGATCTCAAGAGGCTTACAACCCCACCAGGCAGTGTACCTGACCGATGTAGTATAGTGTAGTGGTAAGTACGGGGGATTGATCGTTCTCCACAGGGAATAGTGTTCGTTAGGTATGAAAAGCTACTCTAATAGGTCTAAGGGTTGAGGAAGATTCTTTTTATGTTTTTATATTTTATGAAAGCAAGTAAAATCTCGGGTTTTGAAGGAGTGGGCGGAATTAGTTGCTAGTCAACTAACCCAAATTACTACAAATGCAAATAAAATAAAATAACAAAAATGAAAAGTGGTGAGAAACTTATGTGTGGAGAAATGTGTTTACTTAGATTTCCTTACTCCCTAACTATCTTTTACCGGTTAATTAGTGTGTATTAGTCGCGTGGATGACGGGTGTATTCCTTAATACCATTCGTGGGGTGGCGTACTTACTTCCCCAAACTCTACAAGCTCCTACTTCACTCCTATGTCGAGCCGGCTAGGAAGCTCCTAACATGGGATCACTAGAATTCGCTTGTGCATTAAATACAACCATAAAAACCTTTAGTACGCGTTTGGTTCATGTTTCTTAAGACGTTCAAGCAAGTTACCGAATAGGAAGTTAGCCAGTTTTCTTAAGCCTAACATAGATAAACAATCATCCAATACAACTAACAACACACTAACAACCAATAATCAATAGCTAGGTTTCATTAGATCTAAGCAAACACAAGATAAAATTAGCCTAACATGTTAAACAAAAGACAAGCATAAGATAGAATCAAACAACACATAGACATATTGAATGATTAATTGATAACTTATCTTTCAATGAAACATGGAAGATCTCAAGGCAAGAAGCCCTGAAAAAGTAGCTAAAATCGTCTTAGGGTTTTTTCCCAAAATTCCACACACTAAGCTCTCCTTTATGACAAAAAATTAGAAAACTATATATAGACTTTGACATCTGACGGCGTCACCTTATGCATTGTGACGCCGTCACCTCGCCGCTTTTAGGGTTCCCGGATGACCATCTTGACGCCGTCCCTCTTTAGCTCTTCAAAAATCCATTCTGGCTTATCAAGGCTTGACGCCGTCGGACCTATAACGTGACGCCGTCCCCTTATGATTTAAGCCGTGACGCCCTTGATTTAGTTAAAGCGTGACGCCGTCAGAATTCTCATGCAAACTCACTGGCCCGTCATGAGTAAATTTCACATCCAACTTTTCTTGCCAAGGCATGACGCCGTCTGGAGTTAATGTTGACGCCGTCTAAGGTGACTTTCAGCACAATTTTGAGACTTTGCCGTTTTCTTCACTTTTATGCTCCAAAAACGTCCAAAATGCCTCCTTTTCCAGATTTCTCCTCAAAAGTACCTAAAATGACAAAAGGAACAATTTAGGGCAATATTTGATCAAATAAATACGATTTCGGGCTTAAATGACCCCTTAAAAGCGGTACACTTTTCGCCTCATCTATAAGTGGGGGTGAAATCGCAACAAGATGAAATCGTGAAATGTCATATTTATAACCATAGCACATGTGGATATATAAAATGAAAATTTCAGTTTACATGGATCGATATCATAGATAGCACAACCATATCCATATAGTAGAGTCAATACTTGGTGATTTCGTTGTACAACAATCAAAATACCACAAGTTCCTTTGAACTATGCCGCACATCCCGTGGCTAGGATAATAGTAAAAGCTAGTAAAGACATAAGTCTAGTCTAGAGGTTCCCTGGTGTCCCTCTGAGTGAATCCATGGTTGTGGTATCATAGGGTTGGGATGAGTCCTGATGTGGGGTCTGGAGTTGTGCATCGATCATGTCCGAGATAGTGTAGATCCCAAACCAATCTTGAGGAATCTGCAGATGTTCCTGTTGAATCTGTGATCTTGTTATTATCCACAAGGTGTCATCTAATTCCTGATATGTGGGGATGGAAAAGGGGAATGACGATGGTCTCTCCTAAGCCTTGCTCAGGTAGTGCTAATACCTCAAATAGCTAGAAATTATTATCCAACAATGGTGAGTGATATGGAAATGTCGAGGTATAGGAAGGTGAGAGTGTTGATGTCGGTGTATTAGTGAATGAAAAAGCATCCTCGATATCCGAGTATGCTGTAATGATAATAGGGTGGTTGGGTGAAGACATCTCTGTGACAATCGAAATAAAATGAAAGTGAATAACACCTCACATTATGCGAGTTATGATGAAATGATGCTTGTATGAAACTGCATGTATGGTGAATATGCACTTATGATGAATTGATGTGATGCTGTGATAATGTAGTTATAGTCTAGGGTCAATGATACAACCTAGTTCGCTATAACCTTTGCTCTGGTACCAATCTGTCACACCCCCAAATTACGTGACTTGCAGTGGAATGGAACATCCGGGGGCATGACTGGTCATAGCACCAAAGTTGCAGTTATATTGAACGACCTAAAGTTTCGTTTTGAAAATACATCATTTGACTAATTAAAAACATTCAGAGTTACAAATTTAGGTCCCAAAGGGGTGCTTCAAGTTTGCGGAAATAAGTTTATACAGATCAAACGATATTAAGTGCATAAAAGATAAGTGAGACGCGTCGTCACCGCGACTCCATGATATGTCCACATGCAGGCCATGATGTAATGCCTTATTTACCTGAAAAGACATTGCTAAAAATGGTCAACAATAATTTTGGTGAGTTCATAGGTTTATGTAAATGAAATGTTTCTACGGTAACCATAAGTATAAAGTGTATGACAAAATGTCACATAAAAATAATACATTAGCTCTTAAGCTCATGACCTCGAAGCTAGACTGAAATAAATGCCCCAAAAGGGAGTGTTTTGCCAAATACTCTGAATGATTGAAATGAAATGCGTTCGTTTGACAAGTTGGCGCTACCAACCCGAACGGAGGCATCACCCTCAATAGATCTATCCACTCACCTTCGCTTGCTCACAATTAACGGTCCATGATAAATAAAAGGGGACTTTAAATTGGCAATGATGGTAACTTAAGCAATGTAAATGAGTTTGATACTTTGGTCCGTATGAAAAATGGTGCAATGTATTCTCCCCCGAGAATTTAGAAATCAAATAATAAATTTAAAACGGGGCTATGAAGAACTCACCTGCTATGATAGCAACAATGATAACAATGGATATGATGAGATGAGGCTCGGTCTCTAACCGGGACCTATTATGAATGATATGATCTAAGGTAAGCAATGATACAATGCTACACATGCAAATACGTATGTTATCGATACCACTCGTTAATTTTGGAAATAACGTCTATCGTCGAAAAATACATTTTTGACGTCTCGTTAAGTTGTAAACTACTTTTCGTGTAAATATGTTGAAACGGTACTCCATGATCCTTGTTTGGTGTTCTATCGGCAAAATATAATGTTTTCGTCGCAATTTAATATTTTCTTTAACTTGTGAAAATACGCCCAAAATGGCTTCGTGAAACTAGTCGTGAAATATTGTACGTTAAGTGTTAGTGATCAAACTTGACGTTTTTGAAAACCTTGTAACAATGTCTTGATGTCGTGTTATTAAATTTTTGATCATACGCGCCACGATCAATTAGAAAATCGGCTATCAATGTTATGTCTTGTAAAAACACTAGTTTTTATACTTGGATTATTTTTCTATTAGTGGGCTGTCAAAATAATTAATGTTCGTCGGGCTTTAAACGCGTATATCTCGGTCGTTATGAGCTCGTTTTCTACGTTCTTTATATCCACGGATTCGTATTAACATGAACTAACATAATCTCAATAGGTCGGGTCGTCTAGATCACGTCTAACGCCTCGTTTTGTCCTTTGAATCTCGGCGATCAGCAACTAAATTTTCAGAATTTTAGTTTTCGTCGTCTAACTTTGAAACATCATAACTTTCTCATCGTAAGTCGGTTTTTAGTGATTCAAGTGGCCACGGTTTTGTTTTTGAAAGAAATTTCTGAATATGAAGGCCAAAATAGTTCAAAAGTTTCTGAGTTTTCCAGTTTACACGTTTTTGGACTGTAGCTATTTCTAGTGTTGAAAAATCAATGTTTAAGGTTCAAGACTTGTTCAAAACTTAATCAAACCACTTCATATCAACACCACAACCTATATAATCTTACCATACACCTTCTTAAGGTGTCATGGGGTCCTAAACATCACCAACAATGGTGGATTTCATGAGGATACTAGCAAAACTTATGGATCTAGTGTTAAAGATTATTATTGAACAAAGTGGTATATATAACATTTATATTTGCATGATCAACTGTAGGTCGATACTATCTCAAATACACACACACACGTATGACTAATAAGACACGAACTACTACTTATCTATTAAGCTACAATAATACGAGATGTACTAATAAGCAATGAGAGAAGAGAATAAGAGAATAAGAAGAGAGATTTGGAAGGAATTCATTTCGTTAAACATTCGGACATAGCTTGCGCACAATACATGAAAACCAACAATAAACTAAGCACCCCATGCCTTCTATTTATAGGCAATATTTTAGGGCAACATGCACATGGAGTGTTTCTAGAAGGATTAACAAGGATGGCCGGCCCATGGGCTACTAATGGACCGGTCATGTATTACAAACAATATAACCCATAATAAGCAACATTCTATCGCAAATGGTCAAGACTTGAAATATTACAAAAACGTGTTCCTAACAATCTCCCCCTAAGTCTTGATCATCAATGTTGCTTGACGTCATCTTTGCTTCTATGGCTTCCGACGTCTTTATAATCTTTGTTTCTTTGTTCTTGTTTTGAGATGATATGATGTTGTCTCGATCTGCCAATCTCCAATGTCTTCTCTTCTTCTCCATCATGCTCATATGTCTTTGACTTGTTTTCTGCAACATGTTCTCACTTTTCAATCTTTAACTTGAGAAAGGTTGAGGTGCTTGAACTTTTGACTTTACTGTATCATATGTTGAACTTTTGTTGTTACTGAGTCTTTGAGAGAACATTTCTTCAAGATATGAGCATGATGGAGTCTTGATGGTCGAACTCCAGATCCTCAGCAGCAGCAGCAGCATCAACACGAACCAACCGGTACTTACAGGCTCAGACTTGAGATCGTCAACAGCATAGTGTGAAGACTTTCTCAAGTCCTGACCCAGGCCGTTCTGAACCGGATTCCCCCGAAAGGGATAACACGGACACACCGAAGTGCACCCACGATTCAGTGAGTCGCTGGAGATCACCCCATGACTGTAGACCGTTTGGAGCAAACACTAAGCGTAACCCACAAGGAGTTACCGAAGTGACCTGCTGTCAGAGTTGTTTGATGTTACCCTGGCAGGATTTCCATTCAATCATTGATAATCATAAATGTGACTTTTCTCATGAATGTTCTTGGAAGATTGCTGAGATCTGCGAAGGACACTTTCTTAATTTTACATTTGCTGCCCATGGTGTAGAAGAGTAGAGTAATACTAAGTGTTCCTAAGAGATCTTTGATGAATCTCATGGCTCTAGACTCAATTAGTGCATATTTGTTTGGTCTTCAGAGGCTGGAGCAGAGAGCCTCCTTTTCAATATCAACACCCTCATAGTGAGAGGTCGATAGATGATGAAGGGTTCTCCGTGTGAATCAAACAAGTATCTTTTGAGAGACACTTGAGTGGCTATAAGGTTTAGTGCAGTGCGTCACTGGGTCCATGACGACTTTATTCTTCAATACCGGTGATGCTCATTAACCAGTAGATTATGTATTGAACCCGGTGTCTGCCCTAAGGTTGAACAAATGGAGGGCTATTTCTTTTCACCCTTTTCTTTGCTTTTCTTTTTCATTCTTCAACCCCTTCTTTCTCCATTCATTTCATTTCTCCCTTTTCTTATATCATACCTAGGACTTTCTAGTTCTAAACTATTGGTATTGTCCTTGGGTAGATCCCTCCGGCTCTGGCGGATCATAGGACGGTTTTCCCTAACCTTAGTCACCTTATAACTCCATGACTATCCTAATGATGCCATAAACCAAACCATTGAAAATCTCTCAAAGTGTCGATGATAATAAAGATATTTTGTTGGCACCTTGAGAGTTTGATGATTTTCAGAAAGACTCCCCCTTAACATGTGCGCATAAGTAATAAATTTGAAATTTGCACATGCCGGAAAGAGTTGGCACTTTTGAATTGATTGATTTTCAATGAACATGATCATCGCGAGACACGCTTACATCACTAGTAGAACTAGCTTAAAATTATTACCCGTCCAGATCAAATTCAAGAAAAATTGCTCGAAATCGGTACATTCTACTCAGACACGTCCTTTGCGAGACACGCTTACATCACCAGATAAACCGGCTTGAAATTATTACCCGTCCGGGACATGTCCTTTCAACTACTGACTTTTCCTACCGTCAATTCGATGGTCAATTCAGAGTTTGAGCACTAGTGAGATTCCAGCAATGAGATACCATATTTTAATCATATTTTCCTTCTCCCCCTTAAAAATAGCATACTCATGATGTTTTAGAAAAAACTTTTATGATTAAAATATGTTGTTTTTGAGTTTTAGGGAAGAATTTCAAGAACTTTTATATTTCAGAACAAAAAATAATATTTTCAAATACTCCCCCTTGACGAGGGAATACTTGTTCTTATGAGCAGAATGTGTGGAAAAACTTAGAAAAACATTCTGGTTTAATTCTGCTCATAAGTAAGAAGCTTTCGCTCCTTTTTCAGGATTGAGGCACTAAGACGTGCCTCAGGGTCCTTTCTTTGGGCTCCGGGTTGTACACTGTTATGTGTGCACAAGCCGTAATGTCACAGGCCAATGGTAAGAATAATGATATAAGAATTATGAAATATGAATTCAAATGCTCACATCAAGCCCTGTTGCCAAACATTGAGAATTCCGGGTCTGTCTTTTGAAATAGTCTGATGGCAAAGGATGGACGACCCCCAACGTAACTCTCTAGTCTCCTCATCTGGTCCCGATGATAAAATCTCCTTTCAAGCTTCCATATGAACTCCTTTACTTGTCTGACCTCATCAGAATTCCATCTTCTTGATTTCCCCAACTCTTTATCTCGAACTCGATTAACCAACCCATCACGAACATTCTTCAAGGTATCGTCACAGAACTTATGAATCACATTGAAAGACATGAAGCGGTTGAAGTTCGTTGTGCTTCTGTAGACGAACCCGAAGGTCGGATGTCGTTTCATAGTGTATTGAGGGTCACGGTTGTTGTCAAGAAGAAATACCGGTTCAACAAGGTTCAACTTCGTCTGATAACTCTCTACTTCCAGCTGAAGATCCTCTACTCGTTCTCTTATGATTGTTCTCCTGATGAAGTGACAGAGTGCGGTACTGAATGCATATCAAAGTTTGTTGGACAGATGCCGTAATTTGCCTTGTACTTTCATTAAGTACATATCTTCAATATCATTCAGGTTCAGATCCGGAAAGTCTGACTCAGAGAACGTGTAGATGTTGTTGTCATGTCTTCTGACTGTGATTTCTTCAAGAAATATGTAATCACACTTCCTGGATCCACTGACACTAACTACTGCCATGATTCGGAGGTCACTGTAGACAGATTCTTGAGACTTTAGGCAAAGTTTGTATTTGTACCAGTTCTTTCGTTTGTCATACCAGTGGTGGATTCCCAACTCGGCATCACGATCATATACCACGAATTCCTTAACAAAGAGATGTCGGTGAAAGGCTTCTTCCTCAATGGCTGATTGTGTGTAGTGAGCGGCTGGAGTGAAGGTGATAGAAGTTGCATACTTTGTTTTCCCTGATGCTCCATGCTTGAGAAGTTTCAGATCTTTGTTGATGAAGAATTGAAACGGAATTTCTGAGTGGTGATGTTTGCGTATCACGGGAAGTGGCTTGGTCCAATCGGTGATGTAAGGACGGTTTTGGATATCTTGGCCATTTCCCTTTACTACGTCTGAGTTAGCCCAGTCGAAGGCACTTGACATTGCTCTTGCAATGTTCTCAAGGTGATACTCAAGTTCAGCAGCACTGTTGGATTTGTCTTTAAGGAGATTGAAAGCATCATTCTTAATTCGATGAAGTTCTCGTTTTGTCATCCTTTTGATGTTGAAACTGCTTTTGATCTGCTGAGCAACAGCAAATGTGTTGTCTTCAACTTTGGAAGCTTCATCATTTTGGATTTGAGCACTTGCAAGCTGATCGAACCAATCGTTTCCTTGCTCATCCTTGTCTTCATCAAGCCATGTAATGACAGCTGGTTCTTGAGAAGATTTCTTGCTGCTAGACGGCTTTGATTTGGAAGGCTTAGACTTTGGTGGAGATGGTGGTGGTGATTGTGGTTGATCGTCTTGTGTTTGAAATTCTACATTTTCTTCATGAATGTGCTCAAAATGATGTTCAGTTGCTGTAGGACCAGATTCCGGATTCGGTTGAGGTGGAGAAGAAGTTGTTGTTCCTGTGGGCTCTGCAATGTGAATTCCAGATCCGCTACCAGTCTTTTGTTTCTTTGTAGTGGTGTCTGGATCTTGGTCATCATCATCATGTTGACGCTTTCCTTTATTAGCTGCAGTCTTACATGATTCCATGTTGGCACGAATAGCATCTAGGATGGGCATTTCAGTGTAGTTGAGGGTGGTTTTTGCAAGCAATTTGGTGAAGAGGGCGTCTTGAAGTTCTTCAACAGAGTATTCAAGAAGATGTTTCTGTTGAAGTGCTAGATCTTTGACCTTCTCATCTACTTTAGTGTTGACATAGGCTTCAATATTTTCTTGAATATCTGGTAGAAACTTCTTGACATAATGTCTCGTGTTGGCTTTGACTTTATCGCCTACATCATAAGCTAGAAACTCATCCATTTTCATCTTTGTTTCCTGCATCTCTCCCATTTCTTGAGACAAATTCTGGACAAAGGTTTGCATCTCAGCCAGTTGTGCACTCGTTTGGTTAACTTTCTTAGCTTGGGCGAGTTTAACTGCTTTCTTGAGTTTCTTTCCAGCAGGTGAGACAACCTCCACTCTAGTCACTCGAGCTATTCTTCTCACATTCTTACCTTTTATGGCTGATTTGATTTGTTCCGAAAGAGTTGCTTTGGCTTTTGGTGATGGAGATCTTTTAGGTGATGGAGTAAGTGAAGGAATTGATGATTGTGAATTGAGAGGAGCAGAGTCCTTAGGAGATGAGGGTGGTGGTGTAGGATTCTCGGGAGGTGACCCAGGAGGGGTGTTTGGTTTAGGTGATGATACAGGTGAAGGTTGAATTGGTGGTGATTTCTACTCCCGTTGAGGGTTATGAACAACCATAGCAAGTTCGGGTGGAGGAACTGATGGAGAACGGATGTAGCTATCGGCTTCCAAGTTAGCTTGAGTATCCTCCTTTAGTTTCCTTTCTGTTTCCGCTTGTCTGGCCATTTCTTCCTCAAGTTCATTTGCAGCTTCAGTTGTCTTATTACCAATAATTTCCTTTTCATCTTCAGGATTCCAGTCCATATTATCATGATGGCGTTGTTCCTCCCCCTGATCATTATCAAACATGGAGTCTGAAATTTCTTTATCAATTAAGACGATAGTGCTCTCCTGATCATTCTCCTTCTCATTCTGATCTTGTACTTCCAAGTCGGGTTGATTAACCAAACTTGGTTCCTGAGGAATGACAGATTCAGCCTTATCGGGTTGAATAACCGTATCAGGCTGAATCGTGGATGTAGCTACTCCAGACCCTCTGGGTTGATTAACCGGAGTAGTGTGGGTCGAAGCTGCTTCTTGCACGGATCCTGATCCTCCTGCTCCTTTCTTCATTTCATACTCCCTTTGTTTCTCAAGTGTCAATTTTGCTCTTCTGTCTTCATCCTCTTTAACTGACTTCAAACTGACTTTTTGTGCATATTCCAAGTTGAGCTGAGTTTGAAATTCAGCCTCTGCTTCAGTCATTCTAATAGGGATCTCTGGTTCTGATTCTGTTGCCTCAGAATCAGAATTTTCATCAATTATTCCAACTGGTTCAGCTTTTGGCTTAGGTTTACTAGGAACTTTTCTCTTGAGAGTTGGTTGTTTCTGTGGGTATTTTGATGCACTAGATGCACTTCCAGTCTTACTCCTACTTCTAGAACGGGTCTTGGTTGATCCTGACCCTTCTTTAAGTTTAGAACGTCCCACACTACCTTCTTTGAATGCCTCATCATATTCAAGATAGGCTTGTGTTTCTTTTACTTCTTCAGTCATCAAAAATTCAGGCAGTCTAGCTCCTTGTTTATGCGTGCTCCCTGTGGGAAAGTAGAAATTGTGGAATGTTTTATCCATCTTGTACAGATGCATTTCTCGATCGGTAGGACGTCGATCAATGTCCACATGTTCGTCTAGCAAATAACTGATGAGAACTTTGGTGTAACGTACGAAAGGGATTTGTCTGAAAGATTTCCGCATTTGGAATACCATTTCTTCGAAGATAAGAGCAGCAAAGTCAATCTTTTCCTGATGCACGAACCCCCAGAAGATTTGAAGATGAGGCAGTCTTGGGTGTTCAAAGCCACTATCTCTACCGGATATTGAACGTGTTACGATGTAGAAGATAGTTCACCATGGCTGTGGAATGTATTTAGCATTGACTTTAGAGATTTTGGTTAACGGTGTATCGGGTTGAACATCATAACCAATATCTTCAAGGAACTGCATAACTTCAGATTCTGATGGAGTCGGGTAGTATTGGTTGGTAGGTTCAGGTGTACTTGGAAGGCCTAAGGCTTTGCGGAGGTGACTTGGTGTAACTCTGACCTTCTTACGATCCAGGGTGCATGTGAAAAACTTGTCATCACTGCTCAGCTTGAAGGTGTCCCAGAGTTGATGTATGTAGAATTCCGGAATGCTATCTGAGCTGTCAAGAAGATTTATGCACTCATGTTGTTTAAGAATTTCCACAGCAATTTGGCAGCTTGGTTCAGAGCACTTAATCTTGTCAAGTTCTACCCGCGCATTGTTTTTCCCAATCTCAAAAGAATACCCATGAGGAAAAACTTCTTCTTTAGTGAGTGTTGGAAGAGGTTGTTGTTGAGGTGCAGCCATTGATGTTTTTCTGAAATAACAATCAAGTACAAATATGCAGGATACATGATTGTTAGTTGATGTTAAAACTTGTATTCCACACATGTGATCCTTTTTACAGTTATGATTGGTATTTACATGCTTGAGCACAGAATTTATCAAGATATGACAAATTTCTACAAAATTTGATCCATTTCGATAAATATTGAAGAGATATTTGAGGAAATTGATCAAAGTCTATAAAAATCACATTTGCGATAATTATGGCATTTGCGATAATTATAGCATTTGCGATAATTATGGCATTTGCGATAATTATGGCATTCGCGATAATTATGGCATTCACGATAATTAGGCAATAGCGATAATTATGCATTCGCGATAATTAGGCAATAGCGATAATTATGCATTCGCGATAATTAGGCATTTGCGATAATTATGCGTTTGCGATAATTATGCATTCGCGATAATTATACGTTTGCGATAATTTTGGCAATCTCGATAAACTCTTGTACAAGAGTTTCCAATAACATTTAAAGATGAACCGTTTCACAGATTTTTATCGAAATTCATTATAACTTAGATTTTGCAACCACAGATTATCTCAATCATTTTATATGACTAAATTAAATAATCTGACCAAGTTATAACAATTTTCATCCATTAAAATTCAATATACAAACTGCTAGTGTTCATCGTTCTTCATAAACCCTCAAACTCAATTAAATCACATAAGGTGTTTCTGGGTTCAATCAAAGCATGCAAACATTCAATTCAACACACAATAACCACATCCCAACACATAGATTACACAATAACACTCATATATAGTTTTCCCCAAATTTGACGCTTAAACCCTAAAACGAGATTATAACAATTTGATGTTTCTGGGAACAATTAAGCATGCAATCTTGGTTCATTAACGATATCTAAGCATAATCGTACAATCATTCACAACTAAAACACTCTCAATCGAATATCCCTAATTATGCGCAAACCCTAGAACTATAAATCACAATTGCGATAATTCTAGCTGTTGGATCATGATTTTGTTCAAAACCGTTTGTTAGATTGACTTAATAATCACAAAAGTACTCACAAAATTGAAAGATCTTAACCGGATATGCAGATTGAATGACAGCCGTGGATGAAGTTGGATGAAGAGTAAATGCGGTAGATAGCTTATGTCAGAGATATTAACTGCTGTGATATTATTTTTGTTTTTATCTAATCTTTTTGACTTTCCAATTCTCACAACTTTAGTCCCTAGACCTTTGTTATTTTCTCATAATAAGTCCTATCCACTTAACGCATAAACTCTAAGTCTTATACTTTGCAATTTAGGCACACAACTTTTCCATCTTATGATCTAATCACCAAAACTTTGTGAAGCAACACTTTTTGAAATCATGCAAGTACAATTTTTGGAAAATTTGAGAAAGATTTATGTCTCCCCCTTAACACTTGTTTAAAAATAATTTGTGACATTTTAAAAAATGAACAAAGTGTTGTAAAAGGGGTTTGTACTTGCAATTTTTTTTTTTTTTTTTTTTTTTTTTTTTTTTTTTTTTTTTTAGATTTGATATATATTTACAAAGATAGTTTGTAGATGTTTGACTTGGTTAATTGTTTTTAAGTAATTTTTCCAAATCATTTGGCGTCAAACATCTCATACCAATCCGGTGAACCAGATCCACAAATCTTGCATGAGGCAAGGCTTTTGTGAACAGATCCGCCAATTGGTGTTCAATTCCCACAAAATACAATTCAACAGTACCCTTCTCCACGTGTTCCTTGATGAAATGGTATCGGAGATCAATATGCTTGAACTTGGAATGCTGGACGGTGTTGCATGAAATAGCGATGGCACTCTTGGAATCACAGTACATAGGAAT
This sequence comes from Artemisia tridentata subsp. tridentata, assembly GCA_021014915.2. NCBI lineage: Eukaryota > Viridiplantae > Streptophyta > Magnoliopsida > Asterales > Asteraceae > Artemisia > Artemisia tridentata. The sequence goes on along the minus strand of CP139501.1, from coordinate 218,950,976 downwards.
CTTGTTGAATACGTATCCGTAGTCCATCAGTTGTGATCGCATCCAGATGACTTGAGCACAGCAGGCAGACATGGCCACATATTCAGATTCTGTTGACAACACTGAGGTGCAGTCTTGTTTCTTTGATTGCCAAGAGAAGAGCTTGTCACCCAAGAATTGTACTCCCCCTGATGTACTTTTGCATGTGTTTAAGCACCCTGCATGGTCAGCGTCTGAAAATGAAACAAGTTCAAACTCATAATCCTTTGGATACCAGATCCCCAAATTAATGGTTCCCTTTATGTATCTAAGGATTCTTTTAACGGCTGACAAATGCCGTTCAGTCGGTCTAGACTAATATCGGGAGCAAAGGTATATGGCAAATACAACATCCGGTCTGCTAGCTGTGAGATACATGATCGACCTAGTCATACTACGATACTTCGTAGGATCAATGGGTGTCCCATGTATGTCAGCATCTAACTTCGGGGATGAGGAGGACATGGGGGTGTTATAGGTGTCACAGCTGGTCATACCATGCTTTTTCAGGATTTCCTGAGCATACTTTGACTGACTTAGAAATATACCACGGGGTGACTGATGAACTTGCAATCCTTGAAAGAATTTAAGTTCACCTATCATAGACATCTCAAAGTTTTGTTTCATCAGTTTAGAAAAAGCGTTTGAATAATTTTTATTGGTTGAACCAAAAATAATATCATCTACATAAATTTGAAGAATGAGAATGTCTTCCCCGTGTGTCTGTATAAATAAAGTCGGTTCAACAGTTCCTTTGTTAAAGTGATTAGCAAGGAGAAATGCAGACAGTTTATCGTACCACGCCCTCGGGGCTTGTTTAAGGCCGTATAGGGCTTTCTTAAGCCGATATACATGGTTTGGATGATCAGGGTGATGAAGCGAAAAGTGTACCGCTTTTAGGGGGTCATTTAAGCCCTAAATCGTATTTATTTGATCAAATATTGCCCTAAATCATTCCTTTTGTCATTTTAGGTACTTTGGAGAAGAAATCTGGAAAAGGAAGCATTTTGGACGTTTTTGGAGCATAAAAGTGAAGAAAACGACAAAGTCTCAAAATTATGCTGGAAAGTACCTTTGACGGCGTCAGGGATTGTTCCAGACGGCGTCACGGCTTGGCAAAAAAGGTGGATATGAAAATTACTCATGATAAGCCAGAGAATTTTACAATGGAAAGTCTGACGGCGTCACCTTTTGAAGTGATCAAGGTCGTCACGGTTTAAGCTAAAGAGGGACGGCGTCAAGCTCATTTCTGACGGCGTCAAGCCTTGATAAGCTAGAGCGGATTTTGGAGGTCTAAAGAGGGACGGCGTCAGGAAGGCCATCCGGGAACCCTAGACACGGCGAGGTGACGGCGTCAAGATTTATAACGTGACGCCGTCAGCCCTTAAACTCTATATATAGTTTTGCAATTTTTTGTCATTAGTGTGCAACTTTGTGAGGAGAAACCCTAAAGATGAATTTCTGCCATTTTTAAGGGTTTTCATACCCTTGGATCTCCCATGTTTAATTGAAGATAAGTAATTGTTTAATCAATCAATATGTCTATGTGTTGTTTGATTATATATTGTTCTTGTCTTTTAATTAACATGCTAGGCTAGATTTATCTTGTGTTTGCTTAGATCTAATGAAACCTAGCTATTGATTATTGGTTATTAGTGTGTTATTAATTGTATTGGATGATTGTTTATCGATGTTAGGCTTAAGAAAACTGGCTAACTTCCTATTCGGTAACTTGCTTGAACGTCTTAAGAAACATAAACCAATGCGTACTAAGGTTTTTATGGTTGTATTTAATGCATGAGCGAATTCTAGTGATCCCATGTTAGGAGCTTCCTAGCCGGCTCGACATAGGAGTGAAGTAGGAGCTTGTAGAGTTGGGGAAGTACGTACGCCACCTCACGATTGGTATTAAGGAATACACCCATCATCCACGCAATTAATACACACTAATCAACCGGTAAAAGATAGTTAGGGAGTAAGGAAATCTAAGTAAACACATTTCTCTCCACATAAGTTTCACAACTCTTTTCATTTTCAGTTATTTTATTTTATTTGCATTTGTAGTTATTTGGGTTAGTTGACTAGCAACTAATTCCGCCCACTCCTTCAAACCCGAGATTTTACTTGCTTTCATAAAAACATAAAAATACAAAAAGAATCTTCCCTCACCCTTAGACCTATTAGAGTAGTTTTTCAATCCTAACGACACTATTCCCTGTGGAGAACGATCAATCCCCCGTACTTACCACTACACTATACTACATCGGTCAGGTACACTACCTGGTGGGGTTGTAAGCCTCTTGAGATCCCTCGAGAGGTAAAACCTGTTGTAAGGTTGCAAAACCACGCATCAAGTTTTTGGCGCCGCTGCCGGGGAATAGTTATTGTTTAGGTTGAATTTTTATTTTATTAGGTCTACTCACTAGATTCCTTTCTAGTGAGATTTTTATTTTATTTTTCTAGGTTTTCTTTAGTCTATCTATTTTCTTCGTGTTTTTGTTCGTATAAGATTTTCATTGACTATTCAGCTTGCCATTATGGAAAACGCGAATCCACCCCTTACACCTGGCGAAGTAGCTTTGTTGCGTAGCCAACTTGAGAATGAGATTAGTGAGCTCAGAGAGCTCAGTAGAATGATTGATATAGAGCTTGATTATGCCTTGAACAACTTAGAGACCGCCATATACTCAGATAATTACTTAGAAGGTGATAATCTTACGGTTGAGAAGTTGATTGAGAAAATTGATAAAGTGAAGGTAGATCCTAGGTTAGATGATTATTTCAATGAATACCCCACTAAGGAGGAGATTGCTTACTATAACAACCTAGTTGATAACCCTCGACCACCTTTTGTTAGAATTGACCCAAAGATTAAGAGAGGTGATCCCGGGAATGTGAAGATACCATGTATGATTGGGTACCAATACGTTGAGCATGCTTACATTGACTGTGAATCCCCAATCAACGTGATGTCCTCAGGCCTTTATAGCCAGATCATAAATACACCACTTGAGCCTAGGAAAGACCCCAAGTGCCCCGGCGGAGTTTGCAACTTCGTTGGAAGGATTAAGGATATGCATATCCTTGTTGGGAATTTTACCTTTGTCACCAACTTCATGATCTTAGAAGATTTGGCAAGTGTTGTTGACTGCCGCCTATCTCGCGTGGTGTTAGGTAAGCCGTTTATTGAAGCATCCAATTTAAAGTATGATCGTTTAGGAGGCACGGTTCAGTTTTCTAATCACATTGATAGGATCACATACAGGATGCCTTATCGGGTAAATGAATTTCGTTTTGTGCCTCAATTTGACAAGGACAACATTGGTGTGATTGAGGACATCAATGATGAGGATAAAGAAAAAGGCATGGACTATGTTTGGAATAAGAGAAGCCTTTATTATAAAGATTGCTTGAACCTAGGACCTAAATACAAAGTTGATATGGAGGTTGTTAGGATGATTAGAGGGGCAATTGAGAAGCAAAACGGAAAAACGTAGAACCCGTGACTTTGAGTCTAGCTACAAGACTCGTTAATAAAGAAAAGCGCTTCTTGGGAGGCAACCCAAGCTTTATTTGCTTTGTGTGTTTATTTATTTGTTTGTTTGATTTTATTTATTTCCGTATGTGTGTTTAATTTTTATTATTATTGATTCATGTTCAAAAGTAAATTGTGAAAATGCTTTATCTTGTTTTTAACTTCGTCTTAACTACATATAAAGGTATTTTGCAAAAGATAAGTGTAAGGGAAATCCAAATCGGTTTATTAGAACAAATGAACATGAATCGTAATAATAATAAATTAACATACATATTAGTATTTGTTTGAGTCAAATGCTTGTATCGAGTCATAATGATGTTTTGCAGGAATTCCAGGAAGTAAGGTAGAGGTTTTTCCAGAAATTTTCCAGAAACTTAACATGAGAATTCTGTCAGATCATTTCTGACGGCGTCAGGTTTTAATTTTCTGAAATTTTTGAAAGTTTTGTTTTCATAAAAAAGTTTTTATTAAATCTCTAACTTATAATCTCCAGGAATCTGCAAAATAATCATTCCACAAGCATTATATCCTTATATATAGAATTTATCCCGCCGATGTTATGCAGGTTTTCGTGTTTGTTTTCTCAGGTTCAACAGGTTATTTTGGACAAGGAGATGTATGTGGAATCAAGCTTATGGCGATGCATTAGCCTTGGAGCTTCTACTTTCTCTTGGAAGAAGATCTAACCATGTTACTTCTTTATCTACCGAGCGAATCAGGGGAGTATTTGATTTCATTCTTTTACCTTATTTACTTTTACATCTTGTTATTTGAACATTGGGGACAATGTTCATCTTAAGTGTAAGGGGGGGTAAAAGTACGACACTTTAGAGAATGCTATTACGCTTGATTTTTGTTTGTTTAATAGTAGATGTGTAATAAAGCCAAGAGAAATATTGGTTAGGGCAATTTTAGCACCAAATTTAAAATTTTTACAACATATAGGAGTGAAACTTTGATCTTAATGAGCGTCTCACGGATAGGAGTTATATGACTAGCACAAAAAACCGTACCACTAAAAAATTTTCCACCCCCAAATATGTGAGGTTCGCCCCTAGAATTGGTAGGAAAAGCATTTATGCTATGATGTGTGTACCGGTAGCACTTAGATTCTAGAACTTGCGTTAGGACCATTCCGAGGCCACAAGTGAGACTACATTCGTGTAGTTAGATTTACTACATGATAAGAGGCATTAGGATTAACCCATTGTTTTACACCTGTGTTTTTTGTTATAATTACATTGGCTACATTGGTCAAGTAATTCTCCCACACCCTTTGCGTTGTACTCATTTTTAGTACACGATACCCCTAGTACACCCCTCAGAGCCTATCTTTTCGTTTCGACCTTTAAGCATTTTACTTAAAGGAAGAATTTGTTACACCCCACTTAAATGTACACCCAAATCGCCTTAGCCTACCTTGTATGCACTCATTTTTAGTGCATTATTGTGACAACATTTGTTTTAACCCAAGTTAATTATCTAATTGATTACATGGTTGCTAAGTCGAGTCATATCCTTGTACATATTGTTTTGGGATGATTGGGACTCATGGGTAAAGTACTAGTGTAATGGAGTAATGGGGAAGAACATCATTTATTACCCCCATATGTGCTAAATATTTTAAAAGTACTCCAAGTTTTTCGATTATCTTAATTCGAGTCATTAGAATAGTTATTTGTAAAGTTATGTAAAAGTTCAAGTGTAAGGGGAATGCAACGCCCCTATGATGTATTATTTTGGATGGTAGGGCAAGAGTGTATGGGAAAAAAAAAATCAAGAAAAATACAAAAAAATGAGAAAAAGAAAAATAGAAAAAACATATGGACTACCATCCCGTTTCATTTTATGTTTATTTTATGTTTATGTTATTTTGTTTTTAGCTTAAGTCGAGTCTAGTCTTGGCTTAGCAACGCCATATTGTACATGTAATTAATCAAGATCTTTAACTCGCCACCAGTAAAATATCCCTTATCCAACAAAACCGTGTTTATCATATCCCTACACCTCACGTTATAACCCATGTAAAAGCCCTCTTTGATAGTTTATCTTAGGTGCTTACGCCTAGTGGAGGAGGTTTTCGATCCTTTCCCAAGCCTATGGTAATCTATTTGCTATGACAGGTAGTGAGAGATATTATCCGTTTTCATTTATGAGATTTATTTTGATGACACCTGAGAGATGTGAGTATCTAAACACTACTTGTGAGGTGCTAGTTTTTAATCTCCGTGCTTATTATGATTAAAGTGGAACGACTATTTGTTGTAATTACTTTTATATTAGCATTAAATGACCCCTAACTTGTATTTTGATTAGAATAAAAGCGCATTTGCTTGAGGACAAGCAAATCTCAAGTGTAAGGGTATTTGATGAAGCGAAAAGTGTACCGCTTTTAGGGGTCATTTAAGCCCTAAATCGTATTTATTTGATCAAATATTGCCCTAAATCGTTCCTTTTGTCATTTTAGGTACTTTGGAGAAGAAATCTGGAAAAGGAAGCATTTTGGACGTTTTTGGAGCATAAAAGTGAAGAAAACGACAAAGTCTCAAAATTATGCTGGAAAGTACCTTTGACGGCGCCAGGGATTGTTCCAGACGGCGTCACGGCTTGGCAAAAAAGGTGGATATGAAAATTACTCATGATAAGCCAGAGAATTTTACAATGGAATGTCTGACGGCGTCACCCTTTGAAGTGATCAAGGTCATCACGGTTTAAGCTAAAGAGGGACGGCGTCAAGCTCATTTCTGACGGCGTCAAGCTTTGATAAGCCAGAGCGGATTTTGGAGGTCTAAAGAGGGACGGCGTCAGGAAGGCCATCCGGGAACCCTAGACACGGCGAGGTGACGGCTTCAAGATTTATAACGTGACGCCGTCAGCCCTTAAACTCTATATATAGTTTTGCAATTTTTTGTCATTAGTGTGCAACTTTGTGAGGAGAAACCCTAAAGACGAATTTCTGCCATTTTTAAGGGTTTTCATACCCTTGGATCTCCCATGTTTAATTGAAGATAAGTAATTGTTTAATCAATCAATATGTCTACGTGTTGTTTGATTATATATTGTTCTTGTCTTTTAATTAACATGCTAGGCTAGATTTATCTTGTGTTTGCTTAGATCTAATGAAACCTAGCTATTGATTATTGGTTATTAGTGTGTTATTAATTGTATTGGATGATTGTTTATCGATGTTAGGCTTAAGAAAACTGGCTAACTTCCTATTCGGTAACTTGCTTAAACGTCTTAAGAAACATGAACCAATGCGTACTAAGGTTTTTATGGTTGTATTTAATGCATGAGCGAATTCTAGTGATCCCATGTTAGGAGCTTCCTAGCCGGCTCGACATAGGAGTGAAGTAGGAGCTTGTAGAGTTGGGGAAGTACGTACGCCACCCCACGATTGGTATTAAGGAATACACCCGTCATCCACGCAATTAATACACACTAATCAACCGGTAAAAGATAGATAGGGAGTAAGGAAATCTAAGTAAACACATTTCTCTCCACATAAGTTTCACAACTCTTTTCATTTTCAGTTATTTTATTTTATTTGCATTTGTAGTTATTTGGGTTAGTTGACTAGCAACTAATTACGCCCACTCCTTCAAACCCGAGATTTTACTTGCTTTCATAAAAACATAAAAATACAAAAAGAATCTTCCCTCACCCTTAGACCTATTAGAGTAGTTTTTCAATCCTAACGACACTATTCCCTGTGGAGAACGATCAATCCCCCGTACTTACCACTACATCGGTCAGGTACACTGCCTGGTGGGGTTGTAAGCCTCTTGAGATCCCTCGAGAGGTAAAACCTGTTGTAAGGTTGCAAAACCACGCATCACTGGGTCCACGAAGCCTTCTGGTTGTGATACGTATACCTCTTCTCGGAGTTGTCCATTGAGAAATGCCGTCTTCACATCCATCTGATAGACCGTGATGTTCTTGTGGGCTGCGTATGCCAGAAACATTCGAACTGCCTTAATCCGAGCCACTGGAGCAAACGATTCCTCGAAGTCAATACCCTCTTCTTGGCTATACCCTTTTGCTACCAGTCGGGACTTGTTACGGATGACGGTACCATCTGCATCTAGCTTGTTCTTCCAAATCCATTTCAATCCAACAACATAAACTCCATCTGGTCTTTCCACTAATTCCCAAACTTCCAAACGTTTGAATTGTTCCAGCTCTTCTTGCATGGATTCAATCCAGTTGTCATATGTAAGGGCTTCTTTGATGTTTTTAGGTTCAGATTGACAGACAGTGAGTGCATACATGCAGTGTTCACTATCTGAGTGAAGTTTTTGTCTTGTCATGACTGGATTGTCAGGATTTCCAATTATATTTACCAAGGGATGCTGTAGAAGTAGTTGCAGATTGATCAGGTGCTTGATTTGGGACATGTTGAGCAGCGGAACTGGTGGAAGCATCTGATGCACTACTAACACAAACTTCATCAAACATTGGTGCAAACAAATCTTCCAGATCTTTCCTGTTAAAGGGTAGGGGTGCAGCCGAAGATTCAGGGAAGTTTAGACGGTTATGTTCGGGTTCTAAGCGGTCTTGCTCAGAAGCCATTTCCGTGAGTTCATCAAAATTGGCGTGTATAGTTTCTTGAATTTCCCCGGTCCGACGATTCCAAATTCTATATCCCTTAGAATTCTCACTGTAGCCAACAAATATCCCAATGTCTGCTTTAGCCTTTAATTTACCAAGATCATCTCTATCATTTTTCGGGTAACACAGTGCTCCAAAAACATGAAAGTAGTTGATGTTTGGTTTTCTGCCTTGAATAAGCTCATATGGAGTTTTGTTGTGTCGTCTGTTAATCATACCACTTGTAGGTCGATACTATCTCAAATACACACACACACGTATGACTAATAAGACACGAACTACTACTTATCTATTAAGCTACAATAATACGAGATGTACTAATAAGCAATGAGAGAAGAGAATAAGAGAATAAGAAGAGAGATTTGGAAGGAATTCATTTCGTTAAACATTCGGACATAGCTTGCGCACAATACATGAAAACCAACAATAAACTAAGCACCCCATGCCTTCTATTTATAGGCAATAGTTTAGGGCAACATGCACATGGGGTGTTTCTAGAAGGATTAACAAGGATGGCCGGCCCATGGGCTACTAATGGACCGGTCATGAATTACAAACAATATAACCCATAATAAGCAACATTCTATCGCAAATGGTCAAGACTTGAAATATTACAAAAACGTGTTCTAACAATCTCCCCCTAAGTCTTGATCATCAATGTTGCTTGACGTCATCTTTGCTTCTATGGCTTCCGACGTCTTTATAATCTTTGTTTCTTTGTTCTTGTTTTGAGATGATATGATGTTGTCTCGATCTGCCAATCTCCAATGTCTTCTCCTCTTCTCCATCATGCTCATATGTCTTTGACTTGTTTTCTGCAACATGTTCTCACTTTTCAATCTTTAACTTGAGAAAGGTTGAGGTGCTTGAACTTTTGACTTTACTGTATCATATGTTGAACTTTTGTTGTTACTGAGTCTTTGAGAGAACATTTCTTCAAGATATGAGCATGATAGAGTCTTGATGATCGAACTCCAGATCCTCAGCAGCAGCAGCAGCACGAACCAACCGGTACTTACAGGCTCAGACTTGAGATCGTCAACAGCATAGTGTGAAGACTTTCTCAAGTCCTGACCCAGGCCGTTCTGAACTGGATTCCCCCGAAAGGGATAACACGGACACACCGAAGTGCACCCACGATTCAGTGAGTCGCTGGAGATCACCCCACGACTGTAGACCGTTTGGAGCAAACACTAAGCGTAAACCACAAGGAGTTACCGAAGTGACCTGCTGTCAGAGTTGTTTGATGTTACCCTGGCAGGATTTCCATTCAATCATTGATAATCACAAATGTGACTTTTCTCATGAATGTTCTCGGCAGATTGCTGAGATCTGCGAAGGACACTTTCTTAATTTTACATCTGCTGCCCATGATGTAGAACAGCAGAGTAATACTAAGTGTTCCTAAGAGATCTTTGATGAATCTCATGGCTCTAGACTCAATTAGTGCATATTTGTTTGGTCTTCGGAGGCTGGAGCAGAGGGCCTCCTTTTCAATATCAACACCCTCGTAGTGAGAGGTCGATAGATGATGAAGGGTTCTCCGTGTGAATGAAACAAGTATCTTTTGAGAGACACTTGAGTGGCTAGAAGGTTTAGTGCAGTGCGTCACTGGGTCCATGACGACTTTATTCTTCAATACCGGCGATGCTCATTAACCAGTAGATTATGTATTGAACCCGGTGTCTGCCCTAAGGTTGAACAAATGGAGGGCTATTTCTTTTCACCCTTTTCTTTGCTTTTCTTTTTCATTCTTCAACCCCTTCTTTCTCCGTTCATTTCATTTCTCCTTTTTTTCATATCATACCTAGGACTTTCTAGTTCTAAACTATTGGTATTGTCCTTGGGTAGATCCCTCCGGCTCTGGCGGATCATAGGACGGTTTTCCCTAACCTTAGTCACCTTATAACTCCATGACTATCCTAATGATGCCATAAACCAAACCATTGAAAATCTCTCAAAGTGTCGATGATAATAAAGATATTTTGTTGACACCTTGAGAGTTTGATGATTTTCAGAAAGACTCCCCCTTAACATGTGTGCATAAGTAATAAAATTGAAATTTGCACATGCCGGAAAGAGTTGGCACTTTTGAATTGATTGATTTTCAATGAACATGATCATCGCGAGACACGCTTACATCACTAGTAGAACTAGCTTGAAATTATTACCCTTCCAGATCAAATTCAAGAAAAATCGCTCGAAATTGGTACATTCTACTCAGACACGTCCTTTGCGAGACACGCTTACATCAACAGATAAACTGGCTTGAAATTATTACCCGTCCAGGACATGTCCTTTTGACTACTGACTTTTCCTACCATCAATTCGATGGTCAATTCTGAGTTTGAGCACTAGTGAGATTCCAGCAATGAGACACCATATTTTAATCATATTTTCCTTCTCCCCCTTAAAAATAGCATACTCATGATGTTTTTGAAAAAACTTTTATGATTAAAATATGTTGTTTTTGAGTTTTAGGGAAGAATTTCAAGAACTTTTATATTTCAGAACAAAAAATTATATTTTCAAATACTCCCCCTTGACGAGGGAATACTTGTTCTTATGAGCAGAATGTGTGGAAAAACTTAGAAAAACATTCTGGTTTAATTCTGCTCATAAGTAAGAAGCTTTCGCTCCTTTTTCAGGATTGAGGCACTGAGACGTGCCTCAGGGTCCTTTCTTTGGGGTCCGGGTTGTACACTGTTATGTGTGCACAAGCCGTAATGTCACAGGCCAATGGTAAGAATAATGATATAAGAATTATGAAATATGAATTCAAATGCTCACATCAAGCCCTGTTGCCAAACGTTGAGAATTCCGGGTCTGTCCTTTGAAATAGTCTGATGGCAAAGGATGGACGACCCCCAACGTAATTCTCTAGTCTCCTCATCTGGTCTCGATGATACAATCTCCTCTCAAGCTTCCGTATGAACTCCTTTACTTGTCTGACCTCATCAGAATTCCATCTTCTTGATTTCCCCAACTCTTTATCTCGAACTCGATTAACCAACCCATCACGAACATTCTTCAAGGTATCGTCACAGAACTTATGAATCTCATTGAAAGACATGAAGCGGTTGAAGTTCGTTGTGCTTCTGTAGACGAACCCGAAGGTTGGATGTCGTTTCATAGTGTATTGAGGGTCACGGTTGTTGTCAAGAAGAAATACCGGTTCAACAAGGTTCAACTTCGTCTGATAACTCTCCACTCCCAGCTGAAGATCCTCTACTCGTTCTCTTATGATTGTTCTCCTGATGAAGTGACAGAGTGCGGTACTGAATACATATCGAAGTTCGTTGGACAGATGCTGTAATTTGCCTTGTATTTTCATTAAGTACATATCTTCAATATCATTCAGGTTCAGATCCGGAAAGTCTGCCTCAGAGAACGTGTAGATGTTGTTGTCATGTCTTCTGACTGTGATTTCTTCAAGAAAGATGTAATCACACTTCTTGGATCCACTGACACTAACTACTGCCATGATTCAGAGGTCACTGTAGACTGATTCCCGAGACTTTAGGCAAAGTTTGTATTTGTACCAGTTCTTTTGTTTGTCATACCAGTGGTGGATTCCCAACTTGGCATCACGATCATATAGCACGAATTCCTTAACAAAGAGATGTCGGTGAAACGATTCTTCCTCAATGGCTGATTGTGTGTAGTGAGCGGCTGGAGTGAAGGTGATAGAAGTTGCATACTTTGTATTCCCTGATGCTCCATGCTTGAGAAGTTTCAGATCTTTGTTGAAGAAGAATTGAAACGAAATTTCTGAGTGGTGATGTTTGCGTATCACAGGAAGTGGCCTGGTCCAATTGATGATGTAAGGACGGTTTTGGCTATCTTGGCTATTTCCCCTGACTACGTCTGGGTTAGCCCAGTCGAAGGCACTTGACATTGCTTTTGCAATGTTCTCAAGGTGATACTCAAGTTCTGCAGCACTGTTGGATTTGTCTTCAAGGAGATTGAAAGCATCATTCTTAATTCGACGAAGTTCTCGTTTTGTCATCCTTTTGATGTTGAAACTGCTTTTGATCTGCTGAGCAACAGCAAATGTGTTGTCTTCAACTTTGGAAGCTTCATCATTTTGGATTTGAGCACTTGCAAGCTGATCGAACCAATCGTTTCCTTGCTCATCCTTGTCTTCATCAAGCCATGTAATGACAGCTGGTTCTTGAGAAGATTTCTTGCTGCTAGACGGCTTTGATTTGGAAGGCTTAGACTTTGGTGGAGATGGTGGTGGTGATTGTGGTTGATCGTCTTGTGTTTGAAATTCTACATTTTCTTCATGAATGTGCTCAAAATGATGTTCAGTTGCTGTAGGACCAGATTCCGGATTCGGTTGAGGTGGAGAAGAAGTTGTGGTTCCTGTGGGCTCTGCAATGTGAATTCCAGATCCGCTACCAGTCTTTTGTTTCTTTGTAGTGGTGTCTGGATCTTGGTCATCATCATCATGTTGATGCTTTCCTTTATTAGCTGCAGTCTTACATGATTCCATGTTGGCACGAATAGCATCTAGGATGGGCATTTCAGTGTAGTTGAGGGTGGTTTTTGCAAGCAATTTGGTGAAGAGGGCGTCTTGAAGTTCTTCAACAGAGTATTCAAGAAGATGTTTCTGTTGAAGTGCTAGATCTTTGACCTTCTCATCTACTTTAGTGTTGATGTAGGCTTCAATATTTTCTTGAATATCTGGTAGAAACTTCTTGACATAATGTCTCGTGTTGGCTTTGACTTTATCGCCTACATCATAAGCTAGAAACTCATCCATTTTCATCTTTGTTTCCTGCATCTCTCCCATTTCTTGAGACAAATTCTGGACTAAGGTTTGCATCTCAGCCAGTTGTACACTCGTTTGGTTAACTTTCTTAGCTTGGGCGAGTTTAACTGCTTTCTTGAGTTTCTTTCCAGCAGGTGAGACAACCTCCACTCTAGTCACTCGAGCTATTCTTCTCACATTCTTACCTTTTATGGCTGATTTGATTTGTTCCGAAAGAGTTGCTTTGGCTTTTGGTGATGGAGATCTTTTAGGTGATGGAGTAAGTGAAGGAATTGATGATTGTGAATTGAGAGGAGCAGAGTCCTTAGGAGATGAGGGTGGTGGTGTAGGATTCTTGGGAGGTGACCCAGGAGGGGTGTTTGGTTTAGGTGATGATACAGGTGAAGGTTGAACTGGTGGTGATTTCTGCTCCTGTTGAGGGTTATGAACAACCATAGCAAGTTCGGGTGGAGGAACTGATGGAGAACGGATGTAGCTATCGGCTTCCAAGTTAGCTTGAGTATCCTCCTTTAGTTTCCTTTCTGTTTCCGCTTGTCTGGCCATTTCTTCCTCAAGTTCATTTGCAGCTTCAGTTGTCTTATTACCAATAATTTCCTTTTCATCTTCAGGATTCCAGTCCATATTGTCATGATGGCGTTGTTCCTCCCCCTGATCATTATCAAACATGGAGTCTGAAATTTCTTTATCAGTTAAGATGATAGTGCTCTCCTGATCATTCTCCTTCTCATTCCGATCTTGTACTTCCAAGTCGGGTTGATTAACCGAACTTGGTTCCTGAGGAATGACAGATTCCGCCTTATCGGGTTGAACAACCGTATCAGGCTGAATCGTGGATGTAGCTACTCCAGACCCTCTGGGTTGATTAACCGGATTAGTGTGGGTCGAAGCTGCTTCTTGCACGGATCCTGATGCGTGGTTTTGCGACCTTACAATAGGTTTTACCTCTCGAGGGATCTCAAGAGGCTTGCAATCCCCACCAGGCAGTGTACCTGACCGATGTAGTATAGTGTAGTGGCAAGTACCGGGGGATTGATCGTTCTCTAGGGGAATAGTGTCGTTAGGATTGAAAAACTACTCTAATAGGTCTAAGGGTGAGGGAAGATTCTTTTTGTATTTTTTTATATTTTTATAAAAGCAAGTAAAATCTCGGGTTTGAAGGAGTGGGCGGAATTAGTTGCTAGTCAACTAACCCAAATAACTACAATTGCAAATAAAATAAAATAACTGAAAATAAAAAGGTTGTGGAACTTATATGGAGAGAAATGTGTTTACTTAGATTTCCTTACTCCCTAACTATCTTTTACCGGTTGATTAGTGTGTATTAATTGCGTGGATGACGGGTGTATTCCTTAATACCAATCGTGGGGTGGCGTACGTACTTCCCAACTCTATAAGCTCCTACTTCACTCCTATGTCGAGCCGGCTAAGAAGCTCCTAACATGGGATCACTAGAATTCGCTCATGCATTAAATACAACCATAAAAACCTTAGTACGCATTGGTTCATGTTTCTTAAGACGTTCAAGCAAGTTACCGTATAGGAGGTTAGCCAGTTTTCTTAAGCCTAACATCGATAAACAATCATCCAATACAATTAATAACACACCAACAACCAATAATCAATAGTTAGGTTTTATTAGATCTAAGCAAACACAAGATAAATCTAGCCTAGCATGTTAAATAAAAGACAAGAACAAGATATAATCAAACAACACATAGACATATTGAATGATTAATTGATTACTTATCTTCAATTGAACATGGGAGATCCAAGGGTTATAAAACCCTTAAAAGTAGCAGAAAAATCATCTTAGGGTTTCTCCTCACAAAGTTGCACACTAATGACTAAAAATTATGAGAATATATATAGAAAATCAGATCTGACGGCGTCACGTTATAGAGCTGACGCCGTCACCTCGCCGCGGTTAGGGTTTCTTGATGGCCTTCTTGACGCCGTCCCCTTTTAATCATCCAAAATCCTCTCTGGCGCGTCAAGGGTTGACGGCGTCACAATGGTGCTTGACGCCGTCACAGGTACTTTTCCAGCCGATTTTGAGACTTTGTCGTTTTCTTCACTTTTATGCTCCAAAAACGTCCAAAATGCTTCCTTTTCCAGATTTCTTCTCCAAAGTACCTAAAATGACAAAAGGAACGATTTAGGGCTTAAATGACCCCCTAAAAGCGGTACACTTTTCGCTTCATCAAATACCCTTACACTTGAGATTTGCTTGTCCTCAAGCAAATGCGCTTTTATTCTAATCAAAATACAAGTTAGGGGTCATTTAACGCTAATATAAAAGTAATTACAACAAATAGTCGTTCCACTTTAATCATAATAAGCACGGAGATTACAGACTAGCACCTCACAAGTAGTGTTTAGATACTCACATCTCTCAGGTGTCATAAAAGTATATCTCATAAATGAAAATGAATAATATCTCTCACTACCTGTCATAGCAAATAGATTACCATAGGCTTGGGAAAGGATCAAAAACCTCCTCCACTAGGTGTAAGTACCTAAGATAAACTATCAAAGAGGGCTTTTAAACGGGTTATAACGTTAGGTGTAGGGATATTGTTAAAATCTAATTTTGATCCTTTATCACACAACACAATATGAGAATTATAGAAGAAGAAGATAAGATAGAAAGAGATGGTCACTTCTTAGAGAATAGATTAAGAGAAGAAAATGAGATACAAAGATGAATACCCCTTGAAGCAACACCCTCAAATGAGGAGGGTGAAGGGTATTTATAGTTTTGAGAGATGGATGGGCTTGGACTTGGGTGGACTTTTACATGGGCTCTTTTAAACACTAAACATAACCTATTAGCTTAAGTCCAAGCCCATTGATTAACTTAACTAACTCAAACAACGACACATTAATTAAACTATTACAATGACGAATGACCATCACTTTAAAATAAATCCTAACAATCTCCCCCTAAGGGATGGTCATTCAAATGATGCTCCATGTGAGATGGTCTTTCGTCTTCAATGTCTTTGAGCTTTGAGAGTCGTTGTATAGCAGTCTTTGTTATTGATTCCTTCATGCTATGTGATCTTCAAAGTATCGTCTTTGAGGTTGTTCTTGCCTTCGATCAGCATCTTCATGTGATTATGACGTCGTGACCTCCAACATACCCATACATCTTGGACATTATACTTATGCTAACAATCTCCCCTTATCATTCATCATTTGATATATGAACTTGTTCTTGACATAATGATTAGCCTTTTGACTTTGACGTTACACTCTGTCTTTAACTTGATCTTCTTGTCTTGAACTTTTACACTTGAGCTTTGTTGGAGATGTTCTTCATAAGTATGAGTATGCTGAGGTGAAGATGAATGATGTATGTGGTGATGGTTAATGGATGTTTATAGGTAGCTGCATAAAACCGTTAGTAATAATCATCCAGCGCTTACAGGTTGGGACTTTGAGATTGTCAACAGCATAGTGTGAAGACTTTCTCTAATCCTTCCCCAGGCCGTTCTGAACCGGATACCCCCGAAAGGGCTTACACGGACACACCGAAGTGCACCCACGATTCAGTGAGTCGCTGGAGATCACCCCACGACTGTAGACCGTTTAAAGCACGTAACCATCACGATAAGACTCGGCAAGATCTTTAGATCTCATTAAGACTCTTACAACTTGTGTCCTTTTTGGCGAACACAAGTGTATTAAATGAAAGTGTTCCTAACGAGATATTTTGATGAATCTCATGGCTCTAGACTCTATTGTGCGTTTTGGTTTTAAGTCGTCGGAGGCATGGAGCAGAGTGCCACCTTTTCAATATCAACACATCTCGGAGTGAGAGGCCGATAGATTATGCAGTGTTCTCCGTGAGAAATGAAACAAATATCTTTTGAGAGATATCTGAGTGGCTAGGAGGGGTGGTGCAGCGCGTCACTGGGTCCATGACGTCTTGTCTTCAATATCAGTATCACGTTAGTGAATACCGATAGCATATGTATTGACCCGGTTTCTGCCCTAAGTTTTCATGGAGGGCTATTTCTTTTCACCCTTTCATTCAACTTTTCTTTTTGATTCTTCAACCCCTTCTTTCCCTTTCTCATTTACTCCTTTTTTCAATCTTACCTAAGGACTTCTAATTCTAATCTATTGGAATTGTCCTTGGGTAGATCCCTCCGGCTCAGGCGGATCATAGGACGGTTTTCCCTAACCTTAGTCACCTTATAACACCATGACTATCCTAGATTTGCCATAAAACCCTTTTCTGAAAATCTCTCAAAGTGTTTATGAATAAACACATTTTTGTTGACACTTCGAGAGTTTTGCATTTTCTGAAATACTCCCCCTACACATGTGCTTAAGAGATTTAAGAAAGAATTACACATGTTAGGTAGAGTTCGCACATTTGAAATGATTGATTTTCAATGAACATGACCTTTGCGAGACACGCTTACATCACTAGTTGGACTAGCTTGAAATTATTACCCGTCCCGGTCATATTAAATGATCATCTCTCGAATTGGTACATTCTACTCAGACAAGTCCTTCGCGAGACCCGTTTACATCAATGGATAACCATCTTGAAATTATTACCCGTCCTGGACAAGTCTTTTCGATAACGGACATTTAGGTTTCGTCAATTCGAGGGTTAGAACTGAGTCTGTCTGGAGAGCATACTTTGAGATTTCACGAACTTTAAACCTTTTGATCACATTTTAATCATGTCTTCTCCCCCTCAAAAATAGCATGCAGTGATATTTTTGATATCAACTGATTAAAATGAAACCTTTTGGAGAGAACGACGGATTTGAGCATGAAATTGGAACATTTTTTCTTTTAATAAAGCATATGGTTAAACATTTTAGTTTAAAAGCAGTTTTAAGGGTTTAGGAGGGAGTTATCTTGAGCACTTTATGAGAGATTTAGAAAAATCTTTTTGAAAAATCTTGAGGAAAATGTGCTCAAAATAGACAAGATTTGGAAAATCTTTGAAGATATGATAGGAGAAATATCTTCATTTGTTTTTTAGGATAAGTGTTTGAAAAGAGAAATTGGATTTGCACAACACTTTCCTTTATTTGAAGTTCGGGTTGCAAGCTGAAATACTTACAAGCCATTGAGATTTTTAGGATAAGTGCTCTGAAAGATTTTGAATAAGCACTTTCCTTTCTTTGAGGCGCGGATCCTAATCCGATATGATTAGAAGCCATTGGGTTAAGCACGGGTTCTGGAGTGAGTCTTTCAGAAGCCATTTGAGAATGAATTTAGAGAAACGACATGTTTTGAAAACATTTAAATGAACTCTCGCTCAAGCATCTGTACATGCCCGTATCATTGTTGAATGACATTTTTAGGTACGTACAGAATATCGATTATACGAGAGACATGTCGGAGAGGAATATTTTTGGATTTTATATTTTATATTGTTTTTGTATTTTTTGAATTTTCTATTTTTATATTTTGATTTTGATGGTTTTTCAAATTTTGTATTTTGTTTTTGTTTGTTTTTTATAAAAGAAATGGAAAATCAAAAATAGAAGATAGAGAGAATGATTTTGAAGAATTTACAGAATTAGAACCCTCTGATGAGCTGGGTTCTGAGATAGTTGAATCACATGTAACCAAAGACGAAGAGATGTCACAAATAACAGTGTTAGAAGTACATGAATCATCACTCTGAGGGTGTTGACTATCAACTGTTGTAACGGTTTCTACTGCCTGTTGGTGATTGTCACTATTCGTTGTCTTGGTGCAACTATCAAAAATCTTTCCAGTGGGAATCCATCTAAGGCAAGATCTAGGAGTAGTTTTCTTATCAGATGCAGCGGAAGTCTTATTTTTAGAAAAACTACGTCCTGTAGGGATCCACCTAGTAGGTTTGTTAGTCTTTTTCTTCTTATCAACGGGTTTGTTTCTATTTGTTGTCTCAGTGGATTTTGCCGAAGCACTTGATTTTCCATTGTTGTTTGAAGAGGAATTTGAGTTCTTAGTGTTGCATTCTACGTGCACAGCATTTTCATTTAAGCAACTACTCTTAGATGCAAGCCAATCCCTAGACTTTAGTTGAATGATCCTAGGCAGTGGTTTACTACTACTAGCATTGCTTTGTAATGTTGTAGAATGCATCACCCTAGACGGTGTTCCTAAGATTCCATCTTTTCGAATCTGTGCCTTTTGCCTTGCTTTTTCTAGATATTGATTGTGGACCATGTCGTTTGAACCACCAGATTCTTTAACAGTATTTGTGGTCACATTTGGTGAGCTATTCCTGGGGGCACACACATTAGGATTCAACTTGTTGTCCTTTGAATTTGTAGTAGCATTCCTAGACTCTTTTGGATTATCTTTTGCACTTTTGTCTATCGCCCTATGTGATTGAGATGTAGAGGCAGACGCAGTAGTGGGACTAATCCTATTAAGGTCAGGTGCTATCACATTTGAGTTTTCGACAACAGCTTTTCCTTTTGCTTTTTCTTTGGGCAAGGGTGAAGGAGCAGATTGTGAAATTGACATTTTTGGTTTTGCAATAATTTCTTCACCCTTCCCTTTTTGACATTCAAGATGAGACTTCAAAAGATCAATTTGTTCTTGCATGTTTTTGTAAGAATGCTCATACGACAATTTGTCATACTTGCATTCTTCTTTTTTCTGATCAAGTTGTTTAAAATATGCTACATTTTGTTTTTCAAGCTTAATAAGCGCCTTTTCATATTTTGAAACAATTTCTGAAGTCTCAGCTCGAAGTCTTTCATCATCCTCAACAGAATACATTTGATAAATAATGGACATAATATCAGTTGAAAGAGCTTCTTCAGAGAGTGCGTCATTTTGTTTTTCCAAAACTTTGATTTTTTCAATGTTTTCATTGGCTTCAAGTACCAAGGATGTGTGGTCCTTGACAAATTCAGTTACTTCTTTGATAATTGCGTTCTCAACATGAATTGCTCTTGCATGTATGCCAGATACAATGGGAGTAATCTCTGTTTCGAACATCTTTTTCTGTTCAGTTTCAAAACTTTTGAACCAATCGTTGATTTTAGCATTTGTTTTGGTTGCCACAACATCTTGAAGCATTTCAACTCTCTTTTTAAGATCGGCCAAAAGTATTCTAGCTTCACTTGCGGAAGTGTCGGTAGAGTACATTTGTTCGATGTTAGAAAGATGTTTTGAAACAACTTTGAATTTTGAGGCAGCCACTGGTTTTTTGAAAAACAAATGTGACTCCTTTTTAACAAGATGAACACCAGAAAGTTTGTTAAGTTCATTGTAATTAATTGGTTTAATTTCTGGGTTCTTTTGTCTCATTTTGTTTCGACTCTCTTTCGTAAGCTCAATCGTTTCATGCGAATCACAACAAGCAGGTGGATCATGCACATCATTTATAAGATTACCATTAAATAGCACATTCTGTTTTTGCTGAGCTTTCTTGAAATAACAAGGGTTTTCACAACCGAGAGCCATTTTCTTTCTTGTATATAAAATCGGGTTTTTGTCATTAATTAACATATTAATCGTTTGAGTTGAATGACCCGTTTTTACAAGAATTTCTTCCAACTTTTTAATAGTTTCCTGTTTGTCAAGTACTTCATCAAGAAGTTCATCTTCTCGTTTTGAAAAATTTGAATGCAACTCGTTCTTTTCTTTTTCAAGATCAGAACAAATTGATTTTTGTTTAGAAAGTTGGTTGGTTAAATCAGAAATATCCGCTTTTAAGGATTTAATTTGCATGTTCAGTTTAACATCAAGAGTTTCGTATTTGATTTGCAAATGTTTTTCCTTTGAAACAGAATCACTGTAACCATTTTCAAGTTCTGACAGTCGTTTGTGGTGAAATTCAAAAGCTTTTTCGTTCACCTTGTATCTCTCAAGCTCAGTGGTCAATTTTTCATTTGCGGCCTTAACATCGCTATTGATCTTTTTGACCTTTTCAATTTCAATACGACAATTATTCAGTAATGATTCAAATAAAGCACGAGTTTCCTCATCATTAGCGTCATTTTGTGCAACTTGAACTTCATTAGGATTCATATCTGGAGATGCCAAATTAATATTGCTACAACTTGGCGAGTCCATATATGTATCATAAGTAGGTTTGAGAGGCACAGAATGTGGCTTTTGTTGAGCAAACGGATTAACCTCATTACTTGAAATTGATGTCTCATGGAGTGGTTCTTTGTCATAAGTAGGAGGAATGTCAGAATCGCTGCTTGATGTTGATTCTTGCTGATTAGGCATAGGGTCGGAGATTCCAGTGACTTCTGTAGAATTATCATTGATTCTGGTTGAAAGCATGAAGTCGGATTCCTCAGCAGTCAATGGTATTCCCGAGTCTCTCTTTCTGGCTAGTATCAACAGGTACTGGAGCTTTTCTACCCTATCCATTGCATTGACATTTCCAACTCTACCTATATCACTCCTTTGGGTTGCGGAAGAAGTCATGAAGCAATAATTCTCATTATGATTGACCCCATTCTGATTCACAAACTGATCCATTTGATTTCCCGTATTCTGCCCAGCATATTGCATTTGATTCCCCATTTGAATACCCGTAGCATTTCCTTGCTGATGCTCAATAACCTTAACCATTTGGCCTTCTTGTCCTATATATGACTGCATGTTGTCAGTGTACGGTGAATTCCATTGGTTGTTGTTATGTGGTGGGATGTTTAATGCTTTGGTGATTAATGCAAACGCATGTGCCAAATCAGTTGTGATATTGTTTTGGTGAGCGGCCATTGATGAAGTTGTATGATAAAGATGATGTTGGATCGGTTAAAGAACTAGGATACGGTTGGTTACTGTTCACGAGTTATGTATGAAATAAGTCCTTTGTCGTTGTCCTTGAAGAGTTGTTTGAGAAAAAAAATTTGATAAGCCAAAGTTTATATATTAATGACTCAAAAGCAAACACTTCAAATGCAACACACGTTTTATAATATCACATGCAAACACAACACGTCAAAAGTGTAAAACTTGACACAATGACACAATGACACAATATAATAATGTAACATACACGTCAAAACCACACTTCACACACTTCACACTTCACGTGAAAAGCAAACAGAATTCTCACTTCACATAATATTACACGTGAAAACAACACATCAAAAAAAACATTACTATACACATGCAATTTGAAATCCAATCTTAAACCATACACCTAGCAAGTTACAAATCACTTGTCAAATGTTGAAGCAAAACACGTCTTTCACATGCTACGTGTGCATGGGCTTTTATAGTATATTACTGTCAAAAGAATTTTCAAATGTTTACTTCTCAAATGCTATCAAATGCTTGCTTACTTCTCAAATGCTTACTTCTCAAATGCTACGTTTTTAAGTACGTGTAGCTTTCAAATGCTTTTAAGTATGGTTCGAGCAAAGAAGGTGGTTCGATGAAGTGGTTCAAGGAAGTGAGTGATGCTTCGATGAAGTTATGGATCGATCAAAATGATGGTTCGATCAAAAGTTGCTCGTTCGATTACCTCGTTCGATCAAGGTTGGCTGGTTCGACTAGTGGTTCGACTAAGTTGTGGTTCGATGAAGTGCTCGTTCGATCACAGGTTGTGGTTCGATGAAGTGAGTTGCTCGATCAAAATGTTGCTTGAGTCGTTCGACAAGTATCTCGTTCGACAAAGTTGCTCGTTCGAAGAACCATTGTTGTGCTCGTTCGACTTAGTTTGCTCGTTCGACTAAGGAAGCTCGTTTGATCAAGTCGTTCGATACCGTTGTTGTCGTTCGATATAGACACTCGTTCGATAGCCTTGCTCGATAGATAAGCTCGCTCGATAGGTTTGTTCGACTAGGTAAGTCCTTCGATGAGCTTGGGCCTTCGACAAGGTTGGTCCTTCGATCGCAAAAGTTCCTTCGATCAAAAATAGTTCCTTCGATCAAAAGATGGTTCCTTCGATCAAAGTTACTCGTTCGATCAATTGGAAGAGTGTCTAACTCGACAACCCTTTTTCTCCTTCGACTCGTACCTTCGACTAGCTCATTCGATCAAGTTGTTCGATCAGTTGTTCGATCAGTTGAATGATCCTTCGAATCGTACCTTCGACTAATATGTTCCTTCGATAAGGTGGTTTGATCGATAAAATTGCTCGTTCGATAAACCCTCCTTCGATGAAATGTTGTTTGATGCAAAAGAAAACTCAACAAAATGAAAAACTAATAAACTAATCGATCAACTGAAAACTAATAACGAAATGAAATAATAGCGTGAAAACTAATAAACAACTCAACAAAAACGTGACAAAAAATTATATATGAAACAGTAACAATCGTGTAATTAAACCATAGATCTTTAATAGTTTGCTCTTGATACCACTTGTTAATACTTAATATTGATCCTTTATCACACAACACAATATGAGAATTGGTATGTCGATCGATTTCTTGCTTCGGATGACTTGATACCACCGGGTATTGAGAATGACGAGAATGGTCTTATTGAAGAAATTAATGATGATGATTTACTTTCTGAGGCTGATTCATTTATCTTTGATTTACCGTCTTCTCGTCCACCCGCGAAACCACCGGATGTAGATCTTGGATCCGGTGTGAATGACGTAATTGATGGAGTGGTGGACGTGACTTATGATATTGATGATCCCGTGCTTGATATTTTCCCCACCCAACTCACCCGTGATTCCAATGATGATTATGCTTTCACCATCCGTATGTTTCACCCATTCTTCACTTATCCCATCATTTCTCCATCTTTCCACTCCTCCGGGAGTGAGGATACCGTCTTCGACCCCGGCATCTCCGTTATTCGTGCCGGGTATCCGTTCCATTTGCTCCCCCAAGATTAAGTAAATTCGGGGCGAGTCTAAGCTATACGACTCGATACATAAACAAGCGCTTCGTGGGAGGCACCCCATGCTTATCCATCTATCTTCTTTCTATTTTCTAATAAGTGAGTGAGGAGGGCTTCCTCTTCCGTATCTTGTGTTTCGTGTTTTCTGTGATGTGTCCAGGATTGCCGATGATGAAGACTCTCGTGCTCGTAGTTTCCTTCACGCTACTCGAGTTTCATCATCAGCTGCTTATCCGATATCCTAAATCTTATCGTTTACATCTATCTTTTGGCATAATTAATAAACGGCCTTAGATTTATGTAGGAGAACCCTTACCTTTAAGACATTGAGGACAATGTCTCGTTTTAGTCTGGGGGGGTAATCTGTCGATTTGATTTTTGCCTTGCATTTTTGCTATTTTCTCATGCAACTCCGTTTTTCCTCAAAAAATTGAAAAAATCCAAAAAATGAGAAAAATTTTAAAAATTTTGTGCAAAAATATAATAAATTTTGACATTTTTGTTGACTTTCCGCTGGAGAGAGTAGGAATAAAATTCTGACTTGACCGGGCGTGTTGAGCCCTAGCTTGTCTCCTTAACTGTTTATAATCTATAAGCTCGTGCTAGTCTTTTACACAAGGAGCTAGAAAACGCGAATTCTTTTTAAGAGTTTGCAAGTTCCCGTATTCGACTTTATATATGCATGGCTTGATTATAAGGCTAAGCATTCGCGGATCTTATTATTTAAGATTTTAAATTTGCGAAGAACGAGAAATGATAGAGTTGTTTATAAGCTAGATTGCTAAACGTGGAGTAGTGGTTCTCTTTAGAGCTCATCGAAGTTATTTGTGGCTTTTTGTTCCCATCAGCTTGTTTCACTCAAAAATAGATAAATAGGAATAATTAAAGATATTTTGGTTTTGGCGAAATTTAGTTTTTAATCCTTCTTAAGAGAATCCTTGCTTATAAGAGTCGGGTACACATCAAGGTACTGTCAGTGTTACGGTGTAATAGACTATTCCATCTTGCCGGCTCACGACCGATGTTGGGATTGTTATAAAAGCCGTAGGACTCGGGATTTGGCAAAATATATAATGAATAATAAATAATAATAATAATCCAAAGCCATAAAAAGTTTTCTGCATCTTGCCGGTTCGCAGCCGATGTTGTAGACTTCTAATAAAGGCAGAGGAAAAATTCCAAGGTCATAATAGACTATCACATCTTGCCGGTTCGCAGCCGATGTTGTGATTGTTATAAAGGGCCAAGGATTAATAATATGTGCTTAATAATGTTAAAAATGCCAAATTTCGACTCCGAGGTATCCTAATAAAGGCTTCTGTCTCTGGACTCGTAGTTGAGTTGTTTCGGTCGCAAATAAAAGGGATATTCTCAAAATCGTGTTAAATCAGAGACCTTGATGTGGACCTCATTTTTATATGCAACGGTTCTCGAGGGAAGGTTTGGAAACTACTTAGCGTCTAAACTAGGTATCTTTATCGGATTAAAAATTATCGAAACGAGAATTTGAAGAAATTCATTTCTCACCAAAAATAAAATAAATTAAGGAAAAATAGGAATTTGGGAACGAGAAGTCCACAATTAGCTTTCTGAGTAGTGTCGGCAATCTAACTTGTAAATGACAATGATCTCGTTTTTAAGCTTAGTTTGGGGACTCGTGAAAAATCGAGGACGACGAATTTTATCCAAATGGTCACTTCTTTATGAGTCGTGTTTCCTGCTCGATGACCCTAAAAGTTATCGTTAGATAATGATTGTCGACAAAACCGTCACGTGTAATAAGAAAAATACAAAAATAGAATAAAAGGGAAAAACGAGTTCTTATAACATTGCATGAGGACATTGCAATACTTAGTCTGGGGGATTTTGGTATGTGCTTAAACACATACCATTTCTAGACCAAAACCGGACCAAAATAACCAAAAACCCGACCAAAATGCCAAAAGATATTGTGTTTTTGTGTTTTTGCATGTGCAGGGATGGATATCGTGAAAATTGACAAAAGACACGGAAAATCAAGAAAACGAGCACGAGATACGGAAAAGGCTCAGAACCGGACCCGGGAAAGACATGCTTGGTCAATTAGTCAAGAATCACCCTTAGATCATTTATGATAAAATGGCAAGATCAGTCCTTGAAGAATCCCAAAATCACACAAAAGGTCCCTAGTATTTTTAATACTTTAAATCCTTAAAACTTACTAAAACCCGGATGAAATAAAACCACACAATCCACCATTTATCCATAGCTAGCCCACCTTAAGCCCAGTCCACCCCACTTCTCCCTAAACCCGATCCGCCCACCAACCCAACCCGGTCAAACCTTCTCTTCCCCAGTCAACACCCCACACTAACTTAAACAAAAATAAAAAAATCCCTTCACACACTCCTACACACGAGCCAAAAAATTATCCCCAAATTTTCACACCATAAACCCTAGTTACTGACCCACCCAATTAACCTCGGACGAAATTATTACCTGATGATTGGGTAATATCTGGAAGGATCTGACAAGTTCAGGGACACGTGGGAGGCTTTCATTGGAGAGGCCATGTCACACAATCTAATCCTACGGTAGAAATGAAGAGTGGTGATCAAGGCATGATCTAAGGGTGGATATAGAGCTGAGGAAGGCACGGATCGCCAGCCTGGACAACCCAGAAGGTTCCCTCAAGGCCTATAAATAGGAGTTCTCCTCTTCACTGCAAATTCGTCCAAATTTTATGTCTTAAAAATTTGTAACCACTTTAATTTTCTGTCATTTAAATGTTTTTCGTAGTGTAATTTTTGATTTCAAATTGTATTTTCATTTCTAGTCAAGTTTGTATTCGGATTTTTAAGTTTAATGAAAGTCAAATTTGGTCAACTCTTTTGTTCTTCTGCTTACTTTCTATGCAAGTGCTCAATTTTTAAAGTTTTTCTGCTTTTAGTTTAGTCTTGAAGTTAGATTATTGGTTTATGTTAATCTGTTTTTCACTTCTCCTTATTATTGTTTCTAGTCAAAGTTAAAAGTCAAAACAGCTTTTTATGCTTTTTCAGCTTAATTTACTTTAGAATTGCTTTTCTAGTGTAATGGTTTCTGGAAATCTGGTTTACAAGCTTTATCAAGTTCATTACATTTGAGAAATACCAAAACAGAATAGCTAAGGGTGTTTGGATTTGAGGTAGTTTTGAGTATTTTGAGTATTAGTACTATGCATTGGTCATTTTGATGAATTTGATTGAATTCAAACTAGGATAGGCAAGTTGTTTGTAATAGAAATTAAGTGGATTAAAGCGTTTTTGAAGTTTTTGGTTGTTGAGTACAATTCTAGAAATTAGGCTGTCAAATTAAGCTCAGCATAAGTTGAGCTTATTTGATCTCCACTTTGGAAGATTTAAGGTGCTTTTAAGACTTTAAGTCAGTGTACAAGAGTTGGATAGGACTTGGTTAGTTTTTGCACAAGTTTGCGCCAAAAATAGGTTCACTGCTGTCACAGAGAATCTGTGTGCAGACTTTAGTTCTTAACTGCTTGTGTAGGGTATTTTGTGGCTATTTTGATTAAGCATTAGGCCCTCATCTTTGGTCTATAGTTAGATTGAATAGAAAGGATTAAAAGCATTATCTGGTATTCAAATTTTGAGCTTATTGTAGAGCTTAAATCAGGTCTGCCATCTTCAATATCACACTGCTCTGTTTACATTTCCATTTTTGTGTCCTTTCTCATCTGTTTTAAGCATCAAATTAGGGTTCAATTGGCTTGTAGAATCTAGGACTTTTAGTATTTTTCTATTGTATTCTGGGTATTCTTGCTTTTGCCCCCTTTAAGTTCCAAAAATTAGCTTATTAGATGCTTATTAAGTAGCTAGAAAGTAGGGTGTTAGGGCTTCAATTACTGTTTAATATATGCTGCTGCTAATGAGCTTATCTGTTTTAATTGTTGCTTAATCTGACTTATTCTTATTTCATTGTGCTTATTGGAGTTTTTTTTTCTTTCATGTTTGAGCTTTGTAAACTGATTTGAGCTTATGTGGCTTATTTTGGCTTATTTGCTTATTCTGAATAAGCTCAATGTGCTTTTTCTGGCTTATTGGCTCATTGTTTTTATTTTTCCTAGAAAATAGATTTAATTTTCTAAAATCCCTGAAAATTTCAGATTTATTTGAGCTTGTTTGATATTTCATTTGATTTTTCTTAGATTAAATCTATTTTTAATAATATAAAAAGAAAAGAAAATAAAATAAAGTCTGTATTGTCATTTTTGGTCCCTAGAGTTTCTGTTTAAGTTTAATTCGTGCCTAGTTAGTGTTTAGTGTTAAAACAGTTTGTTAATTGGCAATTCTAGTCCCTGTCTTTTATTAAATCTAAAATAGTTTTAGTTTTTACACTTTTAGTCCCTAAACTTTTATAAACTTTTGTTTTCTTTATTTTCTTTTATAAATCAGTTTCATTAAATTTCATTTTTAGTCCTTT
This sequence comes from Artemisia tridentata subsp. tridentata, assembly GCA_021014915.2. NCBI lineage: Eukaryota > Viridiplantae > Streptophyta > Magnoliopsida > Asterales > Asteraceae > Artemisia > Artemisia tridentata. The sequence goes on along the minus strand of CP139501.1, from coordinate 218,922,780 downwards.
AGGTTTTTACTTTTGCATTTTAGTTTGATAATTTCACTTTTAGTTTTATAAATCTCGGGATTAGCCCGGGATTTGCGTTATTTGATTTATTATTGTGTGCTTTAATTTGTTATCGTAGATTGCTTTTAAATTTACATATTTTAGTTTAAACAACACCAAAATAATCTTTCACATCACTTATTCACTTCACAAATTCACGACTTCGATTCGACAAATTCGCCGTCAAACCTTCGTTGGGAGAACGACCCGGGGAAATATTTTCACGAATATTTCTTTGGAAAAACAAAAATAAATAAAATAAAAGAGAGTCTCATTTTATTGATGTTTGTTTTTATATTTATTTATTTCCAAAGAAATCGTAACGAATACAATTTCCCCGGGTCGTTCTCCCAACGAAGGTTTGACGGCGAATTTGTCGAATCGGAGTCGTGAATATGTGAAGTGAATAAGTGATGTGAAAGATTATTTTGGTGTTGTATAAACTAAAATATGAAAAATTAAAAGCAATCTATGATAACAAATATAAACACACAACAAGAAATAAAATAACGCAAATCTCGGGCTATTCCCGAGATTTATAAAACTAATAGTGAAATTATCAAACTAAAATGCAAAAGTAAAACCTAAGGGACAGAAAATGTAATTTAAAGAAACTGATTTTTGAAAGAAAATAAAGAAAACAAAAGTTTATAAAAGTTTAGGGACTCAAAGTGTAAAACTGAAAGTTTAAATTTACTAAAATAAAGACAGGGACTAAATTTAACTTTTCTGAAACTAGTTTAAAACTGAAAACGATTTTAGAAGAAAGTGAGTGACTGAATTAGACTTAACTAAAACTAGGGGACTAATTAATAAAAACTGAAAAAACTTAAAACGTTTTTAAACTAAAGAACATCCCAGGTTCGATCTTGGGTGACTACAATCCATCTAAACTATTTTTTTTTTTTTTTTTTCTTTTGCAAATCAAAAATCAACTATCAAATACTAATTTTAAGAAAAGAAACGGATTAAAATAAGCTAGATTGAACTGGTAAACAGCTCGAACACAAGCAGTTAAGTTTTGCACATTTTCTTAAAATCAGTCCAACTAAGCTCAAAATGGGACTCAATTAAGCTACCAAATAAGCTAAAAAAGGCCTACCAAAAGCTGAAACTGATTAACAGCTAGCTTGTCTAGCTTTTGCCCCAAAAACCTTTCACTTAACTCAACTGAATTGCTAGAAATTAAATTGCGAAATGGAGCTAGTAACTGAAAAAGGACTGAGTAATATTTTTACCAGCCAACCAAAATTTAACTTCCAACTATTTAAACTAAATTATACTACTTCAATCTTAAACTAAATTATACTAATGCTGGCTACAACTATTTAAATTTAAGTGCTACTATTAATTTTGACAATCTAGAAATCAGGAACAAATTGAAATACCAAATAAGCCAAGAAAAAGCTAGTGAAACAATACTCAAAAGTGGATCCTGCTGCACATCATGTGAACTCAGAACAACAACCATAACCAGGCTATTAAGCCAATATCAAACCCAAATAACCAGCTCTTCTCTCCTCCATCAGCTTATCCAGCTTATAACCTTTGACTTTTTCTTTGACCTTTTTTTGAACTTTACTGAAATTGTAACTAAACAAGCTCACATAAGCTAGTGAGCTTAAATGAGTTTGTACTTCCACTGAAATAGCTTATCTGAAAGCTATATAATATTTTTTTTTTTTCTTTTTTTTTTTTTATATATCACTTAACAGTAAATTTTAACCCGAGATAATAACTAAACAGAAATTAACTTGAAATGAGGAAACTAATTTCAACTGGAAATAAAATTTTTCATTAACGAAGATTAAATTTCACAAAGGCGATTGAAACTCAGAAAACTTGAAATCCTATTACAAACTCGAATTTAAAGACTTAAAACAATAAAAATAAAACTAGAAAAATTACAATCCGAATTATAAAGCTAACATTCTAAAACTAATTTGACAGCATAACGTTGCTTAAAAGAAATTACATCCGAAAAATGAAATAACCTATCCTATTTATAGGCCTCGATCCGAACCTTTGGGCTATGCCATGTTGGCGATCCGCGTGCGTTTGTGTTAGTTTGGAGCTCATCTCAGCCGTCTAAATCAATCCCACTCATCATAGCCCTTGGATTGCTCCATCTTGACGTGTTCTAACCAATCACGAGCTGCCACCTCATCCCCTCGTGTGCTAGTTCGCTTCTGACAAGGCCTGACACTCTTCTGACACTTCTAATCCTTCTAGAAGCCCTTCGATTTGACTAAAAAGCCCTTAATTGTAGTAATTTTTGAAGGGCGGTAATTAGGGTTCATCCTTGGGGGTGGGGGGAAAAAGGGGATCGGGTTTAGTTTTTTTGTGAGAGAGAGATAAGGTTAAAGTGAGGAGTGGTTGTTTTTATTTTTATCTTATTCTTTGACCGAGCTTTTGAATGTTTAGAGGATGGGTCGGGTTTGTGGTTTGGGCTCGGGTATAGGATTAGTGGATTAGTGGGCCGGGAGGTGGATATTAGGTTGGGTTAGAAAATGAATTGGTGGGTTGGTTTTTGATTAATAAATGTGTAGGTTTTTATTTTTATTAGAACCGGGTATAAAAGGTTAACAAAAAAGGTTTAAGGAATTTAGTTTAAGGGACCACTTATGCAATTTCTGGATTCTTCAAGGACTGGTCTTGCCATTTTTTCAAAGTTGAATCCAAGGGCTAATGTTGACGACTTCAGATAGATGGAGGACCTCGGATGCCTTTTTGATCATTTTCTTTGTTCCCGGTTCCGGTTCTGAGCCTTTTCGTATCTCGTGCTCGTTTTTTTGATTTTCTTGTGTCTTTTGTCAATTTTCACGATATCCATCCCTGCACATGCAAAAACACAAAAACACAATATCTTTTGGCATTTTGGTCGGGTTTTTGGTTATTTTGGTCCGGTTTTGGTCTAGAAATGGTATGTGTTTAAGCACATACCAAAATCCCCCAGACTAAGTATTGCAATGTCCTCATGCAATGTTATAAAAACTCCCCGATTTTCCTTTTATTCTATTTTTGTATTTTTCTTATTATTCGAGTGACGGCTTTTGATGACAATCATTATCTATCGATAATTTTTAGGGTCATAGAGTAGAAACACAACTCATAGAGGAGTGACCATAAGGATAAAATTCTTCGTCCTTGATTTTTCACATGCTCCCAAACTAAGCTTATAAACGAGATCACAACCTACTTAGAAATTAGATGCCAACACTACTCATGGAAGTTACTTGTGTAAGAACCTCTCGCTCCCATTTCCTTATTTTTGTTTCTACTTATTTTATTTTTGTGAGAGAAATGAATTTCTTCATAATCTTCTCATTTTCATAATAATTAGTCCGATAAAGATATCAAGTTTAAAACGCTAAGTAGTTTTCCATCTTCTTGCAAGAAAGTTTGCCTTAAAAATGAGGTCCACATCAAGGTTATAACATACGTCAAAGACTAAAGAACTCATACGAACATGTAGACATAAGTTGTGGAGAAACATCACGTGCAACTCATGTGCCCGATCTAGAGTCATTCACATGCACCTCACGTGCCATCAACTTGTCTAACACAATAAGCACAAAATCCATACATCTCAACATACATTTTTTTTTTTTTTTTTTTTTTTTTAACTTCAAACTTTTCTTCACTCAATAACTTAATACCACGGGATTACCGGGTGTTTCCAAATCATCAAACATTCAATAGTAACCCTTAGAAAACGAACCTTCACGGTTTAAATCCAAGACCTTACCGCCTTTAGAAGTAAGGATCCAAGGTCCGATCTCAATCCGAAATCTAAGAGCACTTTACAACTTATTCACTCAATACGGGTCCTTGATGTGTACCCAATTTTTAGAGCAAAAATTCTTTTAAGAAGATGGAGAACTAAATTTCGTTCTAAACCTAAATATCTTTAATTATTTATACAATATATGGGGTGAAACAATTTTACGGGAGCAAAAGGCCACAAGTACCTACGACGAGCTCTAAAGAGAACCAACTACTCCACGTTTGGCATCTAACTTCTAAATAAATTCTATCATTTCTCGCTCTTCGCACATTTAAAAATCTCAAATAATGAAATTCGCGAATACTTAGCCGATAATCAGCCACGCATATATAAAGTCAGTTACAGAAACTTGCAAATTCTTGAAAAGAATTCGCGTTTTCTAGCTCCTTATGTAAAAGACTAGCGAAAGCTTTAAAGCCATGCATGTATAAAGTCAAGTACGGGAACACGCAAAAGAGCAGCTCCTTGTGTACAAGACTAGCACAAGCTTTTATGATCATCATTGGTTAAGGGAACAAGCTAGGGCTCAACACGCCCGGTCAAGTCAAAATTTTATTCCTACTCTCACCAGCGGAAAGTCAACAAAAATGTCAAAATTTATTATATTTTTGCACAAATTTTTAAATTTTTCTCATCATTTTTTTTTTTTTTTTTTTTTTTGGATTTTTTAAATTTTTGGAGGAAAAACGGGGTTGCATGAGAAAACGGCAAAAATGCAAGACAAAAATCAAATCGCAAGATTACCCCCCCAGACTAAATCGAGACATTGTCCTCAATGTCTTAAAGGTAAGGGTTCTCCCTACAAAAATCTAAGGCCGTTTATTAATTATGCCAAAAGATAGATGTAAAACGATAAGATTTAGGATATCGATAAGCCGCGGATGATGAAACTCGAGTAGCGTGAAGGGAACTACGAGCACGAGAGTCTTCATCATCAGCATTCCTGGACACATCACAGAAAAACAACGAGGCACAAGATATGGAAGAGGAAGCCCTCCTCACTCACTTTACTAGAAAAGAGAAAAGAAGATAGAAGGATAAGCATGGGGTGCCTCCCACGAAGCGCTTGTTTATTTATCGAGTCGTATAGCTTAGACTCGCCCCGAATTTACTTAATCTTGGGGAAGCAAATGGAACGGACACCCGGCACGAAGAACGGAGATGCCGGGGTCGAAGACGGTATCCTCACTCCCGGAGGAGTGGAAAGATGGAGAAATGATGGGATAAGTGAAGAATGGGTGAAACACACGGATGACGAAAGCAAAGTCAAATTCTGAATCACGGGTGGGTAGGGTGGGGAAAATATCAAGCAACGGAACATTATGTTCAGAAATCTTGTCCACCACTCCAAAAATAACTTCATCCGTATCGGATTCAAATTCTACATCCGGTGGTTTCGCGGGTGGACGAGAATATGGTAAATCGAAGAGAAAGGAGTCAACATCAGAAAGTAAATCATTATCTTCAATAAGACCATTCTCGTCATTCTCAATACCTGGTGGTATTGAGTCATCCGTAGCAAGAAATAGATCGACATCCTCTAAAAGAGAGTCACGAGACGGATTATCGGAAATATTGCTCAAAATAAGCTCGGAATCGATCTCAAAGTCAAAACGCTCATAATCCGGAAGAGAAATATCAGAATGAATAGTGGGACTGCCACTACTTTTCTCTTCAAATCGAAAAATTTCAAGCTCGGGTAAGAAATCACTATCCATATCGGGGATAGGAAAAGAAGAAGTCGGAGGATCATGTAATGCCTCGATCCTAGAAATGAGAAGATTGATATTTAATAATTTCTCGCGAAGAGCATCATCTTGGATTTCAGTTTCTTCATCATTCTCTTCTTCTAAGCTGACGAGCTCAGAAGGTGACTCCTCCACATAGTCGATGTCTCCACAAGATAAAGAATCGTCGTCATCAGATTCGGAGAACATCTCATCATCGTTCTTCTCAACATGAACATCATCACACGGCTCATCATTCGTATCAAAAACATATTTTGCAAAGTCGGATGAAGAATCCTTGAGCTCGGGCTCCAAAGGATCTGACGGCTCAACAATTATGAACGAAGTGGAATCATCAATAACAATGCTCGAAGAACATCTTGAAGAATCCGGAGGTGGGACTAGTGGTGTGCTCTGAGAGCTAGGAATTTCCACCACTTCCGTTATGGTCTCCGGTTCTTGTTCTAGATTAGGCAAATTTCTCCTTTTAAGCTCAGCACGTAAACTTGACACACTCTTAACCGTAATTTGTGAAAGGCTCGGATCAAATCTTGACGGTTTAGGAGGAACCATTGATTCTTGGACAACCGTAGGTTGGACGTATTTAGTACTTCCATTGTGAGTGGAAAGTACCGGGTCCTTTGTCACCTCGGTTTCTCGTTCCATTTCCCTCACCGGAGAGGGAATAGGAATCGATGGTCCATTATCAATACGACATTTCGACATTTTTGACAAGGCGTAAAGTTGTTCCATTTTTATCTTAAAAGCCCTAAGTTCAAAGAAATCGTCGTCAAGAGATGCCATAGCAAAATTTTCATCATTTAAAGGTTCACAAGATGGAGTGGGATTGCCACTCGAAGAATTAATTTCGTTTTCTTCTTTCAAAGATTCGTCTTCACCGCTTTCTTCATAGTTTTGTGACGGATTCGGCGCATAATAATCATTCTCAAACGTTTCCTCACAATATTCAAAAGTTGATGAATCATTATTGAAACACGGTTCTTGTTCATAAAAATTTTGAGGGGAAAAATCGTTTTGAGGATAATTATCAAAGCTCGTATCATAAGCGTAAGACGTTTCATTACTCGGGGCGTAGCACATACAATTGGTGAATCCACATTGATTACAAAAACACTGTCCACAAGGTACTCCTTCTTCGGAGGGATTTCCACAATTAAAACAAGTGAACGGAGGCGGCGGTGGAGGGTAATCGGGAACGTTTGAAAGATTGTTGAACGACCTTTGAACATACGTGTTAGAATTACAATTCCAACAAACTCCGTCATGAATATCACCACCACATTGTTCGCACGTGCACCAAACACACAACCCTCCGAAGAAGGGTTCTCCACACTTAAAACAAATAGGATCCATAAGAATTAAACATAAGAGGGTGTGAGAAGAAGAATCAAACTTTAGAGGGTAAGAAGATCAAGAATCAAACGGTATAGAGGGTAAAAGAAGAGAATCAAACATGAAGAGGATAACGGAGATTCTTTTTGGTTTTTCAAACATAAAATCAAAAATCAAATTGAAAAAGAAAATATTTTTGGGTTTTTATATTTTTATAAGAAAATTTATATTTATTTTCTTTTTGGTAACCGTTACGTTAACCGTAACCGTTTCCTTTAAAACTACGCGCAGCGTGGCGGGAAGGCAAAGGTAGCTCCGAAGATGCTTAAAAACCCGCCTTCTTCAGCTCGACAATTTAATGTCAAGCTTCCTTAAACCCCGTAATTAGGTTGTAGTAATAAAGTAATCCGATAACGATCAATTTCACGATTTGTTTTGTTGTTTATTTGGAATGGTTTACAACCGCCCTCCTTCAACGGAAGACGGAGGATGTTTATTAATGATGTATTTATGAAAACACTTTTAGGAAAAGTGTTTTATTTATTATATTTTTGTATTTTTATTTTTATAAAAAACAATAACTTCCAAGGAAGGATCTTCAAATCACAAAAACAACGGACGAAATCGACGCACTCGTTTCAAGCCTTCCCCGGCAGCGGCGCCATTTTATTGATGTTTGTTTTTATATTTATTTATTTCCAAAGAAATCGTAACGAATACAATTTCCCCGGGTCGTTCTCCCAACGAAGGTTTGACGGCGAATTTGTCGAATCGGAGTCGTGAATATGTGAAGTGAATAAGTGATGTGAAAGATTATTTTGGTGTTGTATAAACTAAAATATGAAAAATTAAAAGCAATCTATGATAACAAATATAAACACACAACAAGAAATAAAATAACGCAAATCCCGGGCTATTCCCGAGATTTATAAAACTAATAGTGAAATTATCAAACTAAAATGCAAAAGTAAAACCTAAGGGACAGAAAATGTAATTTAAAGAAACTGATTTTTGAAAGAAAATAAAGAAAACAAAAGTTTATAAAAGTTTAGGGACTCAAAGTGTAAAACTGAAAGTTTAAATTTACTAAAATAAAGACAGGGACTAAATTTAACTTTTCTGAAACTAGTTTAAAACTGAAAACGATTTTAGAAGAAAGTGAGTGACTGAATTAGACTTAACTAAAACTAGGGGACTAATTAATAAAAACTGAAAAAACTTAAAACGTTTTTAAACTAAAGAACATCCCAGGTTCGATCTTGGGTGACTACAATCCATCTAAACTTTTTTTTTTTTTTTTTTTTTTTTTTTTTTTTTTTTTTTCTTTGCAAATCAAAAATCAACTATCAAATACTAATTTTAAGAAAAGAAACGGATTAAAATAAGCTAGATTGAACTGGTAAACAGCTCGAACACAAGCAGTTAAGTTTTGCACATTTTCTTAAAATCAGTCCAACTAAGCTCAAAATGGGACTCAATTAAGCTACCAAATAAGCTAAAAAAGGCCTACCAAAAGCTGAAACTGATTAACAGCTAGCTTGTCTAGCTTTTGCCCCAAAAACCTTTCACTTAACTCAACTGAATTGCTAGAAATTAAATTGCGAAATGGAGCTAGTAACTGAAAAATGACTGAGTAATATTTTTACCAGCCAACCAAAATTTAACTTCCAACTATTTAAACTAAATTATACTACTTCAATCTTAAACTAAATTATACTAATGCTGGCTACAACTATTTAAATTTAAGTGCTACTATTAATTTTGACAATCTAGAAATCAGGAACAAATTGAAATACCAAATAAGCCAAGAAAAAGCTAGTGAAACAATACTCAAAAGTGGATCCTGCTGCACATCATGTGAACTCAGAACAACAACCATAACCAGGCTATTAAGCCAATATCAAACCCAAATAACCAGCTCTTCTCTCCTCCATCAGCTTATCCAGCTTATAACCTTTGACTTTTTCTTTGACCTTTTTTTGAACTTTACTGAAATTGTAACTAAACAAGCTCACATAAGCTAGTGAGCTTAAATGAGTTTGTACTTCCACTGAAATAGCTTATCTGAAAGCTATATAATATTTTTTTTTTCTTTTTTTTTTTTTATATATCACTTAACAGTAAATTTTAACCCGAGATAATAACTAAACAGAAATTAACTTGAAATGAGGAAACTAATTTCAACTGGAAATAAAATTTTTCATTAACGAAGATTAAATTTCACAAAGGCGATTGAAACTCAGAAAACTTGAAATCCTATTACAAACTCGAATTTAAAGACTTAAAACAATAAAAATAAAACTAGAAAAATTACAATCCGAATTATAAAGCTAACATTCTAAAACTAATTTGACAGCATAACGTTGCTTAAAAGAAATTACATCCGAAAAATGAAATAACCTATCCTATTTATAGGCCTCGATCCGAACCTTTGGGCTATGCCATGTTGGCGATCCGCGTGCGTTTGTGTTAGTTTGGAGCTCATCTCAGCCGTCTAAATCAATCCCACTCATCATAGCCCTTGGATTGCTCCATCTTGACGTGTTCTAACCAATCACGAGCTGCCACCTCATCCCCTCGTGTGCTAGTTCGCTTCTGACAAGGCCTGACACTCTTCTGACACTTCTAATCCTTCTAGAAGCCCTTCGATTTGACTAAAAAGCCCTTAATTGTAGTAATTTTTGAAGGGCGGTAATTAGGGTTCATCCTTGGGGGTGGGGGGAAAAAGGGGATCGGGTTTAGTTTTTTTGTGAGAGAGAGATAAGGTTAAAGTGAGGAGTGGTTGTTTTTATTTTTATCTTATTCTTTGACCGAGCTTTTGAATGTTTAGAGGATGGGTCGGGTTTGTGGTTTGGGCTCGGGTATAGGATTAGTGGATTAGTGGGCCGGGAGGTGGATATTAGGTTGGGTTAGAAAATGAATTGGTGGGTTGGTTTTTGATTAATAAATGTGTAGGTTTTTATTTTTATTAGAACCGGGTATAAAAGGTTAACAAAAAAGGTTTAAGGAATTTAGTTTAAGGGACCACTTATGCAATTTCTGGATTCTTCAAGGACTGGTCTTGCCATTTTTTCAAAGTTGAATCCAAGGGCTAATGTTGACGACTTCAGATAGATGGAGGACCTCGGATGCCTTTTTGATCATTTTCTTTGTTCCCGGTTCCGGTTCTGAGCCTTTTCGTATCTCGTGCTCGTTTTCTTGATTTTCTTGTGTCTTTTGTCAATTTTCACGATATCCATCCCTGCACATGCAAAAACACAAAAACACAATATCTTTTGGCATTTTGGTCGGGTTTTTGGTTATTTTGGTCCGGTTTTGGTCTAGAAATGGTATGTGTTTAAGCACATACCAAGAATTATAGAAGAAGAAGATAAGATAGAAAGAGATGGTCACTTCTTAGAGAATAGATTAAGAGAAGAAAATGAGATACAAAGATGAATACCCCTTGAAGCAACACCCTCAAATGAGGAGGGTGAAGGGTATTTATAGTTTTGAGAGATGGATGGGCTTGGACTTGGGTGGACTTTTACATGGGCTCTTTTAAACACTAAACATAACCTATTAGCTTAAGTCCAAGCCCATTGATTAACTTAACTAACTCAAACAACGACACATTAATTAAACTATTACAATGACGAATGACCATCACTTTAAAATAAATCCTAACAGATATGATAAACACGGTTTTGTTGGATAAAGGATATTTTACTGGTGGCGAGTTAAAGATCTTGATTAATTACATGTACAATATGGCGTTGCTAAGCCAAGACTAGACTCGACTTAAGCTAATGAAAAAAATAACAAAAAGATAAAATAAACATAAAATGAAACGGGATGGTAGTCCGTATGTTTTTTCTACTTTTTTTTTTTTTTTTGCATACACTCTTGCCCTACCATCCAAAATAATACATCGTAGGGGGGTTGTATCCCCCTTACACTTGAACTTTTACATAACTTTGCAATTAACTATTCTAATGACTCGAATTAAGATAATCGAAACACTTGGAGTACTTTTAAAATATTTAGCACATATGGGGGTAATAATGTTGTTCTTCCCCATTACTCCATTACACTAGTACTTTACCCATGAGTCCCAATCGTCCCAAAACAATATGTACAAGGATATGACTCGACTTAGCAACCATGTAATCAATTAGATAATTAACTTGGGGTTTAAACAAATGTTGTCACAATAATGCACTAAAAATGAGTGCATACAAGGTAGGCTAAGGCGATTTGGGTGTACATTTAAGCGGGGTGTAAACAAATTCTTACTTTAAGTAAAATGCTTAAAGTTAGAAACGAAAAGATAGGCTCTGAGGGGTGTACTAGGGGTATCGTGTACTAAAAATGAGTACAACGCAAAGGTGTGGGAGAATTACTTGACCAATGTAGCCAATGTAATTATAACAAAAACACAGGTTTAAAACAATGGGTTAATCCTAATGCCTCTTATCATGTAGTAAATCTAACTACACGAATGTAGTCTCACTTGTGGCCTCGGAATGGTCCTAACGCAAGTTCTAGAATCTAAGTGCTACCGGTACACACATCATAGCATAAATGCTTTTCCTACCAATTCTAGGGGCGCACCTCACATATTTGGGGGTGAAAAATTTTTTAGTGGTACGGTTTTGTGCTAGTCATATAACTCCTATCCGTGAGACGCTCATTAAGACCAATGTTTCTGATGCGTGGGTTTTGCAACCTTACAACAGGTTTTACCTCTCGAGGGATCTCAAGAGGCTTACAACCCCACCAGGCAGTGTACCTGACCGATGTAGTATAGTGTAGTGGTAAGTACGGGGGATTGATCGTTCTCCACAGGGAATAGTGTTCGTTAGGTGTGAAAGGCTACTCTAATTAGGTCTAAGGGTTGAGGAAGATTCTTTTTATGTTTTTATATTTTATAAAAGCAAGTAAAATCTCGGGTTTTGAAGGAGTGGGCGGAATTAGTTGCTAGTCAACTAACCCAAATTACTACAAATGCAAATAAAATAAAATAACAAAAATGAAAAGTGGTGAGAAACTTATGTGTAGAGAAATGTGTTTACTTAGATTTCCTTACTCCCTAACTATCTTTTACCGGTTAATTAGTGTGTATTAGTCGCGTGGATGACGGGTGTATTCCTTAATACCATTCGTGGGGTGGCGTACTTACTTCCCCAAACTCTACAAGCTCCTACTTCACTCCTATGTCGAGCCGGCTAGGAAGCTCCTAACATGGGATCACTAGAATTCGCTTGTGCATTAAATACAACCATAAAAACCTTTAGTACGCGTTTGGTTCATGTTTCTTAAGACGTTCAAGCAAGTTACCGAATAGGAAGTTAGCCAGTTTTCTTAAGCCTAACATAGATAAACAATCATCCAATACAACTAATAACACACTAACAACCAATAATCAATAGCTAGGTTTCATTAGATCTAAGCAAACACAAGATAAAATTAGCCTAACATGTTAAACAAAAGACAAGCATAAGATAGAATCAAACAACACATAGACATATTGAATGATTAATTGATAACTTATCTTTCAATGAAACATGGAAGATCTCAAGATAAAAAGCCCTGAAAAAGTAGCTAAAATCGTCTTAGGGTTTTATCCCAAAATTCCACACACTAAGCTCTCCTTAATGACAAAAAATTAGAAAACTATATATAGACTTTGACATCTGACGGCGTCACCTTATGCATTGTGACGCCGTCACCTCGCCGCTTTTAGGGTTCCCGGATGACCATCTTGACGCCGTCCCTCTTTAGCTCTTCAAAAATCCATTCTGGCTTATCAAGGCTTGACGCCGTCGGATCATGAACGTGACGCCGTCCCCTTATGATTTAAGCCGTGACGCCCTTGATTTAGTTAAAGCGTGACGCCGTCAGAATTCTCATGCAAACTCACTGGCCCGTCATGAGTAAATTTCACATCCAACTTTTCTTGCCAAGGCATGACGCCGTCCCATGTTAATTGTGACGCCGTCAAGAGTAACTTTTAGCCGATTCTTGAGACTTTGCCGTTTTCTTCACTTTAATGCTCCAAAAACGTCCAAAATGCCTCCTTTTCCAGATTTCTCCTCAAAAGTACCTAAAATGACAAAAGGAACGATTTAGGGCAATATTTGATCAAATAAATACGATTTCGGGCTTAAATGACCCCTTAAAAGCGGTACACTTTTCGCCTCATCAAATACCCTTACACTTGAGATTTGCTTGTCCTCAAGCAAATGCGCTTTTATTCTAATCAAAATACAAGTTAGGGGTCATTTAATGCAAACATAAAAGTAATTACAACAAATAATCGTTCCACTTCAATCATAATAAGCACGGAGATTACATACTAGCACCTCACAAGTAGTGTTTAGATACTCACATCTCTCAAGTGTCATCAAAATAAATCTCATAAATGAAAACGGAAAATATCTCTCACTACCTGTCATAGCAAATAGATTACCATAGGCTTGGGAAAGGATCGAAAACCTCCTCCACTAGGCGTAAGCACCTAAGATAAACTATCAAAGAGGGCTTTTAAATGGGTTATAGCGTTAGGTGTAGGGAAAAGGAAAACACGGTTTTGTTGGATAAAGGATATTTTACTGGTGGCGAGTTAAAGATCTTGATCAATTACATGTACTATACAATGTTGCTAAGCAAGACTAAACTCGATCTTAATCTAATGAAAGAAAATAACAAAACATAAACATAAAATAAACATAAAATGAAACGGGATGGTAGTCCGTATGTTTTTTCTATTTTTCATTTTCTCATTTTTTTGTATTTTTCTTGATTTTTTTTTTTTTTTTTTTTTTTTTTTTTTTTTTTTTTTTTTTTTTATACACTCTTGCCCTACCATCCAAAATAATACATCATAGGGGCATTGCATCCCCCTTACACTTGAACTTTTACATAACTTTACAAATAACTATTCTAATGACTCGAATTAAGATAATTGAAAAACTTGGAGTACTTTTAAAATATTTAGCACATATGGGGGTAATAAATGATGTTCTTCCCCATTACTCCATTACACTAGTACTTTACCCACGAGTCCCAATCGTCCCAAAACAATATGTACAAGGATATGACTCGACTTAGCAACCATGTAATCAACTAGATAATTAACTTGGGTTTAAACAAATGTTGTAACAATAATGCACTAAAAATGAGTGCATACAAGGTAGGCTAAGGCGATTTGGGTGTACATTTAAGTGGGGTGTAACAAATTCTTCCTTTAAGTAAAATGCTTAAAGGTCGAAACGAAAAGATAGGCTCTGAGGGGTGTACTAGGGGTATCGTGTACTAAAAATGAGTACAACGCAAAGGGTGTGGGAGAATTACTTGACCAATGTAGCCAATGTAATTATAACAAAAACACAGGTGTAAAACAATGGGTTAATCCTAATGCCTCTTATCATGTAGTAAATCTAACTACACGAATGTAGTCTCACTTGTGGCCTCGGAATGGTCCTAACGCAAGTTCTAGAATCTAAGTGCTACCGGTACACACATCATAGCATAAATGCTTTTCCTACCAATTCTAGGGGCGAACCTCACATATTTGGGGGTGGAAAATTTTTTAGTGGTACGGTTTTTGTGCTAGTCATATAACTCCTATCCGTGAGATGCTCATTAAGACCAAAGTTTCACTCCTATATGTTGTAAAAAATTTTAAATTTGGCACTAAAATTGCCTTAACAGGTATTTCTCTCAGTTTTATTACACATCTACCATCAAACAAACAAAAATCAAGCGCAATTGTATTCTCTAAAATCGTACTTTTACCCCCCTTACACTTAAGATGAACATTGTCCCCAATGTTCAAATGACAAATGTAAAAGCATAAAGTAAAAGAATGAAATCAAATACTCCCCTGATTCGCTCGTTGGATAATGAAATTACACGGTTAAATCTTCCTCCAAAGAGAATGTTGAAGCTCCATGACTAATGCATCGCCATAAGCTTGATTCAAAACATTTCCTTGTCCAAAATAACCTGTTGAACCTGAGAAAACAAACACGAAAACCTGCATAACATCGGCGGGATAAAATCTATATATAAGGATATAATGCTTGTGGAATGATAACTTTGCAGATTCCTGGAGATTATAAGTTGGAGATTTTAATAAAAACTTTTTATGAAAACAAAATTTTCAAAAATTTCTGGAAATTAAATCTGACGCCGTCAGGTTATAACCCCTGACGCCGTCAGAAATGACCTGACAAAAATTTTCATTTTAAGTTTCCGGAAAATTTCTGGAAAAACCTTTACCTTACTTCCTGGAAATTCTGCAAAACATCATTATGACTCGATACAAGCATTTGACTCAAA
Source organism: Artemisia tridentata subsp. tridentata (assembly GCA_021014915.2). NCBI lineage: Eukaryota > Viridiplantae > Streptophyta > Magnoliopsida > Asterales > Asteraceae > Artemisia > Artemisia tridentata. Next base: position 218,907,549 of record CP139501.1, on the reverse strand, counting down.
CAAATACTAATATGTATGTTAATTTAATATTATTATGATTCATGTTCATTTGTGTTCTAATAAACCGATTTAGATTTCCCTTACACTTATCTTTTGCAAAATACCTTTATATGTAGTTAAGACGAAGTTAAAAACAACATAAAGCATTTTCACAAATTAGTTTTGAACATGAATCAATAAGAATAAAAATTAAACACACATACGGAAACAAATAAAATCAAACAAACACACAAAGCAAATAAAACAAATAAAGCTTGGGTTGCCTCCCAAGAAGCGCCTTTCTTTATTAACGAGTCTTGTAGCTAGACTCTAAGTCACGTACATTACGTGACTCCATCATCGGTCACGGTTCCTAGGCCATTCTCCTTCCCGGTTTTATATTCCGGTCCTAATTTCAAACAATCCTTGTAGAAACCGAATATCCTTTCCATAACATAGTCTACTCCTTTACTTCTATCCTTATCATTCCTATAGTAGACCGCTTGTTTAAGCTCCTTCTCAACATTTGACAAGTTTTGGAATTGTTCTATCTTATATGGCATTTGGTAGCTTACTTCATCGGTCTCATCCTTAAATCTAACTATCCCTAAGGAAGGTTCATAAGTCATTCTAGAGACCTCAACAAATGGTTTTCCAAAAACCACTTGAGTTAAGGATGCATCGACTATTGGGCGGATATCTTCAACAATTACAAAGTCGGTGACATAGGTGAAGTTTCCTACATAAACCGGTAATCCCTTAACTCTTCCCGTGAAGTTACTCATCCAACCCTTGTCAGGGAACATCCTATACCCAAGCTGATTTTTCATTATCAAGTTGTAGTGGGCTCTAGTCATGATGTTTATGGGTGATCTAAGGTCGATATAAGCTTTCCACACATGTAGATGCCCTATGTTGCATGGTATGTTGAGATTAGAAGGGTCGCCTATTTCTATGATTGGTCTACCTAGGAAGTATGGTGTCTCGGGATCATCGAATAAGTTTGTATGATATGCACGCTCTTCCTTAGTGGGTAGCCTATTGAAGTAGTCCTCATCATCATCTACTTCTTCAATCTCACTTGTCCTAACTTCCTTATCAACCTCGACTTTCCTATCCTTATCCTTTGGTTCACTTTCTTCCATGCTCCTATCGATTGGTTTAATAGTGACAACGTTGACGAAGTGGACATGTTTGGATGAAGAAGGGTCTTTGACTTGGGGTCCGCTATTTGTGTTCCTAGCGTCCTTATGTGGAGGTGATAACACTTGGTTATGGAGGGCTTTCAACAAGTTGTCAATTTTATTGGTCATCTCAGTTTGTTGTTGATTGAATTCGGTCTCGAATCTAGCTATCCGAGCTTCTTGAGATGCCATAAATTGAGACATCAATCCTTCAAAGTTATTGGTACTACCATTGCCGGAAGGATTGTTGTTGAAAGTACGGTTCGAGTTGGAACCGCTTGATTGGAAACGATTAGGTGGGTTGGAAGAATTGATTTGTTGTGAGTTTTGGTTTTGTTTCCACCTAAGGTTCGGGTGATTTTTCCATGAGGGGTTGTATGAATCACCATAATGGTTTGGCTCGGGCTTGAAAGTGTACCACTTGTCTCCCGCTCCGTCGGTACGCGAGGATGCGTAGTCCACAAAAGCTTGTTCGGGGAGTTCCATGCAATCACGAGTGTCGTGGGGACCACTACATAATTCACATGAAGAAGTGATTTTGTTCACTTGGCTTGAAGGTTTAGGAGCCTCGTAGGATTTCATGAGAAACTTGACTTGGTCTTCAAGTTCTACGATCCTACGGTCGGAAGTGCTTGAATTGTTCAAAGGCAAAGATATTGCCTTGACCGTTTTATTCAAATCACGGGGATCACTCCAACTTTCGTTGTCATAAAGAGCAAGATCCTCTAGGAGAGCCCATGATTGTTCCGCACTTAGATCACGTAGCTTGCCACCGGCCGATTGGTCAATGGTTTGCCTTGTGGAGAGATTGATATGGTCATAGAAGATTTGGACTTGGAGCCAAAGTTCTATGCCATGGTGAGGGACTTTTTGGAGTAAGTCCTTGAATCGAGTCCATGCCTCGTAGAGAGTTTCGCCTTGACGTTGTTGGAACATCAAGATATCATTCCTTAGCTTGGTAGTTCTTCCCGGTGGGAAAAACTGAGCAAGGAAACGAGTGGTGAGATCATCCCAAGAGGTGATGGATCCTGCGGGTTGACGTTCTAGCCACTGACTAGCTTGGTCCCGCAGAGAGAATTGGAAGAGACGCAATCGGGTCGTCTCTCGAGTGGCAACATCAAGGTCTATAGAATCAACGATTTTAAGAAAGTCCTTGAGATGTTGATTAGGATCTTCAGAACGAAGTCCATGGAATGCGCATCCGCTTTGCACCAACCGGATGGTGTCGGATCGCAAGGGTGTGATATTGGCTCCTTGTGTGAGCTCAATGGTGTTTCGATAGCCGTGGTGGCTAGGACGGGAATACTCTCCTAAAGTACGGGCTCTAGGAGGTGGTGGTGGTTGTTGTGGTGGTGGGTTGTGTGGGTTAAGGATATTACCATCTTCCATGATGTCGGATGGTAATGGTTACGAACAAAGACACGAAGAAAATAGATAGACTAAAGAAAACCTAGAAAAATAAAATAAAAATCTCACTAGAAAGGAATCTAGTGAGTAGACCTAATAGAAATAAAAATTCAACCTAAACAATAACTATTCCCCGGCAGCGGCGCCAAAAACTTGATGCGTGGGTTTTGCAACCTTACAACAGGTTTTACCTCTCGAGGGATCTCAAGAGGCTTACAACCCCACCAGGCAGTGTACCTGACCGATGTAGTATAGTGTAGTGGTAAGTACGGGGGATTGATCGTTCTCCACAGGGAATAGTGTTCGTTAGGTGTGAAAGGCTACTCTAATTAGGTCTAAGGGTTGAGGAAGATTCTTTTTATGTTTTTATATTTTATAAAAGCAAGTAAAATCTCGGGTTTTGAAGGAGTGGGCGGAATTAGTTGCTAGTCAACTAACCCAAATTACTACAAATGCAAATAAAATAAAATAACAAAAATGAAAAGTGGTGAGAAACTTATGTGTAGAGAAATGTGTTTACTTAGATTTCCTTACTCCCTAACTATCTTTTACCGGTTAATTAGTGTGTATTAGTCACGTGGATGACGGGTGTATTCCTTAATACCATTCGTGGGGTGGCGTACTTACTTCCCCAAACTCTACAAGCTCCTACTTCACTCCTATGTCGAGCCGGCTAGGAAGCTCCTAACATGGGATCACTAGAATTCGCTTGTGCATTAAATACAACCATAAAAACCTTTAGTACACGTTTGGTTCATGTTTCTTAAGACGTTCAAGCAAGTTACCGAATAGGAAGTTAGCCAGTTTTCTTAAGCCTAACATAGATAAACAATCATCCAATACAACTAATAACACACTAACAACCAATAATCAATAGCTAGGTTTCATTAGATCTAAGCAAACACAAGATAAAATTAGCCTAACATGTTAAACAAAAGACAAGCATAAGATAGAATCAAACAACACATAGACATATTGAATGATTAATTGATAACTTATCTTTCAATGAAACATGGAAGATCTCAAGGCAAAAAGCCCTGAAAAAGTAGCTAAAATCGTCTTAGGGTTTTATCCCAAAATTCCACACACTAAGCTCTCCTTAATGACAAAAAATTAGAAAACTATATATAGACTTTGACATCTGACGGCGTCACCTTATGCATTGTGACGCCGTCACCTCGCCGCTTTTAGGGTTCCCGGATGACCATCTTGACGCCGTCCCTCTTTAGCTCTTCAAAAATCCATTCTGGCTTATCAAGGCTTGACGCCGTCGGATCATGAACGTGACGCCGTCCCCTTATGATTTAAGCCGTGACGCCCTTGATTTAGTTAAAGCGTGACGCCGTCAGAATTCTCATGCAAACTCACTGGCCCGTCATGAGTAAATTTCACATCCAACTTTTCTTGCCAAGGCATGACGCCGTCCCATGTTAATTGTGACGCCGTCAAGAGTAACTTTTAGCCGATTCTTGAGACTTTGCCGTTTTCTTCACTTTAATGCTCCAAAAACGTCCAAAATGCCTCCTTTTCCAGATTTCTCCTCAAAAGTACCTAAAATGACAAAAAGAACGATTTAGGGCAATATTTGATCAAATAAATACGATTTCGGGCTTAAATGACCCCTTAAAAGCGGTACACTTTTCGCCTCATCAGTTTCACTCCTATATGTTGTAAAAAAATTTAAATTTGGCACTAAAATTGCCTTAACAGGTATTTCTCTCAGTTTTATTACACATCTACCATTAAACAAACAAAAAAGCAAGCGTAATAGCATTCTATAAGGTATCGTACTTTACCCCCCCCCCCTTACACTTAAGATGAACATTGTACTCAATGTTCAAATAACAAGATGTAAAAGTAAATAAGGTAAAAGAATGAAATCAAATACTCCCTTGATTCGCTCGGTGGATAAAGAGGTAACATGGTTAGATCTTCTTCCAAGGTAATGTTTAAGCTTCAAGACTAAAGCAGCGCCAAAAGCTAGATTCCACATACATCTCCTTGTCCAAAATAACCTGTTAAACCTGAGAAAACAAACACGAAAACCTGCATAACATCGGCGGGATAAATCTGTATAAGGATATAATGCTTGTGGAATGATTATTTTGCAGATTCCTGGAGTTTATAAGTTAGAGTTTTAATAAAACATTTTATGATTCCGGAAGAAAAACAAAACTTTCAAAAAAAAAAAAAAAAAAATCCAGAAAACTGTTCCTGACGCCGTCAGACTGGGGTCTGACGCCGTCAGAAGTGATCTGACAGATTTTTCATGTTAAGTTTCCAGAAAATTTCTGGAAAAACTCAATCCTTATTTCCTGGAAATCCTGCAAAATATCATTATGACTCGATACAAGCATTTGACTCAAACAATTACTAATATGTATGTTGATTTAATATTATTATGATTCATGTTCATTTTTTCTAATAAACCGATTTGGATTTCCCTTACACTTATCTTTTGCAAAATACCTTTATATGTAGTTAAGACGAAGTTAAAAACAAAATAAAGCATTTTCACAATTTAATTTGAAACATGAATCAATAAAAATAAAAATTAAACATACATACGGAAGCAAATAAAATCAAACAAACAAATAAATAAACACACAAAGCAAATAAAGCTTGGGTTGCCTCCCAAGAAGCGCTTGTTTTTGTTCGAGTCACGAGCCTGACTCTACCCTTATTTAACGGATAAAGGAGAGGTTTTTCCTACACTTAGGATTAAGTGCGGGTGATAGTAGCGATACACACCATCTTGGTGGAAGTATGCCGCGTGAGGAAAGAGTGGTGGATGAATTATATATTCAAAGGGGTGTGCTCCTTTCATCATAACCTTACTTAGTTCAATTGGGTCAATGGGTGAATTGAAGTTTTCTCCTAGAAAGGGATCATCTTCTATCAACTTTGAGAGATTCCTAGTTGGGAATCCATCTTGACCCAATAGACCCAGTTTAAACCCATAATGTTTCTTGTGATCAATCATGAATGGGTGATGTAGACATGTAAGGTCATTTTTCACTCCTATATTAGCTTCCTCACTACAAGGCTTAGAGTCTACTACCTTAATCTTAACATTACCCGGACTACATGGTTTGATGGGTGGATCAGGACCTTTTTCAACTCCTAAATTCACATCTAAGGATGGAAGATTAGGTAATGGTTTTGGCTGAGGCTCCGGTTCATCAAAACTAGGAACTTCCATATAACTAAAAGAAAGGTTATGACTACAAGTATTCAAACCTATATCCTCTAGTTGTGTTTGGTCCAAGGGTTCTACCTCTATTGGGGTTCCTATAGTCTCTTCTACTTCTTCTGGGTAAGTCACGGGCGGTGTGTGTGCCTCAAATGATGGTAGGACTTGTGAGGTACTTAGCGGGCTTATGTTACTTACCTCATCATTGCTTATGTCAAGATCACCTATATCCTCATCATGTGTTTTAGTAGAATCTAACCCTAACATTTTCCCTAGTATCTCAAGTGCTTCTCTAGGCATCTCAACTTCTATATCTGAATCATAAGGATCATCCTTAATATTCTGACTGCTATATTCAAATTGCCCAAAAGATCCATCATGTGTTTCATGAGATTCATCGTCATCGATCATAAAACCTAGGTCTTTTTTATCAATGTGATCATGCTCGGCTAGATCCTCCATCACATCAAGATCACCTAAGTGTTTACCCTGTATTATGGTAGTGCCTAACCATGACATGCAGCTAGGTGGCTCAACTCTACCCTCATCCCCAAACAAACTTGTTTCATGATCCTTGAAATTTGTGGTCAATTGACTTGTATTAATGTTTGTTGGGTTGTCTACTATATAATAATATTGGGCACAATTCTCAATAGCTTCCCATGCTTCCTCAGCACTTAATTCCCTAAGATCCCTGCCGGCAAAATGGTAAATGTCCCTTTGGGCATGTCGGTCGACATGATTGTAAAAGATTTGAGTTAGGGACCAAAAATCGAAGTTATGATGAGGGACTTTTTGGAGTAGACCTAATAAAATAAAAATTCAACCTAAACAATAACTATTCCCCGGCAGCGGCGCCAAAAACTTGATGCGTGGTTTTGCGACCTTACAACAGGTTTTACCTCTCGAGGGATCTCAAGAGGCTTGCAATCCCCACCAGGCAGTGTACCTGACCGATGTAGTATAGTGTAGTGGCAAGTACCGGGGGATTGATCGTTCTCTAGGGGAATAGTGTCGTTAGGATTGAAAAACTACTCTAATAGGTCTAAGGGTGAGGGAAGATTCTTTTTGTATTTTTTTTATATTTTTATAAAAGCAAGTAAAATCTCGGGTTTGAAGGAGTGGGCGGAATTAGTTGCTAGTCAACTAACCCAAATAACTACAATTGCAAATAAAATAAAATAACTGAAAATAAAAAGGTTGTGGAACTTATATGGAGAGAAATGTGTTTACTTAGATTTCCTTACTCCCTAACTATCTTTTACCGGTTGATTAGTGTGTATTAATTGCGTGGATGACGGGTGTATTCCTTAATACCAATCGTGGGGTGGCTTACGTACTTCCCCAACTCTATAAGCTCCTACTTCACTCCTATGTCGAGCCGGCTAAGAAGCTCCTAACATGGGATCACTAGAATTCGCTCATGCATTAAATACAACCATAAAAACCTTAGTACGCATTGGTTCATGTTTCTTAAGACGTTCAAGCAAGTTACCGTATAGGAGGTTAGCCAGTTTTCTTAAGCCTAACATCGATAAACAATCATCCAATACAATTAATAACACACCAACAACCAATAATCAATAGTTAGGTTTCATTAGATCTAAGCAAACACAAGATAAATCTAGCCTAGCATGTTAAATAAAAGACAAGAACAAGATATAATCAAACAACACATAGACATATTGAATGATTAATTGATTACTTATCTTCAATTGAACATGGGAGATCCAAGGGTATAAAACCCTTAAAAGTAGCAGAAAAATCGTCTTAGGGTTTCTCCTCACAAAGTTGCACACTAATGACTAAAAATTATGAGAATATATATTGAAAATCAGATCTGACGGCGTCACATTATAGAGCTGACGCCGTCACCTCACCGCGGTTAGGGTTTCTTGATGGCCTTCTTGACGCCGTCCCCTTTTAATCATCCAAAATCCTCTCTGGCGCGTCAAGGGTTGACGGCGTCACAATGGTGCTTGACGCCGTCACATGTACTTTTCCAGCCGATTTTGAGACTTTGTCCTTTTCTTCACTTTTATGCTCCAAAAACGTCCAAAATGCTTCCTTTTCCAGATTTCTTCTTCAAAGTACCTTAAATGACAAAAGGAACGATTTAGGGCAATTATTGATCAAATAAATACGATTTAGGGCTTAAATGACCCCCTAAAAGCGGTACACTTTTCGCTTCATCAGATCCTGATCCTCCTGCTCCTTTCTTCATTTCATACTCCCTTTGTTTCTCAAGTGTCAATTTTGCTCTTCTGTCTTCATCCTCTTTAACTGACTTCAAACTGACTTTTTGTGCATATTCCAAGTTGAGCTGAGTTTGAAATTCAGCCTCTGCTTCAGTCATTCTAACAGGGATCTCTGGTTCTGATTCTGTTGCCTCAGAATTAGAATTTTCATCAATTATTCCAACTGGTTCAGCTTTTGGCTTAGGTTTACTAGGAACTTTTCTCTTGAGAGTTGGTTGTTTCTGTGGGTATTTTGATGCACTAGATGCACTTCCAGTCTTACTCCTGCTTCTAGAACGGGTCTTGGTTGATCCTGACCCTTCTTTAAGTTTAGAACGTACCACACTACCTTCTTTGAATGCCTCATCATATTCAAGATAGGCTTGTGTTTCTTTTACTTCTTCAGTCATCAAAAATTCAGGCAGTCTAGGTCCTTGTTTATGCGTGCTCCCTGTGGGAAAGTAGAAATTGTGGAAAGTTTTATCCATCTTGTACAGATGCATTTCTCGATCGGTAGGACGTCGATCAATGTCCACATGTTCGTCTAGCAAATAACTGATGAGAACTTTGGTGTAACGTACGAAAGGGATTTGTCTGAAAGATTTCCGCATTTGGAATACCATATCTTCCCAGATAAGAGCAGCAAAGTCAATCTTTTCCTGATGCACGAACCCTCAGAATATTTGAAGATGAGGCAGTCTTGGGTGTTCAAAGCCACTATCTCTACCGGATATTGAACGTGTTACGATGTAGAAGATAGTTCTCCATGGCTGTGGAATGTATTTAGCATTGACTTTAGAGATTTTGGTTAACGGTGTATCGGGTTGAACATCATAACCAATATCTTCAAGGAACTGCATAACATCAGATTCTGATGGAGTCGGGTAGTATTGGTTGGTAGGTTCAGGTGCACTTGGAAGGCCTAAGGCTTTGCGGAGGTGACTTGGTGTAACTCTGACCTTCTTACGATCCAGGGTGCACGTGAAAAACTTGTCATCACTGCTCAGCTTGAAGGTGTCCCAGAGTTGATGTATGTAGAATTCTGGAATGCTATCTGAGCTGTCAAGAAGATTTCTGCACTCATGTTGTTTAAGAATTTCCACAGCAATTTGGCAGCTTGGTTCAGAGCACTTAATCTTGTCAAGTTCTACCCGCGCATTGTTTTTCCCAATCTCAAAAGAATACCCATGAGGAAAAACTTCTTCTTTAGTGAGTGTTGGAAGAGGTTGTTGTTGAGGTGCAGCCATTGATGTTTTTCTGAAATAACAATCAAGTACAAATATGCAGGATACATGATTGTTAGTTGATGTTAAAACTTGTATTCCACACATGTGATCCTTTTTGCAGTTATGATTGGTATTTACATGCTTGAGCACAGAATTTATCAAGATATGACCAATTTCTACAAAATTTGATCCATTTCGATAAATATTGAAGAGATATTTGAGGAAATTGATCAAAGTCTATAAAAATCACATTTGCGATAATTATGGCATTTGCGATAATTTTGGCAATCTCGATAAACTCTTGTACAAGAGTTTCCGATAACATTTGAAGATGAACCGTCTCACAGATTTTTATCGAAATTCATTATAACTTAGATTTTGCAACCACAGATTATCTCAATCATTTTATATGACTAAATTAAATAATCTGACCAAGTTATAACAATTTTCATCCATTAAAACTCAATATACAAACTGCTAGTGTTCATCGTTCTTCATAAACCCTCAAACTCAATTAAATCACATAAGGTGTTTCTGGGTTCAATCAAAGCATGCAAACATTCAATTCAACACACAATAACAACATCCCAACACATAGATTACACAATAACACTCATATATAGTTTTCCCCAAATTTGACGCTTAAACCCTAAAACGAGATTATAACAATTTGATGTTTCTGGGAACAATTAAGCATGCAATCTTGGTTCATTAACGATATCTAAGCATAATCGTACAATCATTCACAACTAAAACACTCTCAATCGAATATCCCTAATTATGCGCAAACCCTAGAACTATAAATCACAATTGCGATAATTCTAGCCGTTGGATCATGATTTTGTTCAAAACCGTTTGTTAGATTGACTTAGTAATCACAAAAGTACTCACAAAATTGAAAGATCTTAACCGGATATGCAGATTGAATGACAGCCGTGGCTGAAGTTGGATGAAGAGTAAATGCGGTAGATGGCTTATGTCAGAGATATTAACTGCTGTGATATTATTTTTGTTTTTATCGAATCTTTTTGACTTTCCAATTCTCACAACTTTTGTCCCTAGACCTTTGTTATTTTCTCATACTAAGTCCTATCCACTTAACGCATAAACTCTAAGTCTTATACTTTGCAATTTAGGCACACAACTTTTCCATCTTATGATCTAATCACCAAAACTTTGTGAAGCAACACTTTTTGAAATCATGCAAGTACAATTTTTGGAAAATTTGAGAAAGATTTATGTCTCCCCCTCAACACTTGTTTAAAAATAATTTGTGATATTTTAAAAAATGAAAAAAGTGTTGTAAAAGAGGTTTGTAATAGCATTTTTTTTTTCTTTGATTTTATATATATTTACAAAGATAGTTTGTAGATGTTTGACTTAGTTAATTGTTTTTAAGAAATTTTTCCAAATCATTTGGCGTCAAACATCTCATACCAATCCGGCGAACCAGATCCACAAATCTTGCATGAGGCAAGGCTTTTGTGAACAGATCCGCCAATTGGTGTTCAGTTCCCACAAAATACAATTCAACAGTACCCTTCTCCACGTGTTCCTTGATCAATATACTTGGACTTGGAATGCTGGACGGTGTTGCATGAAATAGCGATGGCACTCTTGGAATCACAGTACATAGGAATCTTGTTGAATACGTATCCGTAGTCCATCAGTTGTATTCGCATCCAGATGACTTGAGCACAGCAGGCAGACATGGCCACATATTCAGATTCTGTTGACGACATGAGGTGCAGTCTTGTTTCTTTGATTGCCAAGAGACGAGCTTGTCACCCAAGAATTGTACTCCCCCTGATGTACTTTTGCGTGTGTCTAAGCACCCTGCATGGTCAGCGTCTGAAAATGCAACAAGTTCAAACCCATAATCCATTGGATACCAGATCCCTAAATTAATAGTTCCCTTTATGTAACTAAGGATTCTTTTAACGGCTGACAAATGCCGTTCAGTCGGTCTAGACTGATATCGGGAGCAAAGGTATGTGGCAAATACAACATCCGGTCTGCTAGCTGTGAGATACATGATCGACCCAATCGTACTACGATACTTCGTAGGATCAATGGGTGTCCCATGTATGTCAGCATCTAACTTCGGGGATGAGGAGGACATGGGGGTGTTATAGGTGTCACAGCTGGTCATACCATGCTTTTTCAGGATTTCTGAGCATACTTTGACTGACTTAGAAATATACCACGGGGCGACTGATGAACTTGCAATCCTAGAAAGAATTTAAGTTCACCCATCATAGACATCTCAAAGTTTTGTTTCATCAGTTTAGAAAAAGCGTTTGAATATTTTTTATTGGTTGAACCAAAAATAATATCATCCACATAAATTTGAACAATGAGAATGTCTTCCCCGTGTGTCTGTATAAATAAAGTCGGGTCAACAGTTCCTTTGGTAAAGTGATTAGCAAGGAGAAATGCAGACAATTTATCATACCACGCCCTCGGGGCTTGTTTAAGGCCGTATAGGGCTTTCTTAAGCCGATATACATGGTTTGGATGATCTGGGTCCACGAAGCCTTCTGGTTGTGATACGTATACCTCTTCTCGGAGTTGTCCATTGAGAAATGCCGTCTTCACATCCATCTGATAGACCGTGATGTTCTTGTGGGCTGCGTATGCCAGAAACATTCGAACTGCCTCAATCCGAGCCACTGGAGCAAACGATTCCTCGAAGTCAATACCCTCTTCTTGGCTATACCCTTTTACTACCAGTCGGGACTTGTTACGGATGACGGTACCATCTGCATCTAGCTTGTTCTTCCAAATCCATTTCAATCCAACAACATAAACTCCATCTGGTCTTTCCACTAATTCCCAAACTTCCAAACGTTTGAATTGTTCCAGCTCTTCTTGCATGGATTCAATCCAGTTGTCATATGTAAGGGCTTCTTTGATGTTTTTAGGTTCAGATTGACAGACAGTGAGTGCATACATGCAGTGTTCACTATCTGAGTGAAGTTTTTGTCTTGTCATGACTGGATTGTCAGGATTTCCAATTATATTTACCAAGGGATGATCTCTTGTCCATTTATGGGTGGATGGAAAATGTTGAATGTTATTATGGTGATATGACGGGTCCATATTGCTCGAGGATGATTCTCCTGTTTCTGGAATGGTTGGTGGTGGAGCAAATGGATTAAAAAATGCATTCCCGTCATACCCTGAAGGTGTGGGAACTTGGTTAGAGGTGGGGGAAGAATCTTCAACTGCAGGTGGAGGTGTTTGAACCATGGGTGATGAGGGTTCAGGTTGAGGTGCATCGTTATCAATTGCTATAGAAGTAGTTGCAGATTGATCAGGTGCTTGATTTTGGACATGTTGAGCAGCGGAACTGGTGGAAGCATCTGATGTACTACTACCACAAACTTCATCAAACATTGATGCAAACAAATCTTCCAGATCCTTCCTGTTAAAGGGTAGGGGTGCAGCCGAAGATTCAGGGAAGTTTAGACGGTTATGTTCGGGTTCTGAGCGGTCTTGCTCAGAAGCCATCTCCGTGAGTTCATCAAAATTGGCGTGTATAGTTTCTTGAATTTCCCTGGTCCGACGATTCCAAATTCTATATCCCTTAGAATTCTCACTGTAGCCAACAAATATCCCAATGTCTGCTTTAGCCTTTAATTTACCAAGATCATCTCTATCATTTATCGGGTAACACAGTGCTCCAAAAATATGAAAGTAGTTGATGTTTGGTTTTCTGCCTTGAATAAGCTCATATGGAGTTTTGTTGTGTCGTCTGTTAATCATGCCGCGGTTCTGGGTATAACATGCAGTATTAACAGCTTCAGCCCAAAGGTAGTCTGGTAATTGGGCATTGATCAACATTGTTCTAGCTGCTTCCACAAGCGTACGGTTTCGTCTTTCAACTACACCATTCTGTTCGGGAGTGCGAGCAATTGAATATTGATGAACAATCCCATGCTTCTCAGTGTATTCCCGAAGGGTTTGATTCTTAAATTCAGTGCCGTTGTCTGTTCGAATAATCCTGACGGTGTTACGGACTTGAACTTGAATCTTTGTGAGAAACATGATGACCATTGAAGGAACTTGATCTTTAGTCCGAAGAAAGTAGACCCATGTTCATCGTGAGTAATCATCTACTATTACCAAAATGTACCTTTTCCCGTTTATAGTTTGAACCCGCATTGGACCACACAAATCCATATGTAGCAGCTGTAGGACATGATCTGTGATGTGTTCTATTTTGGGAGGAAAGTGAGCACGGTGACTTTTCCCTTGTTCACATGCAGAACACAAATGATCTTTAGCATATCTGAATTTGGGTAATCCGTCAACCAATTTATTCCTTGCAAGGTCAGTCATGGTTATGAAATTGAGATGAGACAATCTTTTATGCCATAACCAAGCCTTTGTGGGATTAGCCTTGGAGAGTAAACAGATAGGAGATGAAGCTGTCATGCCTTCAAAGGATATGGTGTATAGACTGGTTCCCCGTTTTCCTTTCATCAAATCATTTCCTTGAAGATCACGAATGAAGCAAGTTTTCCCCCGAAATGCTACTTCTAATTCTCTGTCACAGAATTGTCCCACTGAGAATAGATTGTGACCAAGGCCTTCAACATAGTATACACGACTGATCTCGATGTTCCCATTAACATAATCTCCATAGCCCATTATTGTTGCGAAGTGATCATTCCCGAACCCGACCGTTCCGATGAACTTTGCGATAAAGTTTGTGAGAAGCTTGAGATTGCCGGTCATATGTCGGGAACACCCGCTATCAACAATCCAGAGGACAATTTGTATCACCTGCATCACAAATATTGGAAACAGATGGAGAATTGGTAACGGTTGGACCCGTTGGGTTAGTAACACAAGAGTTAATTATCTTTGGAACCCATTTAAAGCTTGCTGTGTTTTGTAACCAACGTTGCCATGTCCAACTAGTCTCAGCCTTTTTTCCTAATGAATGCACTAGGTGATTTGGTTGTCTTAGGTGTGGCTATGGGTGCATCTATGGTTTGCTTAGAAACTACTAGTGGTGGTTTTCCTAAAATGGACTTGGCAACAATTTTGAGCCTAGAGGAAGAGCTACTAGTTCGTTTCTTTTTTCGTTTCAACAGAGTTTTACCAATGCAGTTTTGATGATCACCAGATAACATACTAGCACGACACACAATACAACTAGCATCAAGCATAACATCATCATTAACATTCATAGATTTAACGTCTGTTACATCATTACTAGAATTAGACTTAGATAAGTTTGATTCTATTCCTGATATTACATGGTATATATAACATATTGATGAACTCAAATAAGTACATTTTATTATCATCATTTATCCTATTTATTTGACTTGTTTTATTATATTACATATGAGAATCGATACATTAATGTTTACTTTAGTAATTCTCAGGTAAAAACAAGCATTATGTGAAACTTGGCGATTTTGGACTAAATATGGAGCAAAACAAGCAAGATGTCAAAAGCCTACTGAAATCCAGAAGATCAAGCTCGTTCTAGTCCAGATACGCCGCAACATACTTCTAACATACGGCGTATCACTATCAAGATTTCACAAGTTACAATCCAAGACAGCTAAAGTACATGCGCCGCATACAAAGAACAAGATACGCCGCATCTAAAGACGGTGTACGAATATTCCTGAATATATTAATCTTGGACCCCACGTGAAGTTAAGTCAATTCGCCGCATCTATCCCTGAGACAGAAACTATAAATACCCCAAGGCCAGACGAATTTCAAGACTCTTAGCTCTCTCGAAGACCAAAGACCATATAACCCTAGAGCCGAATTCAGACGACCAAGCAGCACAAGACACACCTAAACGAAGATACAAGAGCTGTAAGAAGGTCATGCATGTATTCAATTCATTAAGTAGTTTTGTTTTATTGTATTAGTACGCTTTAATTCATCAGGATTGATGGGCTTGTGTCATGTGACTACGGAAAATCATGCACTCCCCTTAATATTGCTTTCCCATTAATTAAAGTTTATATGTTGATGTCTTTGGTGACTTCTATTAGTGCATTGATAACCTCTGTGTCTAGCTGAGCATTGCTTGGGTCGCCATGCCTCTTCCTCGCCTATTTGTTTTTGCGTCTCTTAAATAAATAGGATAGACATAAGTAATCATTAAGGGTTTACTCGCCGATAAGATTAGAGCCAACGAGAAAGGTTTAATTATATACACTTCATATAAAACTATCAATAAAACAAGTGACAAGCTACTTAATTATCAGGACAGGTCTTCTTATTGTCTCAAGTATCTATCTGTGTACGTGTGTGCTAATCGCTGATTCGTGCTCATTAGTTTAGTTTACTATTTAATCATAACCAAACCGTGCCAGTCTCTCAGGCTGAAACCCCCCTTGCGTTAGATTAGGTTGTATAGCTAACTTAGGATATTAAAATACTGATTAGAATAACTAGATAATACGTTCCACTCTTAGTGATCGACACTCTACTTACCATTATATTCATACTGACCGGGTACACTGCTCGTTAAGTGTGTGTGTTATTGATAAGTCGGCTAAATATAAATTTAATACTTGAGTATGCATTAATACTGCTAAACCGCAACGATACATCACGCGCATCAAGTTTTTGGCGCCGCTGCCGGGGAGTGAATTGTTATTATCTGTTAATTTAATTTAGTATTTTAATTAGGTTTTTCTTTTTAGTTTTTTAGATTCTAACCACTAACCCTGTTATATATTAGATAGATTGCATTCATTGTATAATTTGCATATTTTCTGTTTTTGTGTGTTTTTGTTTTCTCTAATTTTTGTTTCTTTTTGTTTATTTTTATTTTTGTTTTCGTTTTTCTTATCTGTATTTTTCTGCATTCTGCTATCGTTGTATTGTGCTGATACAAACGATACGGCGCATCTGTTTTCACAGATACGGCGTATTGCGTTTAATTTTTATAAAATACAACGCGTTTAATAAATTCGAATACGACGCATCTTTCCCCAAGATACGGCGTATTCTGTTTTTAATAAGAAATTTTTCTAAACCCTAACGCCATACGACGCATCTGTTTTAACAGATACGGCGTATTTTCTATTTAAATTAAAAACAGTTTTTCGAATTTTTAAACAAAAGCGACGCATCGATCTTTATCGATACGGCGCATCTGCTAAATCAAAAATCTTGTATTTTGAAACGTAACGAAAATACGGCGCATTAGCTTTTGTTAATACGACGCATTTAATTTTAATAAATATAATCGATTTTTGATAATTTAAACTTGATACGGCGCATTCTAATTCATAAGCGGCGTATCTGTTTTCTGAATAAAAGTCTGATTAAATTTTAACGTAATAAGATACGGCGTATCCAACGTTGGATACGGCGCATCGTTTGCAGATATCAGCAACTTTTATTTTTTGTATTCCGTTTTCGTTGTTAATTTTCTGATATCATACTTTCTTGAAAATACCCTACTGATGCTTTTGTGATGGTTTCAGGAAGTGCATGACCAGGAGTTCAACTAAGAACTTGATTACACCTTTCGAAGATCCTGAACGAGCCTTACATTCGCTTAAAAGGCTTTTCAACACAAAAAGCTTTGAAATTTCAAGTTCGTTCGAGCTTGATTACTTTTCTGAAGAGAAGGAGACAGAAGAAACAGAAACCATGGCGGAAAACACTACTATGGAGGAATACATGAACAAAACCCGTGCTGATTACAGTTCAGGAGTTGCTAGACCGAAGTTTGATGAAAAGTCAAAGTTTGAGTTGAAGGGTCAGTTTCTCAAGGAGCTAAGAGAAAATGCTTTCAGTGGAAACAGAACATGAAGATGCTAATGAACATGTTGAAAAAGTCCTCGAGATTGCAGATTTGTTTACTACAGAAGGAGTCTCTGACGATCAACTTATGCTAAGAGTCTTTCCAATTTCGCTTAAAGGAGCTGCTAATAAGTGGCTAAGGAATGAACCTGCTAGTTCAATTACAACATGGGAAGATTTGAAGAGCAAATTCCTAAAAAGATATTGTCCACCTGCTAAAACTGCTAAAAAGATGGAGGCTATCAACAGTTTCAAGCAAGAGCCTGATGAAACTCTTTATCAAGCTTGGGAACGATTTAAAGACTTATTGATGAAATGCCCTCAACATTATCTAAGTCCAATGCAGGAGATTATATTGTTCTATCAAGGATTGGACGTGCCTACTAGACAAATCTTGGATGCTAAGGGAGCTGTGCCTCAAATGAGTGCAGCCGATGCTAGAAAAGCTATCCAAGAAGCTGCTGATCACTCTCAAAAATGGCACGACGGAACCTCTACTAGATCTAAGAGCAGCACTAATTTTGACGGGTTTGCTGCAATTCAAGCTCAATTGGATAAAATTAGTAGAGAGATGAAGAAGCGTGATGAGAAAGTTTATGCTGCCCAAGTTGGATGTGAAAAATGCGAAGGACCTCACTACACTAAAGATTGCCCTAAAATGAATGAAAGTGAGACTTTTGAAGAAGCATACTACACACAATTTGGACAACCATTCCGACCTTCAGGAAGATTTAGGGAAGCTGCTCCGGGATACTATCAAAAGAACAACTATAATCCCACTTTTCAAGAAAGGAGGCAGACTTTGGATGACACTCTAAAGCAAATTATAGCCGATGCTGCTAAAAGACATGAAGAGAACACCGCTATGATCAAAGAAATCCGAGCCTCAACGGATACTATAACAAGAAATCAAGGAGCTTCGATCAAAGCATTGGAACAACAAATCGGACAAATGAGCAAAGTTCTTCAAGAAAGGGGGTACGGAAGTTTACCAAGCTCAACTGAAACTAACCCAAGAGATCATGTCAAGGCCATATGCACTACTGAAGAAGTCACGCCTAACATACCTTTTCCTAGAAGATTGATGAATGGTAATGATGCTGCAAAGCCCGAATTTTTCTTTAATTATTCAATCAGTTTAAGGAGGTTACTCAAAGAGAAGGCAAAGATTGAAGAGGAGATCAAGGCTACAATGAAAGAAGAGAGCTCTGCAACCGACTTACGTGCCTTGCCTCATAAAGAAAAGGACCCAGGAAGTTTTACTTTACCTTGTTCAATTAATGACTTAACTTTCAATAATGTATTAGCTGACTTAGGAGCTAGCGCTAGTGTTATGCCCCTTAAGACATTCACTGCCCTAGGACTAGGAAAATTAGCACCAACTAATCTGCTTATTGAATTGGCTGATAAAACGGTAAAACGACCTGAAGGGGTTGCTGAAAATGTGCTAGTTAAGATTGAGAAGTTTGTTTTCCCCGTAGACTTTGTTATATTAGATATGCCCAAGGATGTTAAGATTCCTTTAATCCTTGGAAGACCTTTCTTGTCTACCGCCCATGCTAAGATTAATGTGTTTAAAAGAAAATTCTCATTAAAGGTAGGGAACAATAAACTAGTCTATAAGTGCCAAAATCCTGCTAAAAGCATAATTAGAGGCGTCTATGTGCTAGGATTAAGAGAACGTATGGACCTCGATCTAGAAGCTAGATTTATGGGAGAAACCTTGGTTAATAATGAATCACTTGAGACCTATAGTGGAGACTACATTGAATTAAATGATCTTAATTTACCAATAGGAATCAATGATCAATTTATTGAGGATTTTGAACCCAAAATTGAAGAAGGAGAAATTATGGATGTACCTAGAATCAATATGATCAACACTAAGAATTATGATGAATTTGAAGGATATCCTAGTTTCTGTGATTATGGTAGAAAGATCCATGTAGATTGTGCTTATAATTTACAATTTCCTTGCATGATAGTATTTAAACAGGTTAGTGCCAACTTTTTCCCTATTTTACCAATTAATGTAATGTCAAAAGATTTCTATAATTCTATAATGAAAAACAAAATTGAGTATAGAGGGAAAACGTAGTTGGAATATTCATGAATGTACCTATTTTTGTTGGGAATTCAACTATTGTTACAGATTTCACCGTGGTGGAAAACATGGATGCCTATCGTGATGTTGAGATGGGTGACGTGATCGTTGGGAAACCATTTTGTAAGGAGGTCGAAATTAATGCTAAAAGATTTGAAGGAAAGATCACCTTTAAAAGTGGAAGCAACGTCATCATTTACATGATGCCTCGTGCTCACCCAAGGTTTAAACATGCCCCTAACAAATTTTGTTACGAATTTACACCATTTCTTTTTGTAGATGAAAATGACGCTGAGAAAGGGATCGAGTATCCATACCAAAAGATGAAAGGATTCTACAAAGGTGTACTTGAATTGGGGCCGGAATATGTTCGTGACGAAGTAATTCGCAACTACATCGTGCACGGACATGTGGGGATCAATAGAACAAAATAAGGAGCTGAACGTGAGTCTAACTTGAAGACTCTGGAATAAAGACAAGTGTTGACCGGGAGACAACCCGGAAATAAAAAATTTTACTTTTCTGTTCTGTGTCGAGTCTGTCAGACCTGCATAAGATGCGGCGCATCTCCATCATAAGATGCGACGCATCACCTGCACTGGTCATATCTTATTTCATTTTCTGCATTTTTACTTTTGACTTTAAAACTTTCTGTCGGTTTATTTAATGCGGCGCATCCCTGGTTAAGGATGCGACGCATCTTTTATTCTGATTCGTACTTATTCCAGGCTCGATACGGCGTATCTTCTTCCATAAGATACGGCGTATCGACTGACCTGATGATTTACAGTTTAATTTTTTATGCTTTATTTTTACTAACTACTAATGTATTACGCAAGTTTGAACCTTCTTAACTCAGGTGTGTTAAAGTCTAAATGGTATTTTAGATTCCTGCATTTTTGTGGATACATCATCTATGAAGCTTAAACGTTCTAATCCACAAGAAAGTTGATTTTTGCTCTTATACGAATAATGGAGGATCATACCGAGCAAATCTCAGGGGAGTTTTTCTGTTCTAATTCTTTTATTTTCCAGTTTTTAATCTTTGACACAAACAATGAGGACGTTGTTTAACTTAAGTGGGGGGATTGGAGAATTAGAACACTTACTTGTCCTAAACTTTTTCAAAATATGCTTAAAATGCGCTTAATATATCAAAATTTAAAAATTTTAGCAAGTTATTGTTTAAAGTCTAAATTACATAACCACACACATAACTTTATTCTTTCAAAAATATTAAAACTTTAGTGTGCCGGTGACTTGTAAACTTTAGAACTTGGCTTGTATACTATTCGAGACCACCATAATGAGTATTATTAAATATAATTGGAGTGACTTGTCTAACTTGGTAAATTTCTAGGATTACACCCAAAAAGCCTAATATATTTTGTGTTATTAACTAACTACATTGGTTAGTTAACCCCCCGTATAAACCTTTTGTTTACTCTCGCTTTTAGAGTAAGATACCCCTAGAAAAACCCTCAGAGCCATTCCTTTCGTTTCTTACACCTTTGTTATAATGTTTCGATACACCCTTACACCTTAGCCTACCCTGTAGATTAAAATCCGTGGTTAATTGCTTTAGGCAAAGTGTGTTTCCTTACATTACCTGTGTTCGCGTGCGTAATTCATTATCTTTGGTTAGGTCGGGAAATTGCACAATGCAATTGGTATGAAAGTAAATATTGTATAACTTTTAGTTTATTTTTCGTGTGTTTGCTACTTTCACTATTACAGTTATTTTTGAAAGTATGAAGAGTATGAAAAATTATCCGAAAAAATAGTGATAGTAAAGTTGTGAAATTTTACACATATATGTTGATGTCAAAAAAAAAAAAAAAAAAGAAAAAAAAAATCGAAAAAAAAATAGAAAAGAAAAAGAAAAAGGAAAAGTTGGAAGTTTGTTTTAACCAACTTATGTAAAGTTTTGTATTAAGTGGGAGATATCACCACTATTTGTTGTATATTATATTTATGGATTGAATGAGAGTTGGCCGTTATGGGAACGCCAACTAAGGTTATTCTTTGATTGAGATCTTGTTGAGTATAATTCGTGTCTACCTAAAGCGTGTGTTTCAAGTGTTAAAGCGTGAGTTATTCAATGATATGAGTCTTATTCATGGGATGGTTGGGAAAGTGATTAACCACACTTAGGATTTTAATTTATCTGTTTTGTTTATTTTTCATTTTACACCAATTTGTATCCCAAATATTATCCATACCCTATATCATTCTTCATCCAAACCTTTGATTTATTGAGGTTATGGATTTGAGCAATCTTAAGTATCGTAGTCATGGATTCGGCTATGTATTTATGATTTTGTCACCCTTTTTGATATAATATTATTGGTGAAGATTACTTGGTCCTATCTTTAGCCTATTCGAGTTAAGGATTTGACCAATTGCAAGTATCGTGGTCGTGGATTCGATCGTGTATTTGTAATTTTGTCGCTTTTTCTGGAATATGAGATCGATAGAGATTAAAAAGGATGATCAACCCTTAACCAACAAACCCTTTTTACCGCTTTAGACTTGTTATTCCTTGGCTTTAGTGGGGGAGATGCGTATACTTGCCAAGCCTATGATAGAATATTCGTCACGACTAAGCAACTAAACGATTTAGAATTGTTTTACATTAAAAATTATTTTGGTTTCTACTTCGTTAAGTGTTTGGTTGTGTGATTATGACAAAACGAATACGTGCTTAAATATAAAAAATAAATCCTAACATCTTTTAGGATACATTTTCATTTGATTAATTCTAAGGTTTACTTGGGGACAAGTAAAGTTCAAGTGGGGGGATATTTGATGAACTCAAATAAGTACATTTTATTATCATCATTTATCCTATTTATTTGACTTGTTTTATTATATTACATATGAGAATCGATACATTAATGTTTACTTTAGTAATTCTCAGGTAAAAACAAGCATTATGTGAAACTTGGCGATTTTGGACTAATTATGGAGCAAAACAAGCAAGATGTCAAAAGCCTACTGAAATCCAGAAGATCAAGCTCGTTCTACTCCAGATACGCCGCAACATACTTCTAACATACGGCGTATCACTGTCAAGATTTCACAAGTTACAATCCAAGACAGCTAAAGTACATGCGCCGCATACAAAGAACAAGATACGCCGCATCTAAAGACGGTGTACGAATATTCCTGAATATATTAATGTTGGACCCCACGCGAAGTTTAGTCAATGCGCCGCATCTATCCCTGAGACAGAAACTATAAATACCCCAAGGCCAGACGAATTTCAAGACTCTTAGCTCTCTCGAAGACCGAAGACCATATAACCCTAGAGCCGAATTCAGACGACCAAGCAGCACAAGACACACCTAAACGAAGATACAAGAGCTGTAAGAAGGTCCTGCATGTATTCAATTCATTAAGTAGTTTTGTTTTATTGTATTAGTACACTTTAATTCATCAGGATTGATGGGCTTGTGTCATGTGACTACGGAAAATCATGCACTCCCCTTAATATTGCTTTCCCATTAATTAAAGTTTATATGTTGATGTCTTTGGTGACTTCTATTAGTGCATTGATAACCTCTGTGTCTAGTTGAGCATTGCTTGGGTCGCCATGCCCCTTCCTCGCCTATTTGTTTTTGCGTCTCTTAAATAAATAGGATAGACATAAGTAATCATTAAGGGTTTACTCGCCGATAAGATTAGAGCCAACAAGAAAGGTTTAATTATATACACTTCATATAAAACTATCAATAAAACAAGTGACAAGCTACTTAATTATCTGGACAGGTCTTCTTATTGTCTCAAGTATCTATCTGTGTACGTGTGTGCTAATCGCTGATTCGTGCTCATTAGTTTAGTTTACTATTTAATCATAACCAAACCGTGCCAGTCTCTCAGGCTGAAACCCCCCTTGCGTTAGATTAGGTTGTATAGTTAACTTAGGATATTAAAATACTGATTAGAATAACTAGATAATACGTTCCACTCTTAGTGATCGACACTCTACTTACCATTATATTCATACTGACCGGGTACACTGCTTGTTAAGTGTGTGTGTTATTGATAAGTCGGCTAAATATAAATTTAAAACTTGAGTAGGCATTAATACTGCTAAACCGCAACGACACATCACGCGCATCACATATATATTTGCATGATCAACTATTAATATAACTTGAAAAACAATCAAATGAAAGTATGAAAAGATTAGAAAGATGATTTTGAAGCTTACTTGATGATGTGATGAGATTTGGATGAAAATGTATAAGAAACCTTGAGTTTTTATCACAAAACTCTAACAAGGAAGGTAAATGGAGCTAGATTATAACTTGTTCTTCAAAAAAATGATGGATTATGGTTGTGTTCTTGGTATTGGTCGATCCAACAAGAAGAGAAAAGAGAGAGTTTGGTGCTTATTTAGCTAGTGAAATGGTTATGTATGTGTTAGGCTAAATAAATCAAGAAACATAAAGCTACTTTGCATTAAATGGGATGGTAGCTAAATCAAGTATGTGTAGAGAATTAGGGGTGTTTTAGGGGGGCGCCACATGGGGTAGAAAAGGAAGGATTTGATGTGAATTAATGAACTTGTCTCCATTTAATTAGAATTAGCTAGTTTAGGGTATACATTAGGTGTTATCGTGTACCGAGTTAACTAGAAATAAATCATGACGAGTTGAAATAAAATACGACGAAGTTGTAAAAATTGTAAAATCATATTCCTTGCATGAATCGGGTGTTAGAATGATTATCGGGTTGAAATATCGCAAACCGACGGAGTTATAAGCTCCTAACGGAAAATATAGCAATTGGTTTAAAAACACTGGGTAAAGTAATAATATAATCTCTATATCATTATAATTAGTTTGGAAATGTATTAGGATCATAGTCAGGAGTGTCGGGTATAATGTTATTGGAAATGACTGAGTGGTAACGTTAATTAAACAATTAAGCATACGTTAATGAAAATCACACAAACCCGCGCATGACGTAATATGATAATGATGTTACTGATGATATGTAGACTACTCTAGTCTATATGACGTGTCCTTACTGATGATGCATGAATACGCAGCTAAACCTTACTGGTTACGCGAATTTGAATACCCGTAAACCTAGTTTACGAAATGATAGATGATACTCGTGAATAGTGATTTCCCTCCGGGAATGAATAGTGTTATGTGAATAGTAAAAATTTTGAAAACTTCTCAAAGTCGCAAACTGACTTCAAAAATGATGAATAGTGAAATGATGAATAGTAACCCGTGAATAGTAATATCTGAGATGAATAGTGAAATTTGAAGCTTGAAAAAGGACCTGAAATTACGAGTTGTGACACAAAATACACATTTCTTCACTTTAAACAGCATATGGTCACACTTATTAACAATTTTCATCACTTTATGCTTAATTGTATGTGACTAAATATACAAAAAAAAATGCTTTGTGTGACTAAATATTACAAAAGACCACACAAACATAAAATTCACGCGGCCATTGGATGAACAATAGTCACACAAAATACACTTTTACTTGATTTTAAAAAGCATATGGTCACACTAACAGTTTTGGCCTTTTTTTTTTTTTTTTTTTTTTTTTTTTTTAAATTGTACGTGACTAACTCCAAAAAAACAACACCCGTTGTGTGACTAAATCATCACAAACGTCACATTTATTATATATTCATGTGGCCACAGGACGGAAAATAGTCACACAAAATACACATTTACTTGAATAAATCATCTCAAATGTCACATATATTATATATTTATGTGGCCAAAGGACGAACAATAGCTACTCTCAAAAACCATTCGTGTGACTATAAAGTGTTTACGGTCACTAATACTGATTAATCCAACAAAACTTGTGTCTAATTTGTCACACATATTCGGGTTTTGGTCACTCTTTTTCAATGAAAAAGGCCACGAACTCAACAATGTAACCGTAGGACACCTACGGTGGCGCGATCTTTGGTGACACACAACAGAAAAAACGTGTGTGACTATATGCATATCGTCACACATTTTTGGAGTAACCAATACCACTTTTTGTACCAATGTACATAACATGTTAAACGGATGAGTCGAGGTGTTATGGATATACATCACATGTTAAACGGATGAGTCGAGGTGTTATAGATATACATAACATGTTAAACGGATGAGTCGAGGTGTTATGGATATACATAACATGTTAAACGGATGAGTCAAGGTGTTATGGATATACATCCCATGTTAAACGGATGAGTCAAGATGTTATGGATATACATACTATGTTAAACGGATGAGTCGAGATGTTATGGATATACATAACATGTTAAACGGATGAGTCTAGGTGTTATGGATATACATCCCATGTTAAACGGATGAGTCAAGATGTTGTGGATATACATAACATGTTAAATGGATGAGTCGAGGTGTTATGGATATACATAACATGTTAAACGGATGAGTCAAGATGTTATGGATATCCCACCAAACACTTCCTGGCAAAACTTCTCACCAAACACTTCCCGCCAAAACACTTCCCGCTAAAACACTTCCCACCAAAATTTCCTACCAAGACTTCGCACCAAAATATTGGCGCCAAAACTTCCCACCAAAAGCTAGCAGATCTTCATAGCCTCTTATAACCAACCTCACAACCCAAAACCTCTTATCCTCAAAACCACTCAACCTCACAACCTCTTATCTTCACACCAATTTCAAAACCTGAGATGCAGCGAAATAATCCTTTTATGTGTAATTGTGAAACAGGAAATATAAAACTAAGAACATCACATCAAAAAGATACATTTGGATAGGAATATTATGCATGTCCTCGTTCGAAGGTGAACAATCATACATTTCTTATTTATGTAAATATACAAATTATTGGGTTGTAATCTCTTATAATTTCCTTATTATGTAATAGCCAAGACAAAAAGATCATGGATGTGGATATTTTATGTGGAAGAGTCAATTTGATGATCAGTTAAGAGTAATCTCTTCTGCTTCAACATCTCAAGGTTCTGGATCAGCACCAACAGAGTGCTCAAACTGTAATGCCAAAGATCTTAGGATAAACATCCTGGAATCACAAAACAGGTGCTAGAGACAAGATGATAACGCTCAAATTGTACATGTTTTTAGGAGCGTTATCGTGGATTTTATGCATATATATTGATCACTTTTATGAACTTATGGTACTTAATGAGGTATAATTTCTATTTTAGGTTCATGGAAGCTCACGACAAAGAAAACCAAGAAAAAGACAAAGAAACGATCAATAAACGAAGATTTATGCATATACGAAGAATTCCTGACAAAAGCGAGTCTCTTGGAGTATATTCGAGAAGATAAAGTCATGAAGTTGTCACGCCAAAGACTCAAAAATAAAGCACAAGAGGGAAAACGAGAAAAGAAATGAAGAAAAGAAGCTAAAACGAAGAAATAATGGAAGACTCGTTGTTCCCGACACACCTCCACCATTTTGGCCATAATTTGAGCATACAAACTCGGATTTAGATGATTCAAGCAGCCACGGAACCGGGAGAGAAGGATCTACAACTTTCGTGTTTATCATTTCTGGCGAAAATGCTCCATCCAATCGGTATTGGCCCGCAACCGATTTGGATGGAGCTAACTTTTTCATCCATCCAATCGGTATAGTCCCGTATCTGATCGGATGGACCAATCTGACATTCCCAAGTTATTTTTAATGCATTATTAAGTGTCATTAAGCCCCAAGCCCGATCACTTACCTCCAGTTACTCCATTTCCTAGTATTTTATGACACTTAGTGCCCAAGTTTCATACTTAGAGGCTAAGGGTTGATTTCTACTATATATATGAGTACTTAGGCTTGGTTTTCATTGTGAAATTTTACCCTCCACCCTTAAGGACAAATTTTCACCAACTTATCTCTCCCAAAAGACCACCAACCTCTGCCATTTTCAGAAGAAGGCTCAAACACATGGAAGAAGGTGTTGGGTATTATTTTCTGGCTTGGTAGAAAGCGTATAGTTGATTGGAGGCTTGAATGTTGCTATAAATCCTTTACCTTTGCCTATTGTAATTCATACTTTGGGTAAACCTTGTTACTTTTATATTTCATGATGTTTATGATTACCATGATTGTTGAATCTTTGTGTTTGATTGAAATAACCATGGAATAGTTTTGTATACTTGTTTGGATATTATGATAACTTGTGATAAAGGGATGTTTGGATATTTGTAGTGTTTGTTTGGAATATGATGATAACATCACATTTGGTTAAATTGGAACTTGTCTTGTTTATTGTCTTGATTAATCACTGTTGAGACTAAATGTCGAAAGGGTTCTCAATAGTGGTTGATTTTAATTCATTAGTCGATGAATATTTTGGTTTTGTACTTTGTGACGATTGTATGAGAAACTTAATAAACATAACAAGTGAAAGTTTAATTTAGATTAAGGGTCCAAAGACATCTTTTGAATATGTGTTCTAATCATCTTTCAAGTAAATGGAACTTCACGAATTAATAACATCAAAGTCTAAAGTTTGAAAGGATTCTTTCTTGTTATAGGCATAAGGCTCATGACATGACCATTTGACTGAGGCTTATACATATTTGATTTATAAAACACTAAATTATTATTGGTTCTAAAGGTCGTAAGGATTACTTTTGATAATATGTTTTCCAAACTAACCATCCTAATATCCATGTGATCATTTTTCTAAACATGTATGTTCTTTGTGTGATTGTTCTTATATTGCTTTTCTTGTTGGTTTGATCCGTGACAATCATAACCATCAACTTGTTACTTGCTTAAATAAACAAACGACACTTGAGTGCAACCAAGTCTCTTGGGACGACCTTGACTTACCAACCCCAATGCTACGTATGACTAGGGTATACTTGCCCGAATGTGTTCCTAGTTAATCGGTAATTATTGTTCATAAATTTAAAGCTTCGATGGAGCGCATCAAGTTTTTGGCGCCGCTGCCGGGGATTTGGTTTTTGTTCTTAGGTGTTTGTTTGTTTGCTTGTTTGTTCGTTTCCTTGATATATTGATCGATTGCTTGTTTGCTAATTTGTTCGAATGCTATATTGCTCTTGCTCATAAATGATTGTTTCTTTGTTCTTGTTTGATTGCTTGCTTGCTTGTTTTCTCATGATGATTGCTTAATTGCCTCTCTTGCTCTTTGTCTAAAAAATTTTTCTCATTTCTCATAATTGCTTAAATGATCTTGGCTTAAAAATCAATTTTTTTGATGTTGGGATTTCGTTTCATGTGTTCTAAAAATACGCATTTAAAAGTTTGCTAAATGTGCTCGAAAGTGTTTGCGAAAAAACCACCCAAACCACTCCAACCGATCGGTCACCACCCGTAACCGATTCGGTTGGAGGCTTTTGAACCAATTTTTTTTCTAGTTTGTGTTTTTCTTGTTTTGTGAGTTTTATGTTTTATATGTTATGTGATCCCTTGCATGTCTCTGTGTTATTTGTTCATGTTCTTCTTGTTCGGATTAGTTTCATATTAATTTTGAATAAGACTATCATGTTTTAGATTGTTTTGTTTTGATTTGTGTTACGTGATTAATTATGTTTGCTTACGTCTATGTGCTTGTCATTTTCTGTGATCGTGCTTTTATTTGGTTATTTTTGTTTTAAGTGTCGTATTATGTTCTTGATGTTCTTCTAGTACATATGTGTTTATGTGTTTTATTTACTTGTGTCTATTTTTGTATTTGTTACCTTATGTCTTTTTGTTTTATTTTGTCAATAAAAGTTTATAACTGAAACTTATTAAAAAAAAAGAAATTTGGTCACCAGAGTGCCAACCGAATCGGATGGAATCCATGCCGATCGGTTGGAGCTCTCGGTAAAAATTGGCCCAAGGGAAACCAACCTAACCGATCGGTTAGATCCTCTGACCGATCGTATGGACCAATCGGTAAAATATATATATATATATATATATATATATATATATATATATATATATATATATAATATATATATATATATATATATATATATATATATATATATATATATATATATATATATTATTTTCATTTTTCTTATTTTGTTCTTGTGTGTTTGTGTTTAGATCAAATAAGTTTAAATGTCTTTTGGTTTTTGCAAGAGCATCATTTCTTTTATTCTACTTAAATTTGGTGTTTTTTTTTTTTTTTTTTTTTTTTTTTTTCATTTTAAATTTTGTTAATTTAGTACGTTGTGAATAAATAAGTACTTGTTTTAAAAATAAAAATGTTTTGAACTTTGTGGGTATGTTCACTAGAAACTCTCACGAGACTTCACTCGTCCGCTCGGGCTACCGAGGGGTTTAAAAGGCTTGTTGCATACGCTAAATGCAACCGTGATGCCTACGAAAGTGAGTTTTAGAATTTTACGCGTTTTTTGTAGTTTAGTTTATTTTTATAGATTTAATAAGATCTTGGAGATTGGATTATTGGTGATATTATACTCGGTGTGGAGATGTTTTGTTGAATGAGAAATTGATTGATCTCATAAGCTTATGCTATCATTTGCTTAGCACCTTATCATATGGAGTTCGATCGCGATTTCTTGGCCCGGGAAGTTTCGTTTCTCTTGGACCATTTATTTATTTATTTTCCCAATTTTATATGTTTTGAAGTTAATTTTCATTACATTTTGGACAATGCTTAACTTAAGTGTGGGGGGAAGTAAATAGAAAAAACGAAACTACTTTTTAAACTTATAATTTTTTATGCCAATTTAAAATTTTGTATACTTGTTTGCCCTTGTGATCTAATTGTTTTCACGCTTTTAGGATAATATATTAGAATAACTGGATCAATCCACTGGTGAAATCTGTAATTTTGAAAAAATTAAGATGTGTCCCGATTAATATTGCAATCCGTTCTGGGATCGATAACATTTGCTAGCACATATTATAGCCCTTTCCACTAATATGTGAGGATTTGAGCCTGTTTCGTATATAGCATACATCATTTATGCTTGGATCTTTTGCTATGAGTGTGCTGGTGATTTTATTTATTCTAGAACTTGTACTTGTAAATCATTACCAGACCGCAGTAAGATCACATTCGTGTGATATAAGTGTATTCGTGTGATAAAGAGACATCCTTAGGAATAACACTAAATGGCCATCCGTTTACAAAATAATTTTTGCTAACCACATCGGTTAGTTAACCTCGTATTTGGAACCCATTTGTTAGCGTTTATCTTTAGCGCTAGATACCCTTAGTTCACCCTCCGAACCAATCCTTTTCATTTGTGTTACATCCAGAAAAATACAAAAATATTTTACACTTTAAACCTTAGCATAACCCTTAGTCGAAGTCTAAATGGTGGTTGCTAGTTGCTTGGAATGTTGGATTGTTTTTTATGATTGATAGTTAGCCACACTTTGCCAGTTGTGTGTGCCATTCCGACAAAGACGAAGGATGCATACTTCTTATTTGTATTTTTGTGGTGTATGCTTATACGAAGTGTGGGGGGGGGGGGGGAGATGTGTATGTATGAAGAAGAAAAAAAAAGTATTAAAAAAAAAGAAGAAAAAAGAAGAAGCTAATGTGCTATATATGAAGATGAAGAAAGAAAGTTATGTGATATGTTGTTAACCAATGAGCTAAATATGAGGAATATTCTTATGGCGAATCGATGTATCGATATGGGAAAGTTCAAAGAAGAGGAAGTTGTTAACTATAATCATTTACGGGTTTGCGGTTTGTTCGGTAACTAGCAACAATGGGACTTAGACTTGACTTTATTTTTCTTTTAAAACCAATTTCATAAATACTTCCATGCCTTATCCCTACCCTTACCAAGTTACTTTATTCGTTGTTAGCTTTCGAGCATCCAGATATAGTGATGGCTTTGTGAAAATATGTAGTGCATTAATATTTTAGTGACCATCCAGTTTTTGAGTGATCGAATGATGTGCCAGCGATCTAGTGTGTATTTTGGTGACCATCTGTTATGTGAATAGCGCGCCAGCAATCCAAGATATACCCTAGTGACCATCCGTTGTTCGAGTAAATCAAGAATTCGCGCTAGCGATCTAATATGTTCTTGTATGAGATAATTAAACATAAGCCTGGTACAACCTCGAAGCCTGTACATTACAACCCGAATAAAAGACCTCTTTAGATGTTTACACTTAGCGCTTGCACCACGTCGGTGGACTTTTGTTTCTTGTACAAGCCTATGGTAATAAACGGATCATGATTGAGCAATGAATGTGATTTCTCTAATAAATGAGTGATTGAGTGAATCATAATTCGTTTCTTTTTTGTGAGGTGTTTAGAAATGTTACTCAAGCAAGAAAATCTTTGGGTATTGTCATACATCTCGTTTTTTCACCATAACGCTTAAAAATGATGAATCGTATCTTGTACTTGTACTTGGTAGATTTGCATCATAATTTTTATATCATTTTTCATGCACCATGTTGGATCTATCTTTATTAATATTTGCTTGAGGGCAAGCAAACCCTTAATTGTGGGGGAGTTTGCGCTCATTTTCTCTTTTATTAAAAAAAATAATAATAAAAAAAATAAAATAAAATAAAATAAAAAATATTTCAATATTTCAAAAAAAAATCAAAATTTTTAAAATTTTCTTTTCGTTTTGTCATTTAGGTATGAATTTCTATTTTTCTTTTCTAGATTTGCTTGAGGGCAAGCAAAGTTCAAGTGTGGGGGAATTTGAGAACGCTCAAATTGTACATGTTTTTAGGAGCGTTATCGTGAATTTTATGCATATATATTGATCACTTTTATGAACTTATGGTACTTAATGAAGTATAATTTCTATTTTAGGTTCATGGAAGCTCACGACAAAGAAAACCAAGAAAAAGACGAAGAAACGATCAATAAACGAAGATTTATGCATATACGAAGAATTCCCGACAAAAGCGAGTCTCTTGGAGTATATTCGAGAAGATAAAGTCATGAAGTTGTCACTCCAAAGACTCAAAAATAAAGCACAAGAGGGAAAACGAGAAAGAAATGAAGAAAAGAAGCTAAAACGAAGAAATAATGGAAGACTCGTGGTTCCTGACACACCTCCACCATTTTGGCCATAATTTGAGTATACGAACTCGGATTTAGATGATTTAAGCGGCCACGGAACCGAGATAGAAGGATCTACAACTTTCGTGCTTATCATTTCTGGCGAAAATGCTCCATCAGATTGGTATTGGCCCGCAACCGATTCGGATGGAGCTAACTTTTTCATCCATCCGATCGGTATGGTCCCGTATCCGATCGGATGGACCAATATGACCTTCCCAAGTTATTTTTAATGCATTATTAAGTGTCATTAAGCCCCAAGCCCGATCACTTACCTCTATTTACTCTATCAAAGAGATTCCGCCTGAATCAGACTATGAAGCAATAACATTCATGGCACCCTTTCCGGCCGATTATAAGAAAAACACTCCTTGGGCCGAAGAATCTGGTTATATCTATGATGTTCTTCCTAGACCTTGGGAAAGAATAAAATTAGAGAACATAGATGACACTGGAGAAGGAATAGTAATAGGAAACGTGGTGTATGTTTCAAAATTCTCAAAGAAGAAGCCAAAAATTACACCAACGTAGCTAGAAGGAAGTTTTGAGTCTGGCTGATGACTCGTTAATAAAACAAGCAATTCTCGGGAGGCAACCCGTGTGTTTGCTGTTTTTAATTTTCATTTTCATTTTTATTTTCAAGTGATTAAACCGCAAAGTTTATCTAATCCCTTAATTGAACTTAAGTGTGGAGGTGTATCACTAACTTTTAAATAAAACATAGAAATATTGCGTGTGTTTCTTTTGTTTTTAAGATTACTGCAGGTAATGATTACAAAGTATGGACACTTGGATCAAAGAATCATCTGGAGCAGGAAAATATGATTTATTCTCTTATTTCCCTACTAGCTTCATGACCCGCCCGATGGGCGGGTACGCTTCATTAAATTGTTTTTCGTAATTATTATAATAATAATAAAATATTGATAATCGAAAGATTATGTTTAACAAAAATAACTGGAATGACTTTATTAATTGATCATGTATTATATGTAGAAATAACATTAAGGGGGTGTTTGATTTCGGCTTAATTGACTTAATATGAAAAAAGCTGAATTAATTAAGTCATATGAAAACTGTTTGTTTTTTACTTAATTGGGTCTGTATCAGAAAATATTTAGTAATAAAAGTGAGGTTGTCAGCATTAAGTCATCTGTTAATTAACATGACTTAATGAAAAAATTAAACAAACATGCCCTAAGAGTATTATCGGAAGATTATTTTTTGTAGTTGGTTGAAAGAAACAAACTCAAATTAATGCAAGTTTTAACCCGAATATTAACATAATCTGCATTTTAAGCCCAAAAATACAAAACTTGTGGATTATTATTTCCGAGAGTTTTATAAGCTTCAACAGCTTAAATAAAATAGTGA
The DNA here is from genome assembly GCA_021014915.2 of Artemisia tridentata subsp. tridentata. Taxonomy (NCBI): domain Eukaryota; kingdom Viridiplantae; phylum Streptophyta; class Magnoliopsida; order Asterales; family Asteraceae; genus Artemisia; species Artemisia tridentata. Next base: position 218,874,012 of record CP139501.1, on the reverse strand, counting down.
AGAATGGAAAATATCTTAAACGAAAAAGTTGGGAACAAAGAAAAGTGTTCATGTATTATACGTAAAAACAACGACGAAAAGTATGAGAACATAGAAATTACAAGGTGCTTATTCATATAAGAAATAAAAATTCTTTGTACACTTGTACTTAAAAGTTTCTTGTAGGCTTTGCATCCATATTAGTGCTTTAATCACCATTGCACGTACGTAAACACATTAACATGCCATAGTTGTATGCACCACTTACATTGAGGGCAACAATAGCTTTGCAACTGTATCTTTGTTACCTGTCCAATTTAACATAAAATGAATGACTTGAAGACTTAAAAAGAGTGCAAAAGAAGCAACAAAGAAAAGGCAATGACATGTGTAATTAATACTATGATGAATATACTTAACCAAATACATACGTTCAACTACGAAACGACCATATACTACCAATGGTAGTAAGAATAACCTAACTTGGTGCTTAACCAATTTACTACACAACTTATTTAGAGTCCGGTACCCGAATATCAAAAAAGGGAAGCTCGTAACATTTATGTGGTCAATCCATTGTGCATGCTTAAACTTTTTTACCTAATTTTGTTATAGCTAAACACATAAATAGAACTATACTGCTCCACCCGGTCACAAAACATGTTCACAATATCATATAAATAAAAGTGCTCCAAAGGCTTGTACTCATGAAACATGCTCACAAAATCTTAGAAATAAAACTGGCCCGAATAAAATAGCAAAGATACAAGCATTTTACAAAAAGTAGTAAGTACTTTCATAAACTCATATGTTTTGTTAAACGTTATATCTGGTATGTGTGTAACTCATCTACATTTAAAATAGGACTTATAAATGCAACTCTACTAAAATAGGTAATCATTGTAGAATTCTTCTAGACCAACTTTGATATCATTTCGTATATGAAAAAGTTATATAAAATAAAAAAATCATATATTTCCTCTCTTGCTATATGTTTAACATTATACATGTCCAAACTGAGAATACTTATCCTTTTATTACCAGTGGTGGAAAATGTTATATCCTTATACTTAACCACTCTTCTACATTTAAAAAACATCATATAAATGCCTATACTTCTACATGTGCAACCAGAGAATACTCAAAAATACTTTAAGAAAACAGTTGTTGAGTGTTTTATGGCTATTTTAGTATGTTGCTTATCAGAAAACTGACAAAGAAGGAATAGGTTTAACTGGTTCTTACTTGCCAATTAGATATAATTAAACTAAACGTCAAAGGCACTAATCAAATCGGGCACATATAAGCATAAAAAGCATAGACATAGGAGTTCCAATTTCGAGCGTTCAAGAATCTAAATTTATGTTTAGGACTATATGAGTACCTTGCAGCAGTTGGCCAGAATCAGAGAGCTTTGAATTGCATATGGACAAGCCAAATTCAGGTTTCTAATCACAAACAGAAGTATGTCAGGTGAGAGCTCGATTATTGTTACACGGAACTGTTAATCATTTCGCTCATGCTAGACCTGCCTAGCAATGCAAAATATAATTAACTGAAACATAAGTTGTTTGAACGACATGAAATTATCAATAAGTTTAGCTTAACACACACCTCTAATTGAGTGAATACTGCAACGAATATATCTACCAATTTTGTGTTGGTACTTCCTGCATTTTAGAGCAGATTGTAAAGAAGTACAAAACAGAATGAAAGACATGTGAAGATAAGGGTTTTGCCTAATGTCCATAAGAGAATATGCTTACATGTGTATATGTATCAGTTCCAGATTTTCACCTTTTAGAGTCACTGTAACAGAACATTAAACATAAAATGAGATGCTTATCAGAAGCTACAAACAAAGAGGGAAAAAAAACACTAAATTGAAGAAAATTTGAATGTGAAACTGAAACGTTGGTAATGTCGTTTGTTTAGTGTTCGTCTTTCTCACAATGCAAAAACCTTCAATCCATGATGCATTAGTTTCCCTGCATAAATAGCCCAAGTGAGCAACGCCAAACAACAGCAATTGAAGATAAAGGAAATAAGGTTGGAAATATTTTAGAGATTACGATGCCTATCAATATGTCCAAAAACTAAAAACTTGTAATATACCTATTAGTTGCAAATGACACATGAAAATTGCCTTACTCAAAAAGCACTTGTTAACCAAATGCATCTCCAATATGTCAACAAATGAGTACCATTCGTGTGTTTATTTTTATTAAAGTGATGCAGACCCTCTGCTTTGTTGACTCATGCTGGTGTGGGTTGTATATATAGGGTGTTTGGTTGTGTTAAAGTAATATAGGTTTCCTGTTTGGTTCGCGGTTACGCAGAAGGGTAAGGTCTGTTTGGTTATTACTGTTATATGGTTGTTTGGTTGTTCGATTTATTGGGGTGATTGGTTATATATACCATAACAATCTGAATCCACACGAAAAAAGACACATAAGTTCACAAACCAACCTAATTGGCTAACACACTATCTTATACACAATACCACATAAATAAGATTATAAAACATACCATAGGTTTATCATACACGGGAATCCGTTAATCATTATCAGACTCAGAACGACAGCCCAATAGATAGCAGTTGTTGTTTTCAAGCAACCACTTTGAAAATTCACCATTCACGTCGTTAACCTGATCTTAAGCAATAGTACACAAGCATTGTCCTATTGTAAATCTACTTAAAATTAAATTTTCTATAAGGTAGTGGTATGCTTATGATTCGAAACTTGAATAAGAAAATCAATTAGAAAACAAAGAGCTTACCAAGAACGGTTACTCTAAACTTTGCATTGTGGTCACCTTCAGGACACATAACATCCGCCCAATAGCACATTTCCACCCAACAGTTAAATGAATTACAGCTGCGTTTTCCTGAAATCATAGATTAATTTATATTAAGCTACTGATGTGATCCAATAAGTCTGGGGGCTTGTGTAAACTTTCAATGCTGCACAATTATACATTGATTTCAACATCTTCAAGAATGATACAATTGATCAGCCTTACAACAGCTCCTACACGTGCATTGGCAGATATGGAAACATTTGGATCAGTCTGAGAAAATTAAAGGACCAATATATCAAGATTTAATCAATTGGAGATCAATTTTTTTTTTAATGAAATGAGTTTCTTATGCAGCGCTTTTTGTTGTGCGTTAAGTCTTTTATTAGTTGTCCCATTTGAGTAATGTTACTTATTCTGTACAGTTGAAACGTGTTCCATCCAGGTCATTTTTTAGACATTTTTATATAAAACTTATTATCATATATAATCTAAATCTTGTATACTAATTGAACGTTTTTTTTTATAAAATCATCATTTTTAAGAGCCTGTCATATGCATTTTTATTAGGACCGAAAGTTGGAGACTGAAAACTATGTTATCGATTTACAGAAACCTATACTTAAACAATTACTCACTACGTTCGTACCTTGTTGCTGACTGTAGGGCTTCAAGGCTGGATTGTCGTCTTAGGTTAGCTGCAATGCAATCAAAAAGTAGGTTTCAGGTTGTATAACATGAGAAGAAAAGCTTGTATAAAGTACAAATCATAAACATTTAGAAGAAAAGCTTGTATAAATTATAAATATGCTACTGAAGAAATCACCCCTTGGTTAGCCGCTTGTCCTCTACTATGCTGTGAGTTTGGTTCCTGCCTGTTATCGAACCGGTTAAAGTCCCGATTATCTCTACCAGCATCCCGAGACTGCTCCTCCACAGAAAGAAGAGCTCTGCCACTCCATGTCACGCGTATCAGGCTCAGTGAAACGTGTCTGAGGTTGAGCTGGCACCAGCAAAAAAAATAAACATTATAAAGAATGAGCATTTGTTAGATATATACATAGAACATAGAGTTTATTTATTAAACATACGAAATATGGGGCCACCTCTCTGGTTTGCAACCCAACTATTTGTGTCATCATCGAGTTGTTTTCCTACGATGTTTAGAAGCTGGCATACAGCCTCAATAGGGTGTTTCGATGACAAATCAGCATGTTTAAAACTCATTCATCAACATCATAAAATGGCAGCCATTCAAAACTAATCATAGGGTAGTGGTATGCTTATGAATCGAAACTTGAATAAGAAAATCAATTAGAAAACAAAGATCTTACCAAGAACGGTTACTCTAAACTTTGCATTGTGGTCACCTTCAGGAAACATAACCTCCGCCCAATAGCACATTTCCACCCAACAATTAAATGAATTACAGTTGCATTTTCCTGAAATCATAGATTAATTTATATTAAGCTACTGATGTATCTCAACCTGCTATTGTATCTCAACCAGCTCCCCGGCTGACTTATTTATGAGCTTCGAGATGTACAACTTGAACCTATCAAAGTCTAAACAACAGTTACATTCATAATCAAAACAAATTTATGCGCTTTTTAGAAACATGCTATATCATTTACCATGGAATTGTGAACTATGGTTTAGACTTGCATTTTGTGCACCACAGCGTGTCCCTTTCATGATGAAACACAAGTTCCCCAGCTTCAAGAAGTATCACAGCGTGTCCCTTGCTTACATGCATACCCAGACATTCCTCTATGTTAATTTTAATTGTTTTAGGGTTCTTTTGTATTCAGAATGGATTGATTTTGTAGAATAGGTTATTGTGAATCATGGGTGAAGGGTAATTTTTCTGAGACGGATTTGAGAGGATATTGAGTTTTGAAAATATTGATGGATGATAATTAGATGTATTTGTTAAAGTGATTGAATGTAAATTCAAACCTGCCTTGCTTAGCTCATGAAAATCCCAAAATTGTAGCTCCATTTGAAATCTCGTAACAGCCTTGGCAGAATCTATGAAGGAATAATGAATGTGATTGGTTTCAAATTTTCAAATCTTCTTAAACGAATTAATGCCTTGATTGTTTCCCTCATTATCTCATATTAATCCCTTGATTTCCGAATCACATTGAAGTTTTTGTAACATATAATTGTTAGTTGCCACCATTATCCCTTGATTGTAGGATTGATCACTTAATGTGATTCGGTTTCAAATTTTTAAATCAATCTTTTGCTAATTGAGATGATTAAAACGAATTAATGCATGGATGTAGGTTGATTGTAAGCATGTAGTTATTGTTTTGAAAGCTTTAAACACAAATCATTAAGTGATCTAGTGGTAGGCATGCTTGTTTCATTGTGCAAAGATCATGGGTTCAATTCCTACAAATGCACAATTTTTAAAAATTCTGAATTTTAGTCCATGATTAGTGTGTGCCATGTCATCATTAAAATGCCATGTCATCATTGAGTCATCATTGAGGTGGCATTTCTACGCTTATGTGTCGCTGTCATGTTAGACAAATATATAGTTAAAGATTTTCATTCATTGAAATTCGTTTATCACATTGAGGACAATGCTTAACTTAAGTGTGGGGGGGGGGGGTGAATAGGAAAATAAGAATAGATTGTAAATTTCGAACTAAATTTTAAATTTTGTTTGCCCTTGTGATCTAGATAGTTGTCATTTTAAGGTTTATATAACTGGATCTATCCACTGGTAAAACCTATAAATTTTAAAAAATTGAGATGTGTCCCGATTAATATTGCAATCCATTCTGGGATCGATAACATTAGCTAGCACATATTATAGCCCTTTTCACTATAATGTGAGGATTTAAGCCTGTTTCGTATATAGCATACATCTTTTATGCTTGAATTTTTTGCTATGAGTGTGCCGGTGATTTTATTTATTCTAGAACTTGTGCTTGTAAATCATTACGAGACCGTTGTGAGATCATTTTTTGTGATATAAGTATATATGCGTGATAAGAGGCAATCTTAGGATTTAACCCAAATAAGCCTTCCGTATTGATATTTAGCTAGTCACACTGACTAGTTAACCACCAGTATAAACCCTTTTGTTAGCGTTTATCTTTAACGCTAGATACCCCAAGTTACACCCTCTGAGCCTATCTTTTTCTTTTGATAAAACCCAGAAAAAATACAAAAAGATTTTGCACTTTTAGCCTAGCCTTACCCTTAGTCAAGTCTTGGTTGGTTGCTAGCTATTTGGCAAGATGGATGTTATGTGGGAAATCATGAAAGTACGAAGAAAGTTAAAAACTCCAAAAGTAGTTATCCCAGTGAAGTCATCGCAACAATAAGATGACAAGCTTCTATGTTAAAAAAAAAAAAAAAAAAAAAAAAAAAAAAAAAAAAGAGAGAGAAAATAAGTCATCGCAACTATAAGGTGACAAGAATAGCTAATGAGCTATGTAATAATATATAGTGCAATCAAGTATGGAGTTTTTCAAGAATGCATGATAGCGGTTCGAAATAGCTAGTAACATTTGGTTAGTAGACTTTGACTATTTTGTATATTCATTATTACCAACCCTTTCTAAAACATATCCCATGTCTTATCCTACCCTTTTGACTTTGTGAAATTATCAAGTGTATGGACATGTAGTGACCATCCGATCTCTTGAGGAATTAGATAACGTTGCTAGCGATCTAGTGTGTATTTTGGTGACCATCCGTTATGTGAATAGCGCGCTAGCGATCCAAGATATGCCCTAGTGACCATCCGTTATTTGGTAATGCGAGAATTCGTTGTTAGCGATCTATTATGTTTTGCATAAGGTAGTTGCACATAAGTCTAATTCAACCCTTGAAGCCTTTAAACCCGAATGAAAGCCCTCTTTGATATCTATACTTGGTGCTCACGCCATTTCGGTGTAGTTTTGTTTCTTGTACAAGCCTATGGTAATATTTAAATCATGACTGAGCAAATGAGTGTAATTCTTCTTATATACTCCACCAACCATACAAATGAGTGTTTTGAGTGAATTATATTTCATTTCCTTTTCGTGAGGTGTTTAGTAATGTTTATCAAGCAAGAAAATCATTTGGGTATTGTCAAACATCTCGATGCTTCAACCATAAAAGCTTAAATCGATGAATCTAACTTGTACTTATACTTGATAGATTTGCATCACATTTTTCTAATCATACTTGTGTACCATGTGGATAATTGTTTTTATTTCTAGATTTGCTTGAGGGCAAGCAAAGTTTAAGTGTGGGGGAATATGATAACACTCAAATTGTGCATGTTTTTAGTAGTGTTATTCATGTTTTTATACATGTTATTTGGTTATATTTATATGCTTTTGTTACTAAATCGTACCAAAGTGTGTTTGCAAAGTATATGTAACCAAAAACAGGAAAAAGGAAGAAAAAGATGCAAAAATGAGGAAGAATGAAATATTTATGATAGTGCAAGGATTTTCTTGTCAAGACCCAATCAAAAAGGCATTTCAAAGAATGAAGATTCAAGTATTCAAGTTGACAAGCTCCAAGATAATGAAAAGATCAAGTTTGGATGAAGAACCAAGGACCAAAAGGAAGGAACAAGACAAACAACAAAAGTTCACAAAAAGAGAAAGCAGCAGTGCTCCATCCGATCGGAGGCTGCCCGCAACCGATTCGGATGGAGGCTAATTCTAAAGACCAACCGATCGGTTGGCCATAATACCGATCGGTTGGATGTTGTCTGATTTTCCAAAACTTCATCATTAAGATTCCTATCCTTATGTGCACGATTCCAAAGCCTTCTATTGAGCATTCTAGACTATTCTATCTGCTTGGAGGCCAAGTTGAACCATTAATAACCCTAGGCTTGAGAATAGTATAACTATAACCATTTGTGAGGAGTTTTAGATACACCTTTTCAAAAAAACCTCATACCAACTCTCATACAATCATTAAGATACTCTCTCAAAAGTCCTAATTTGTCCTTAGAAGTTCAGGAAGCTTTGAAGGTTCAAGTAGTCAACATTTGGAGGTCAAAACATCAAGAATTCAACACCAATACTTTGGGTATCATTACCTTATCATTTGTAATCTATTTCCAATCATTGTAAGACTTTCAATTATTGTTTCTAATGTTCAAAGTTCTGAGTTTATGTTCATGTTTGCTATGAGTGGCTAGTGCCTTTGTGCACTTGCTTAGATGATGTGTGTTACTTATTGATTTGCGTATGATTGTGATAACATGTTTTAATTCAATTTCAAGTTGATTCTAAGATCCAATTGTGATTAAGTTTTGTAGTGACATTTGTTGATCAAGTTTAACTAGTTGCTAATAATTTTAAGGGTCGAAAGAATTATTGTTATTCAACTAGTTATAATCATTTGTCTATGAATGATTGTTTTTACCCATTATTCTTGATTAAACAAAGAAAGTTAATCGTGGTTGTAATAAGAATGCTTTTGTCTATCAAAATAGGATTGATTGTAAACCATTTCAAGGGTCGAAAGATTAATAGTTTACTATCAATTGTGACCTTTTGTCTATGATCGGTTACCTTTTGTATTGACCATTTCCTAAGCCTATTTGATAAAACAAAAGACTATTTTTGTGTTTAAGGTACACCAACTTATGAACCTTGAATTGATCTTGAATTGATTGGTTAAACTTAATGCTAGTTTTTATAAACTAAAATCTTGACGAAGGTTTAATTTGTAGAAACATTAGATTAGTTCACCAAGCTAATTATCATAACCAACATGTTATCCTAAGTTATCACAATCATGCTTTTCAAGAGTAGTGCATTAGTCTAAGCAAGTTTAGTTTTAATCATTTGAATTATTATATTACATCATTGCTTGTTGATGAGTGTCTAAATACTCATCATTTCTGTCACATTTAAGCTACAAAAACATTTAAAAACATGCAAAAATACTTCAAAATACAGAAAATATCCTTGGATTGTGTTTTTATCTGTTTCATGTGCAAAAGGATTGAAAAAGTTGAAAAACGAACAAAGTTTGCATAATTGGCAGTTTTGGTCCCTGAAGTTTCAAAAATGGCAAAACAAGTCCCCCGGTTTTCAAAAATGGAAAATTATCTTTTATGTAACTTGTACTATTGAAACTTGACACAAATGGTCCTTGGAATTAATATTTCAGATTTGGCAGTTTTAGTCCTTGGGATTTTTAGATTTGCAACAATGGTCCTTCAAGTTAAATCCTAAACCATTTCTAATCCTAAACTAAATAAACCCAAATAATAAACCCAGCTATAACCCCAACCCACTCCCTACACTTACCCAACCCATTTTCTTTTTTATAAAACCCAGCCCAAATCCATCACCACAGCCCACTTCCCGTTTGTTTTAATAAAACCCAAAACCTGGGTTTGACTTCGGTCAAACTTCTTTCCCCTTCCCACTAAACCCGCCAATACCAAAAACCAAAACCACCTCACCCATAGTTTCTCTACTACATCCCATCACCCCCCCTCCTCTGCTACTCTCCACCTTACCTAACAGCCAAAATGCATTAAATGCATCTTCCTCATCACACTTCACAGTACCTAGTGGTGTTTTCTACTCACATTAGTTTTGGCGCCAAAATCAGAATGAAGGGCTGAGATCGTTTTAAGAGCATCCAAGGGTGCAGAAAGACTCAGAGATGATAATAAGACCAATCCCATCTTAATTTTGTATATATAGGGCCTCTTGTAAGCCATAAAAGGCAGTTAGTTTTTATTTAAGTTCGTATTGTAATTTTAAGCTTTAATCAGTTGTAACTTAAGTTTCTTTATATCAAATCAAGTTTGTTTAAGCTCTTTTATGTTTAATCTAATCAGTATTGTTCTAAATTGCAATGGTTAATGAAAGATCAAAAGTTTGAAATTTCCATGGTTACCATTAATTTGAATTAAGCAATCTAGTGTTTGTAAAAGCTTGTTATCTATTTGTATAAGCTCATATAAGCTCTACATAGCTTATGATGAGCTTTTGATAAGTCTCACAGTCCTAATGCAAGAAATCCAAGAAAAGTCAACAAAGTCAACTAGAGGTCAAGATAAGCAGTTCTGGGTGGTATAAGCTATCTAGGAAGGCTTTTTTGGGTTTTCTAGCTTGTGTTAACAAGCTAGAATTGTTCTGGTCCTTGTCTTGCTTTCCCAATAGCCTCTTTTCAGTTGTAAGAAATTTCCAAGTTTACTTAAATTTCCAAGTTACTGTTGCATAGCTTAAATTTAGCTTATTATTGTAATTTTCAGCTTATTAGTAGTTTATAAGTGTATTCCATCCATAATATTAGTTAAAACTTAGCCTGTACTTAATTTACCTTAAAAATCATAAAAAAGTCAAAAATAAGCTAGCTTATTAATCTGCTTAATTTTTAGTTAAAAGTCATAATTCATAGCTTATTACACTCAGTAGCATCATTAGTATTCATATCATAGCTCAAAATAATCTGTTTCATTTGAAAAAAGCAAAACAGACCCAAAAGGGGTGTTTGGTTTAGCAGGTCAAACTAGGTCAAACAAGCTTGTTACTGTACATTTGCTACTTACCCAACTTCAAACCAGCTTAATTTAACCAATATAAGTTGTTTTTGAGATCAGAGTAGCAAAATAGATAGATAATCAAATTTTGTATCACCTGTGATCATTTTAGACTCTAAAAAGACCAAATAAGCCATATTAAGCTATGAGCTTATTCTGGCCTCAACCTTGGCATTTTCTGAGTCCTTTTAGTCCATATATTGATAACACAAAAGTTGGATTGGTCCCTTTGGTGTTGTGCACCTCTGCACACAAACCTCACCACATCAGACCCTTCAAACAGATTTTGTGGTTTTGTGGATTTTGTGTAATTTTTAATTTAACTATCATAAGCCCTCAGAAGCTGTTCTTAGGCACAAATAAGCTCACCCAGCTTATCTCACTCTAGTATTTTTCTTGTGATTTTTAGAACCCTTCTAAGCCCCTAAAACCAGGCCTGAATAAGGGCATTTTTGCCCTGCTGCATCAGCATATGCTGACTCAGATAAGCCATAAGCTTATTGAGAGCTTTACAGCTCTTGACCTTAGCTTTTTCTAGTCCCTTTAGCTTAAACACACTCCTCTCAGTCCATTTTAGCTTTTACTTTCAGCCCTTAGCTTATTTTCTAGCTTATAGCTTAATTAGAAAATCCTAAGTTTTTAAAAACCTTAAAAAGTGAACTGTGGAGATAAGCAGTTTGTTTCTAGCTTATTTCTTGAGTTCTAAAAATATTTCCAGTTTTAAAGTTGCTTTATAATAGCTTATTAATAAGTAGTAAAAAGAAAAATAACAAAAAAAAAATAAGTTTTACAAAAAGGCCTGGGTAGGATTCGAACCCCAGACCTCCTACTCACAACACACAGCCCTTACCAACATGCCCTTGGGTCTTTTTCAATTTAGTTTACATATTCAATTTACTTAACACTTGTTTCATTTTTAGCTTATATAATCAGTTAGCTTATTAGCAGCTTATCTACATAAGTTGTTATCCCCATTTTAATTTTCTTAGCTTTGTAATAACTTATAGTAATTTAGGCAAAAGTTTCAGAATTTTCCCAACAGTTTTTATATTTTTAATCTTTTAATTAGTTTAAATTAGTAATTAATTCATAATAAATAGAATAATAGTTAGAAAAATATAAATTTAATTTCTAAAATTTTCTTTTCTTAAATAGAACCTAGCAAAAATATTAGTACACTTGTAGGGTTAATTTTTAGATATATAACTTTTTATTCGCATTTTTATAATTCACGTAACGCGTTTTAATTATAATTCGTTAACCTTCATTTTATTTTGAGAATTTGTTTCTCATTATTTAATTAGAACATCATAAGCAATCAGAAATCTCAATCCCATATCATCAGTCACTCTAATCCAAGCTTTCAAACAATTGCCCATTCACACTTCGTTGGGAAACGATCCGGGTAATCACTTACTTGGTTTCACACTACACACACAAACGTGAGTTTTTGCAAGTATCCTTTTTCACAAATGGGTGATTTGTATTTATTCACGTGTATCCGTCGTTGCATAATATTTATATATCTATTTAGCACGGATCAAATTTTGGCGCCGCTGCCGGGGAGGTGTGTTGCGACAATATTGTTTAGAGTTTAAGCGATTATTGATTTGAGATCCTTCCTCGTGAAGTTCCTATTTCCCATAAACCATATAAAATACAAAAATATTTTTCTTTTCTTTTATATATATAATATCATATAAAAATAAAAACCCAAAAACATTTTCCGTTTTATTGTTAAAATAAAAGATTAAAAGCAAAATTAATATAATATTCCTCAACTTGGGTATTATCATAATAAGATTCCCAAACATCAGATTTAAAACTTGCCTCTGTATCACTTGCGAATATCGGCTCACCTTTGATTGATAAACAAACTATAAAGGAGGTTTAAGGATAGTTTGACATTAAATTGTCGAACTGAAAGAAGCGGGTTTTTAAGGAGCATTAATTGCCCACCTTTGCTTCTCCTCTGTGCGTTTATCTTTTAGAGAGCTACCGTACGCTTGTTGATTGTTGGTTTAAGTTCACTTGTGTTTTTGCTTCGATCTTGATTTAATTGAAAAATTTTGCTAAAAGTGCATGCGCACTCGTTCTTCTAGGTCATCAAGCCCTTTCCGTGAGCTTGTAAACATACCTCGAAGACGTCGTAGACGTTCTGCTCCATCAGTCGTACCCGAGATACGTACTGATCCCATAACCACTGTCATCATGGCAGAAGACCGTCCTATGAATGAGCTTCTCCAAGCTCCTACCGAGGGTTATGGAGATGCCATTATTGTTCCAGCCATCGTGGCTGAGAATTTTGAGCTTAAAACCGGGTTGATAAACCTTGTAACATCGCGTCAATTCTATGGTTTTGAAAGGGACGATCCTCAAGATCACATTCGATGGTTCAATAAAATCACATCCACCATCAAATGCAAAAATGTCCCTGAGGAATCAATCAAACTTCTTCTTTTCCTGTTTTCCATCGATGGGGCAGCCCGAATTTGGCTTGACAAACAACCCCCTTGATCAATTGGAACATGGGAAGATTTGGTTCAAAAGTTCGTAAATGAATTCTTTCCTCCTTCTAAAACCACGCATCTTAAAAATGAAATCATGAAATTCTCTCAAAGGTTTGATGAACCATTTGGAGAGGCATGGGATCGTTTCAAAGAATTGCTCCGCAAATGTCCTCATCACGGTTTCACCGATTTGATGCAAATGGACACTTTCTACAATGGGTTAAACCCATCTGACCAAGATTCTCTCAATGCCTCAGCTGGAGGTAATTTTCTGAGCAAATCCACTAAGGAAGCCATTGCACTTATTGAAAATAAGTCTAAGGTCCGCACTGCACGAACCAGGCCATATAATTCCCAGGCTAGTGTTGGACCTTCCACTTCATCTCCCGTGAGTTCTTCTAATACTGATACTCAGCTTGCTGAACTCACGAAGGCTATTCAAGCTTTGGTTTTCTACACACAAAAGAAAGAGTCCGCTCCGCAAACTTCTCACACTGATGAAGTCAAAAAAATAGAAGTTTGTGTTACTTGTGGTGGTCCTCACGCTTACTACAATTGTACTGCCACCGATGGCACTACATTTGAGGCTAATGCTATAGCCGGAACTTCCAATCAAGGAGGTAATCAATACCGTCCTCAAGTGGACCCAAACCACCGTGCTAGCAACCAATTTGGACCACCCGGATTTCCTCCTCCCAACAATTCAAATAGGATTAATCCTAATCAACAAAGAGGGCAAAACGTGCAAAATCAATTTCATGCCCCAAACAATCAATACCCAGCCCAGAGGGGTAATCAAGGGTATTCAGCTCCTAATTACCAGGGACCTCTCTCAAATGAACTTGATAACTACATCAAGTTTAATGAGACCAAAATGAAGGCAATGCAAAATCAGATCTCTAATTTGAAGAATGAATTTCAATCTTTAATATACAAGCAAGGAACTGAGCTAAAGAATGAGCTTTCAAACAAAATTGATCACTCTCAAAGCGAGGTTAAGAATATGCTTGCCAGTCTCATGAACCATCTCAATCCACCTTCTACCTCAGGAGGTATCCCTGGTAACACTGTTGTCAACCCTAAGGGTGAACTCAAAGCTGTCACCACACGCAGTGGTAAAGCTTATGATGGACCCACTATTCCTACTACCACTTCTTCTTCTTTCCCCAAGGTAGTGGAAAGTGAACCTGAGGTGACTAAGGACACGATACTTCCTACTAATAACGGAGGTACCGACAACGTCCAACCTCAAGTTGTCCCAAAACCCAAGACTAAACCTGGAGTTGTCTTTGAATCACATGAAATCCCTGTTGAAAACCCTAAATCCAAACCTTCTATTCCTTACCCCTCGCGTTTAAATGAGCAAAAGCTCCGCGAAAAGGCTAGTAAACAAATGGATAAATTCTTTCAAATCTTTAAAGAATTACATTTTGACATAAGCTTTGCGGATGCTATCATTCTGATGCCCAAATTTGCATCCACAATCAAACACTTGTTAAGCAACAAGGAAAAACTGTTTGAAATGGCGAAAACTCCATTAAATGAGAACTGCTCAGCAGTTATCTTGAAAAAGCTTCCCGAGAAGCTTGGAGATCCTGGAAAGTTTCTAATACCTTGTGTATTTCCGGGAATGGTTGAATGCTATGCCTTGGTCAATCTTGGTGCAAGCATCAACCTGATGCCTCATTCAGTATGGAAGAAACTTTCTCTTCCGGCTCTCACTCCTACATGCATGACTCTTGAGCTTGCAGATCGTACCATATCTCATCCACGCGGCATTGCTGAGGATGTATTTGTGAAAGTAGGAAAGTTCCATTTTCCAGCTGACTTTGTGGTTGTCGATTTCGATGCTGATCCTAGGGTTCCTCTCATTCTTGGAAGAGGATTCCTAAGAACGGGCCATGCTCTCATTGACGTATTTGAGCATGAAATCACATTACGTGTGGGTAATGAAGCTGTTACCTTTAACCTCGATCAAACTTCGAGGTACTCCTCAAATTATGATTCTGAATCGGTTAACCAGATCGATGTCATTGATGTTGCTTCAGAGGAGTACTCTCAAGAGTTTCTTGGTTATTCTCATAATTCTGTGAGTGGAGATCCCACCACATCTTCTCCACCTATCATTTTCGACTCTTCCCCTTCTCTCACTCCGTTTGAGGGAAGTGATTTCAATTTGGAAGAGATCGAGGCTTTTCTCAAGTGTGATTCATTTCTGGAAGGAATTGATGACGCTGAGATTGATCTGGAGGGAGATATTCTTCTTCTTGAGAAATTGTTGAATCAGGACAATTCTCTTCCACTCCCTCCCGTTGAACTTCAAAACGAGGAAATTAAATCAGTTGAGAAAACCAATGAATTTCCTGTGGTCGAACTCAAAGACTTACCACCTCATCTTGAGTACGCATTTTTGGAGGGTGATGATAAATTACCCGTCATTATTTCTAAAGACTTAAGTGATGAGGAAAAGACTGCTCTAATAAAGGTCTTGAAGTCACACAAGCAAGCCATTGCTTGGAAACTCTCCGACATAAAGGGTATCGACCCTGAATTTTGTACTCACAAGATTTTAATGGAGGATGACTTTAAACCAGCAGTCCAACACCAACGAAGGGTGAATCCCAAAATCCACGATGTTATCAAACAAGAGGTTCTCAAACTTCTTGATGCAGGATTGATTTATCCCATCTCTGATAGTCCTTGGGTTAGTCCCATTCAATGTGTTCCAAAAAAGGGTGGCATAACTGTTGTCACAAATGATGAAAATGAGTTGATCCCAACTCGATTGGTTACGGGGTGGCGTGTTTGCATTGACTATCGTAAGTTAAATGATGCCACCCGAAAAGACCATTTTCCTCTACCCTTTATGGACCAAATGCTTAAGAGATTAGCAGGGAACGAGTACTATTGTTTCCTTGATGGTTTCTCGGGGTACTTTCAAATTCCCATTGATCCACAAGATCAAGAAAAGACCACCTTTACATGCCCCTATGGAACCTTTGCTTATAAACGTATGCCTTTTGGCTTATGCAATGCTCCAGGCACATTCCAAAGGTGCATGATGTCCATATTCTCCGACATGATCGGGAAAACTATGGAGGTCTTTATGGATGACTTCTCGGTCATTGGGGATTCATTCAAAACATGTCTCTCCCATTTAGAAAACATGCTGAAACGGTGTGAAGACACCAATCTTTGTCTAAATTGGGAGAAGAGTCATTTTATGGTCAAAGAGGGCATTGTCCTCGGCCATAAGATATCAAAGAACGGGATTGAGGTTGACAGAGCTAAAGTTGATGTCATTGCTAAATTACTTCATCCCACTACCGTCAAAGGTATTAGGAGTTTTTTGGGTCATGCCGGTTTCTATCGTAGATTCATACAAGATTTTTCTAAAATCGCCCGGCCTATGACTCATCTCCTTGAAAAGGATGCTCCTTTTATCTTCTCACCCGAGTGCATCGAAGCTTTTGAAACATTAAAGAAAAAGCTTACTGAAGCACTCATTCTGGTTGCCCCCGACTGGGATTTTCCCTTTGAGCTCACGTGCGATGCAAGTGATTTTGCTATCGGTGCAGTCCTGGGGCAACGAAAAGCCAAACACTTTCAGCCTATCCACTACGCAAGTAAAACCATGACTGAAGCTCAAACTCATTACACCACTACAGAAAAAGAATTATTGGCTGTGGTGTATGCCTTTGAGAAGTTTCGGCCATATTTGATCTTGACGAAATGTGTAGTGTATACGGATCACTCGGCTCTCAAATATCTCTTTGCAAAACAAGATGCAAAGCCGAGATTGCTCTGTTGGGTTCTCCTCCTGCAAGAATTTGATATCATTATACGTGATAAAAAAGGAGCTGAGAACCTAGCTGCTGATCATCTATCCCGATTAGAGAACCCACACCAAGATGTTTTCGAGAAAAAGGAAATAAATGAAACATTTCCTCTCGAGACACTCAATGCGGTTGCTTTTCGTGGAGATTCTACTACCCCGTGGTTTGCCGACTTCGCAAATTACCATGCGGGTAACTTCATAGTGAAAGGGATGTCGACCCAACAAAAGAATAAATTCTTCAAAGATGTGAAGCATTACTTTTGGGACGACCCCTACTTATTCAAAGTATGTGCGGATCAAGTCATCCGGCGGTGTGTTCACGGCCAAAAGGCCGATGATATTCTTAAGGCATGCCACAATGGACCCACAGGGGGACATCATGGTGCCAACTACACCGCCAAGAAGGTGTTTGATTCCGGTTTCTATTGGCCTACAATCTACCGTGATGCCCATGACTTAGTCAAATCTTGTGACTCTTGTCAACGTCACGGGAAGATTTCTCAAAGAGATGAAATGCCACAAAACGTCGTTCAAGTTTGTGAAATCTTTGACGTTTGGGGCATTGACTTTATGGGCCCGTTCCCGTCTTCGCGAGGGAACAAGTATATACTCGTGGCTGTCGATTATTTGTCTAAATGGGTCGAAGCAAAAGCCCTCCCCACCAACGATGCCCGAGTAGTGTGTAAATTTTTGAAATCACTCTTTTCTCGGTTTGGAACTCCCCGTGCTATCATTAGTGATCTCGGTACGCACTTTTGCAATGAACAATTTGCAAAAGTCATGCTTAAATACGGTACTACTCACCGTCTTTCTACCGCGTATCACCCACAAACAAGTGGACAAGTGGAAGTTTCAAATCGTGGTATTAAAAGAATACTGGAAAGGACTGTAGGAGAAAATCGTGCATCCTGGTCGGATAAATTGGATGATGCACTATGGGCCTTCCGTACAGCTTACAAAACACCCATCGGGTGTATGCCTTACAAGCTTGTGTACGGAAAGGCATGTCATCTTCCGATCGAATTAGAGCACAAAGCCTACTGGGCCTTGAAACATGCTAACTTTGACATCTAAACTGCGGGTGATCACCGTAAAGTTCAAATGAATGAATTAAATGAACTGCGTGATCAAGCCTACGAGAACTCTTTGATCTATAAAGAAAAGACAAAGAAGATTCATGACTCTAAAATCAAGAACCGCGTTTTTAACGTTGGTGATCGAGTCCTTCTTTTCAATTCAAGATTAAAGATATTCTCAGGCAAACTCAAATCCCGTTGGTCTGGTCCATTCACTATTACAAAAGTTTATCCATATGGTACCGTTGAGTTATCTCAAGCTGACGGACCTAATTTCAAAGTGAATGGTCATCGTTTAAAACACTACTTTGGAGAGGACATACCACCCATGGTTGTCCCGGATCTTCAAACTTTCCCCATGAACCAATGAATGCGGGGTCGAGTCAAGCTAGTGACTCGGTGAACAAAAACATTAGCAAAACATGGGTTTTCACCCGTGTCTCTGTCTTCTTTCTCTGTTCTACCACCTAGTGTGGGGGAGTTGCCCCTACTGTTGTATATAGTCTCAACAAAAAAACAAAAAAAATGGCTATTAATATTACCTTTTTACGTTCTAAGTGTTGGCATAATAGCCGGTACTTTGAATATTGAGGGCAATATTCAGTTCTAAGTGTGGGGGGCAATTCTAGCGAATTTGATCATATGTACCATCTAGTACCCCCATTTTGGCCAAAATTTTAAAAAAAATTTCTCACTTAGAACGCAATAAATGGTTATCAGTCCGCCATGTCTAACCCACATAAGGATTGGCTAATCCGAGAGCAAACGACTCTTGGTAAAGATGTCTCAAATCCGTTTATGGCTGACAATTTGCCAAAAATTGTATGGTATTCGACTCACCATATCTTTATAAGTGAAGAGTTGGCTAGCCCGCAAGGTTATGGCCTGTGGTAAAGGCAGTGGAAAACCATATTTGGTAATCAGCTCACCAAAGATAATAACTGTATTTTATCTAAGAGTTGGCTAGTCCAGAAGCAAACGGCGTTTGGTAAAGACAAATCAAATCCGTTGACAGCTGATGATTTGCTCAAAATCATTTGGTTATCATTGTACCAAAGTATCACATACTAAAACATTGGCTACTCCAGAAGTAATGGCTTTTGGTAAAGAGAAAAATCCATTAAATCTTCATAAAAGATTGCTAGGGACTAGCAATAGTTTAGTGTGGGGGATTGATGAGTGTCTAAATACTCATCATTTCTGTCACATTTAAACTACAAAAACATTTAAAAACATGCAAAAATACTTCAAAATACAGAAAATATCCTTGGATTGTGTTTTTATCTGTTTCATGTGCAAAAGGATTGAAAAAGTTGAAAAATGAACAAAGTTTGCATAATTGGCAGTTTTGGTCCCTGAAGTTTCAAAAATGGCAAAAAAGTCCCCCGGTTTTCAAAAATGGAAAATTATCTTTTATGTAACTTGTACTATTGAAACTTGACACAAATGGTCCTTGGAATTAATATTTCAGATTTGGCAGTTTTAGTCCTTGGGATTTTCAGATTTGCAACAATGGTCCTTCAAGTTAAATCCTAAACCATTTCTAATCCTAAACTAAATAAACCCAAATAATAAACCCAGCTATAACCCCAACCCACTCCCTACACTTACCCAACCCATTTTCTTTTTTATAAAACCCAGCCCAAATCCATCACCACAGCCCACTTCCCGTTTGTTTTAATAAAACCCAAAACCTGGGTTTGACTTCAGTCAAACTTCTTTCCCCTTCCCACTAAACCCGCCAATACCAGAAACCAAAACCACCTCACCCATAGTTTCTCTGCTACATCCCATCACCCCCCCTCCTCTGCTACTCTCCACCTTACCTAACAGCCAAAATGCATTAAATGCATCTTCCTCATCACACTTCACAGTACCTAGTGGTGTTTTCCACTCACATCACTTTTGGCGCCAAAATCCAAATGAAGGGATGAGATCGTTTTAAGAGCATCCAAGGGTGCAGAAAGACTCAGAGATGATAAGAAGACCAATCCCATCTCAATTTTGTATATATAGGGCCTCTTGTAAGCCATAAAAGGCAGTTAGTTTTTATTTAAGTTCGTATTGTAATTTTAAGCTTTAATCAGTTGTAACTTAAGTTTCTTTATATCAAATCAAGTTTGTTTAAGCTCCATTAATTCGAATTAAGCAATCTAGTGTTTGTAAAAGCTTGTTATCTATTTGTATAAGCTCATATAAGCTCTACATAGCTTATGATGAGCTTTTGATAAGTCTCACAGTCCTAATGCAAGAAATCCAAGAAAAGTCAACAAAGTCAACTGGAGGTCAAGATAAGCAGTTCTGGGTGGTATAAGCTATCTAGGAAGGCTTTTCTGGGTTTTCTAGCTTGTGTTAACAAGCTAGAATTGTTCTGGTCCTTGTCTTGCTATCCCAATAGCCTCTTTTCAGTTGTAAGAAATTTCCAAGTTTACTTAAATTTCCAAGTTACTGTTGCATAGCTTAAATTCAGCTTATTATTGTAATTTTCAGCTTATTAGTAGTTTATAAGTGTATTCCATCCATAATATTAGTTAAAACTTAGCATGTACTTAATTTACCTTAAAAATCATAAAAAAGTCAAAAATAAGCTAGCTTATTAATCTGCTTAATTTTCAGTTAAAAGTCATAATTCATAGCTTATTACACTCAGTAGCATCATTAGTATTCATATCATAGCTCAAAATAATCTGTTTCATTTGAAAAAAGCAAAACAGACCCAAAAGGTGTGTTTGGTTTAGCAGGTCAAACTAGGTCAAACAAGCTTGTTACTGTACATTTGCTACTTACCCAACTTCAAACCAGCTTAATTTAACCAATATAAGTTGTTTTTGAGATCAGAGTAGCAAAATAGATAGATAATCAAATTTTGTATCACCTGTGATCATTTTAGACTCTAAAAAGACCAAATAAGCCATATTAAGCTATGAGCTTATTCTGGCCTCAACCTTGGCATTTTCTGAGTCCTTTTAGTCCATATATTGATAACACAAAAGTTGGATTGGTCCCTTTGGTGTTGTGCACCTCTGCACACAAACCTCACCACATCAGACCCTTCAAACAGATTTTGTGGTTTTTGTGGATTTTGTGTAATTTTTAATTTAACAATCATAAGCCCTCAGAAGCGGTTCTTTGGCACAAATAAGCTCACCCAGCTTATCTCACTCTAGTATTTTTCTTGTGATTTTTAGAACCCTTCTAAGCCCCTAAAACCAGGCCTGAATAAGGGCATTTTTGCCCTGCTGCATTAGCATATGCTGACTCAGATAAGCCATAAGCTTATTGAGAGCTTTACAGCTCTTGACCTTAGCTTTTTCTAGTCCCTTTAGCTTAAACACACTCCTCTCAGTCCATTTTAGCTTTTACTTTCAGCCCTTAGCTTATTTTCTAGCTTATAGCTTAATTAGAAAATCCTAAGTTTTTAAAAACCTTAAAAAGTGAACTGTGGAGATAAGCAATTTGTTTCTAGCTTATTTCTTGAGTTCTAAAAATATTTCCAGTTTTAAAGTTGCTTTATAATAGCTTATTAATAAGTAGGAAAAAGAAAAATAACAAAAAAAAATAAGTTTTACAAAAAGGCCTGAGTAGGATTCGAACCCCAGACCTCCTACTCACAACACACAGCCCTTACCAACGTGCCCTTGGGTCTTTTTCAATTTAGTTTACATATTCAATTTACTTAACACTTGTTTCATTTTTAGCTTATATAATCAGTTAGCTTATTAGCAGCTTATCTACATAAGCTGTTATCCCCATTTTAATTTTCTTAGCTTTGTAATAACTTATAGTAATTTAGGCAAAAGTTTCAGAATTTTCCCAACAGTTTTAATATTTTTAATCTTTTAATTAGTTTAAATTAGTAATTAATTCATAATAAATAGAATAATAGTTAGAAAAATATAAATTTAATTTCTAAAATTTTCTTTTCTTAAATAGAACCTAGCAAAAATATTAGTACACTTGTAGGGTTAATTTTTAGATATATCACCTTTTATTCGCATTTTTATAATTCACGTAACGCGTTTTAATTATAATTTGTTAACCTTAATTTTATTTTGAGAATTTGTTTCTCATTATTTAATTAGAACATCATAAGCAATCAGAAATCTCAATCCCATATCATCAGTCACTCTAATCCAAGCTTTCAAACAATTGCCCATTCACACTTCGTTGGGAAACGATCCGGGTAATCACTTACCTGGTTTCACACTACACACACAAACGTGAGTTTTTGCAAGTATCCTTTTTCACAAAGGGGTGATTGGTATTTATTCACGTGTATCCGTCGTTGCATAATATTTATATATCTATTTAGCACGGATCACTTGTTTAAGAGATTCACTTCTAGTAGCTTACAATTCGATTCACTACACAAATCCCTGCGAACGATTCCGACTTACCATCATAATCTTGCTATAACGGACGAGTTCACTTGCTCGTATGTGTTGTTTCTAGATTCGGTAATTCGACCTTTATAAATTTAAAACTTGTACTCACACACGACACATCAGAATAGTTTTGTATACTTGTTTGGATATTATGATAACTTGTGATAAAGGGATGTTTGGATATTTGTAGTGTTTGTTTGGAACATGATGATAACATTATATTTGGTTAAATTGGAACTTGCCTTGTTTATTGTCTTGATTAATCATTGTTGAGTCTAAATGTCGAAAGGGTTCTCAATAATGGTTGATTTCAATTCCTTAGTCGACGAATGTTTTGGTCTTGTACTTTGTGACGATTGTATGAGAAACTTAATAAACATAACAATTGAAAGTTTAATTTAGATTAAGGGTCGAAAGACATCTTTTGAATATGTGTTCTAATCATTTTTCAAGTAAATGAAACTTCACGAATTAATAACATCAAAGTCTAAAGTTCGAAAGGATTCTTTCTTGTTATAGGCATAAGGCTCATGACATGACCATTTGATTGAGGCTTATACATATTTGATTTATAAAACACTAAATTATTATTGGTTCTAAAGGTCGTAAGGATTACTTTTGATAATATGTTTTCCAAACTAACCATCCTAATATCCATGTGATCATTTGTCCAAACATGTATGTTCTTTGTGTGATTGTTCTTATATTGCTTTTCTTGTTGGTTTGATCTGTGACAATCATAACCATCAACTTGTTACTTGCTTAAACAAACAAACGACACTTGAGTGCAACCAAGTCTCTTGGGACGACCTTGACTTACCAACCCCAATACTACATATGACTAGGGTATACTTGCCCGAATGTGTTCCTAGTTAATTGGTAATTCTTGTTTATAAATTTAAAGCTTCGATGGAGCGCATCACAAGAGTAAGGATGTTGTGTTGGAGTATGCTCGTGTCATAATAAATAATTATATGGCTAGACATATGTGAGCCTACGGGGTCATACACTTATACACAGAGACACCATTTAATATATCGTATCTATCGTATTTACGTTATATTTAACCTTCGTAACTCGGGATCAATAACGGGCTACAAATAATTAAGCTAGTACTTAGTTTATTGGATTGGACCAACAAATGGGCAAGCCCATTTAGGGCCCCCATATGGCCGGCCATGGTGGGAAACAAGAGGGAAAAGAGCAAGGGGTTAATTGTAACATTATTTCTTATAACCTTCAATTGATTTGGTCAATTAGGGTTATCAATTATAATAACAACTTACCAAATGTCTCTCCTCCTTCCTCTCCCCAAAAACCACGAAATTAAACACTCTTATATTAGGGTTTGTGGTTTTTGATCCCATCTAACCTTATTCTAGTGTAGTTCAAGGCTAGATCGCGTGTTACAAGGTCAAGACTAGCATCAAGTGGTGATCCGTGACGTGTAGTGTGTTTCACACATAAGGGAAGATCAACCTTATTGATCTTTTGTTTCTTACATCCAATCGTGGCGTTGGTGTTGGTGGTGAAACCCGAATCACGCTTCAAAGGTATATTATTGTGATATTTATTATATTAATTAGTGATTGATCATATGGCTATATGGATCCGTTGATAGGTGATCTTCCGCTGCAATTATTTATTTATAATATGTTATTTATATCTATCATCACCTATAGTGGTATCACGAGCCATCATATGTGCCACATGATTATCGGGTATGCATAAAAATGGCTATAACGGGTGTTTTTTGGTGATTTTTGAAACCACATTTAAAACAGCCTCTAGGGCTCCATTTTCTCACATATGAACAACCCTTAAGGGGTCTTATGATCTGTGATTTTTGATCTCATAGCCATTTGTTATGCATATTTTAATTGGTATATTTGTCGGGTACGTGTAAAATGGCCTAAAACGCATAATTTTGATCGATTTATGAAACGTTTTTAAATCAGCCTCTAAACCTAATATTTCTGTGGTAAAATGGTATTTTGAAGGTTTTAATATCAGTAGGTTTTGATCCTTAAGCCATTTGACACACGTACCAAACGGGGTTTTAATTCTTGTCAATTAATTTCTTCGTTTCGTTGGCTAAATCTTTAATTCTTGTTATTAATTTTTGTTTCCATGGCAAATACATACATGTTTGTCCATGGAATTAGCCAACACCTTGTTTTGATCATAATATTATTGTATTATTATGTGTATATGCAAAGCCGATGAAAACCTAGACCACTTATGCCTTGTTTCGTTGTAAATTGTCGTTAATTTCGCGTTTTGGGGGTTTTTTACCATTGTTTCGGCATTCATGTATATATTTTAGTTTGGTTTTTTGCCAATGTTTGGGCACTTTACAGTAGATAGAAAGTAGATTAGTTGTATTTTACTTTTCATATCATGTAATCGATTCTTGGTGAAGAATGGCGAAAGAGTTAAAGACATTTATGCCGATAAGGGCTGCTGGAAGAAGCTGCTGTATTTGGGCTTTTCCTGGTGATTGGTTAGGAGTTATTGCTGTAATTTTTGTGCAGGTACACAAGACATGAGCCTACAACTTTGTAGTTTGTACCTAAGAGTGGGGAAGACTCCTTCTAGGCGTTTTGGGCCTCCCAATAAAGAAATTCTGGGCGGACAGATTCATTATTTCATGTGCATAATGGGGTTCTACTTGCTCTTGATTGTCTTGGAGCAAGTGGGAGCCCTCCGTGTGGCTGTGTAGGCTTATCCCTAGTTGACCCTTGGTTCTCGTGATGGCTCACGAGACCGAGCATAGGTTTTTTCATCGGTTGAGGCTTTGCATATTGTGGTTATGTGTTTGTTGATTTGCTACTTATATATGCTTTGATTATATGTAAATTGCAAATTGTTTTCTAAAAACATGAAACACAAACCATTTTTAAACTAAGTCTTATGATTTAGTTTAACTAAGTTTTTGAAACATAAAATCATTGTTTTATAAATAACTCTTAAACTCGTTATGTATGTTATTTTGGTTATGTATTGTCCAAACTTTATTATCCACCTAGGATTAATATTAGTCATGAAAATGGTCAACTCAACACACATAAATTAAAACAATGATTAGACTTAAGTTAAGAAAAGTTTTTAACTTGTGCTACGAAGAATGAATGCATGCTTCTTTCGTACACCTTTTTTTATACACATCAAAATATTTTACCCGTCACAAATTTAAGTCATGCCGTCCAATCGCTTGAGAACACTTGCAATTACTTTTTGCCTATGCGTGGGACCTAGGTTGAATTGTAACCCAAGGTGACTATTCTCTATGCGTGAGACCTAGATATATTCTCACACGTTCTCAAATTGGATGACTTAATCGAGTTAAGCGGTGAGACCTTGACCTGAGGCAAAGATGGGACTAAACATGCCTACATGACACTAGATGCCATGAGTCCCATAAGGATCTAAGAGTTGTACATGTAATACAATTGGTGATCGTCGCCTACTAATTGAATCTACTATTGCTAGCAGATCAACTGATGTGATAGTAGAAGCACAATGTGGATCTTAGCCTTTTCGTAAATTAATAGTTTTAAATTGTAAACATGGGGTAGTTAATTTATAAAAAGGATAATTATCGAAAATACTAAAAATGAACTTTGTAATTCAATTAATGAATTAATGCAAACCGTAAACAAGAGTTTGTTCTTTTCTTGTTAAAAGGACGAACTAAGTCGTTCTTTCCTTGTAAGAAAGAGACTTGTTCCTATCCTTTTTCTTTATGAGGAAAAACCATAATAGAAATATTTGAGTTTTCCTAATTCTAATCAAACTCAAAGAACACCTACTCTAGAAATCGTGATGTCTTGTAAAAGTCAAAACGGTTAAGTATGGTTACACATCTTATTCTTTCAAGTTTGTTTTATAACCCTAGTTCCGGTCTTGAAACCTTGAAGAAATATAAGATATTTGGATGACTAGAGAACACGTTTTCTATAGCTACCAAACTAAAATGAGTTTAAATAATTAGAAGACGGAAATATCAGTAAACCGCAAAGTGGTAAGGGCAATTACTAGCATGATTACCTAGCAATTTGTCTTAACCCAATAAACCTACTAAGGTCTTACACACCCTTGTGGTAAAGTAGACCAAATATGGAGGAAATGCATGCCTATTTTCAAGTTAAAATAGCAATGATGGCTAGCCCATCATCTATATGTTAGAACTTGATGCACTTCCTTGAATACCTAAGTACATGTTTTCTAGTCCAAGTGACTCACATTAGCAATAATGTGTAGATATTCAAAGAAAGGAGGAAAGTATCCAATCGCCACTCACTCTCCACTAGTGACGTAACACTTATAATGTTGTCTAATCCAGTGGGAGCTACGTGATTATATTACTGGTGACAAAACACATGTAATGTTGTCTAATCCAGTGGGAGCTGTAAGCTTTATTACCTTGCAAGTTGCCCATCTTATTTCCAGATTGTCTTGAAATAATACATTACTTTCCACATGTTAAGCATCATAGTTTATATAAGAACCATTGCATAAATTTTATAAGGTAACTTGTCGCGTTCCTAATGTTGCTTCCTAAAATGTTATCTATAAACTTATTATGCATGATTCATCATTAAAACGATAAAGTTCTACATATCTATATTTTGATTTTGACTAAAAATCATATGTTATCTTAGATATTGTCATATTGTTCATACAAACAAACGAGCGTAGTGTTGTCTGTATACTCTCATGATGTTGTGCCATGCACAAGTGGGAGAAATCTTAATTTTGTGCAAGGTACAACATATAATAATATGACTAATGGTTTTTCTTGACTGCAAGGTAAGAAACTAAGATTCTACTAGGACTTCTACACATAAAATGTATGTTGCTCTAATTAGAACAAATATCAAGATAACACGAAAAGCTACTTCAACATATTCACTGAATTGTTTAGTAAATATGATTATGTTTTCTTGTAAATTCATAATCATGAGGTATGAAATTAACTTGAATTTACTATTGAGGCCAAGAGTCGGCGCTCGTAATTACTTTGGTTGAATATGTTTAGGTCTCTTGTAAAGACACAAACATCAATTTCGTTAATTGTTGAAAGACTTATAACGTAAAGTAAGACGTTAACTTGTTATGTCTTCTTGTTAAAGACATGTACACTTACGACGTATAGTAAAATATTGAATGTTTATGTTTTCTAGTCAAAACATGCACATGAAGTCATTGACTTGGTCAAAGACATATAATATAAAGTATGCAGTAGGCTAAAAATACTATTGATGCCATCTGGTTTGACTTAGTTGGCAGATATGTTGTGAAACCCTCATTTCCTCATCATTTGAATTTCTCCAAATTACCCCTCTAAATTAAATTTTACGATAACTAAGCAAATATAAGAATTATGAAATCACCTAAGTTTATAATAAACTAATTAGATGAATATAAACTTACCTCATAATAAAAAATTACGTAATCCCTAAACTGATACAAATATGAAAAGGACACTTATATATCCTAAAGAACAAATAATCTCACACGACTAAAAGATGTATGGACTGATTCATAAATTTTGTGCACACACTTTTTAAATTCGAATTATGGAAACAATATAGTTGATAATTATCTTCTTATCACCTCACATAATATTGGCTGAATCACACCCCATAATCTCGACATAATCACCAAATCAATCAACCCTTAATTTTGATTGATACTTGCCTAGTTTAAATCTCCTTACACGCTCCTATTAAAATGGTATTCACCTCTTAACCGTTTCAACAATATAAGAAGAAAACAAAAACGAGTTGATACGTCATTAATTATAAAATGTGAATTGCAAGCAAGTAAGTCAATGGATTCTAAAAAGAAAGTGATAACTGCTTGCCTATTTTAAAACCTCCTCACACGTTTATATTAAAATGATATTCACATTTCCCTTTTTCTCTCATATGAACGCTTATCTCCCTTCTTCTTCATGCGTGGCCATTAAAATCATCAACAACATCACTAAAATCCGACCCAATATTCTCGTTAAACTGAGATCTCGACTAAGGCTTGGAAGGTTTAACTTGTGGTTTAGTTCGAGGGGTTTTGGTTCGTAGAAGATATTGGTTCGATGAGAGTTTGGCCCTGATTCATGTTCGAATTGTCCTAGCCGCAAGTTTTGGCTCAAGTGTGGTTTTGGTTTTGGCTCGAAAGGGGTTGAGTCTCGGTGCTTGTGTTCTTTGATCCGACCTTTTTAAATCGTCCTTGAGGTATCTCAAATCCTTTCGACACCCATATTACGCATAGTCATAGATAAATCATGCTATACAATCGTGCAAGGGTTGTCTCTTTTATGTGTTGTACGAATAACATAGTAAGAAGCTACATAAAATCATAAGTTACGAAACGCATACGTCGGATTTATTCTGTCTTGCTATTCGAATATATATTTGATATATATATACGCCTATAAATCTGATGATTAAAATTCTGATGTGATACATGTTATGCGATAAAAACGAGTTATAAAACATGAATACTTAAGAAGAGTCATGCATGTGTACAAACTGATTGACTATGGATCAAGGACGGGGTTTGTTTTGGCAAATAAGTGGTCACGTTGGAAACATGTTTAGTCTCATTAAAGTGTATCGCGAAGAAGGCCTGGTCACGTGTGATTCCATGTGATGAGTTGTGTCTTGTTTGTGTGGCGTTCATGGTTGTGAGATTTTAAATGTGTATGTATGTGTGTGATGTTATGTTGACTTAAGAGGGTTGTGAAACCTAGTTAATATGCATGTGAAAATGAGATAGAACTGCATGCTTGTTGTGTCGAGGAATTAAGGTCAAGAAAGGGAAGAGTAGGGTTGTTGGTTTTGTTATTTTATGTGTCAAATCATCATTTTATGTGAACTAAAAGTGGTGTGTTGTTTTGTGTTGCGTAAACTGGGAAGGATGGGTTGAATGTGTGGTTATGGTGTGTCGAGTGGCTGGAAACAAGGGATCTTGGGTGTGTAAATAAGGTCGAGTCGAGGGTATATACAAGGGTCGAATAAGGGTAAGTGTGGGTCGGAAAAAAAAAGGGTTGTTTGCTTGACTTGAGTCTCGTATAAAAGGTGAATAGCAAGGGGGAAAACATGAACAGAAATATGGTAAAGGGGAATGGTTCAAAAAGGGATTTAGATGGCTAATTGGAATCTTATTCATGCAATGTTTTATGGGATAAATGTGTCTCGACATATTGAAGTTGCAGGCAAATACTAATGTCAAAATTACTTATAGTCCCATTATTTAAACTAGAATTTATAAATATGATAACGTTGCATATTAGGGTGCGATCTCGAGTTAGCTTTGGAATTATCACATTAAACCCCAAACTATTACAAGTCCTGTTGTTAAATCCTAAACAAAGAGGTTGGTCTTAATAAATCCTGAATTTACACAATTATCAATTATAACCTTAAAAGCTATTAATCGGGAAACTTATTAATTTGGAAACTTACTATTTTCGGAAAGTTACTATTTTATGGAAAGTCACTAAAAATGGAAAGCCGACGAAAATGAGTAAATCTTATTTGAAATGAGTTATTAATAATTAGCCGATCATTAATTCGTGTAGATTCGCTGGAGATGGAGTTGCTTCCGATCTTTAGATATGTTTGCATTTGCGGTATAAGGTACAGATATTCTACCCTTTTTCAGTAAGGGTGTTTTCTCCTCTCATGACTCATTTATCTTGATTCGTTTTAAGATTCCCTTAGCCATTGCTATGTTCCCCTACACTTTGGTCCGTTTGTTTGATTCATTTTGACTTTGATGTTCGATATGACCCTTTTTGCTTTGAGCCTCTATAATGATCCGTTTGATATTCGTTCGTTACCTTGGGATATTAGTATTCGTATCACTTGATGCTTCGAAGGTTCATTTTATTTTGGTAACTAGATGTGAAAACCTTTTTAATTATATCATGAAAATGCTTTGAGGAAAACTTGTTTTAAAATGATGTTTATGAAATATGCGATACCACTTTTATTTGGAATCTTACTAAACTTTTATGAAAATTACTTTTAAAGACTACTTTTGTGAAAATAGTTAATAAAGATCATTTTTGATGAAAACCATTTGATAAAGATTTCTTTAAATGAACCATTTGATTATGAACCTTTGATCGGTTCGTTTGGATTCGTTTGACTTTGATATTGGATATGAACCTTTTGCCATGAACCTTTGATATTTGGACTTTGACTATGATTCGATGACTTAGACTATTTGAACCTTTGCTAAGATTTGGACCTTTGACCCTTCAGTTTGATACCCGAGCCAAGTTCGTTTCCTAGCCATGAAGGTAACATGGCCGTGTCATTGATGCACCAATGGCATGACTCCAGTGTGTTCGAGTGATGTTACACACCGTCCCCATATTGTTCGTTGCATGCACATTATATTTATTATGGCCTATATTATTGTTCGGGGGGCGTATGGATGCATCCTAGGTTCGTGTCCGTGTTCGTGGACTTAACATGATTTGATATTATATATTGTTCGGTGACTGATGCTGGGTGCAATCCACGTCTTTCACAAGTTCGGGAGTTAGCTACTCCATTTGAAGAATGAGGACACCCCTCATATTATCTGTTTATCTGAGAGGTCTCCCCTCTATATGATTATGAAGACATGGTTACTATATTTGATTCGTGTTTGGGCTCGTGGTGGATTACTGACCTTCCCTTTTCCCTTTCTTACTTTGTACCTTTGTCTATACCTTATGTTATTCCATTGCACTATACCATATATGTTCGTTTCCTTTTGCTTTCGTTTCCGTTTATATATATCTGTTCACTGGGCTTTTTAAGCTCAGCCGCATTTCTTTTCCTGCGGCAGGTTTTAGTTGGAAGCTGGGTTATGAGTGGAGAGTACTTTGGACTTAGAAGACTATACTTTGATAGCTATTCTGGATTAGAGATGACTAGAAGTGATTACATTTTTAGACTTAGAATTTATTTGTTGTTCTCATTTGTAACCTTATATTTCAGATTTTTCCTTTGTAACCTTTGAAATTCATTTGTATTATTTAAG
This sequence comes from Artemisia tridentata subsp. tridentata, assembly GCA_021014915.2. Taxonomy (NCBI): domain Eukaryota; kingdom Viridiplantae; phylum Streptophyta; class Magnoliopsida; order Asterales; family Asteraceae; genus Artemisia; species Artemisia tridentata. The sequence continues at coordinate 218,842,843 of CP139501.1, read as the reverse complement.
TCATATGCTTATGTTTGCTTTGATATGTCACCATAACGTAATACTTCTACCCTTATCGGGTTGGGGTGTTACATATGTAAGCCAAAGAGTATAAGTTCATCTAATAAGTTGTGGGATAGTCTCGCAACATCAATCTTCATGGAATACCACAACTTTATGGTATGTCCATCATGGAAAATCAAACTCTATAGATATTGTTTGATCTTTGATGACTTAAACTGTTTTACCTCCAAAGCTATCAAGGTTAGAAAATTGGATGTGCCATGTGTACACTCAATATGGTTCCAACCTAGAAGGAATTTAAGACACCATTGTATTATGGAATGGGATGAATCTCATTGTGTCTTGATTGAAGTTCTGAATTTGTTAAATACCTAAGAGTAAGTAATTAACAAACTAGAGTCAAGAACTAACGATGTATTTTGGATGTCCCACTTGAAAAAAATTTATTGTTACTCAAGATGCTGAGTATCTAGAGATTAGTCTCTACTTACAAAAGCAAGTGGGAGCACCTTTAGATCTTGAAGTTATTCAAGAGCAACCTTCTGAGTACACTTGCTAATGTCATACTAAGGTTGAACATGCATATGTTAAACCATAGATTGATATCTCTCATTCATAAATCCGCAAGGATACCTCTTGCACCTGAATGATATAGTTTTTTATATCAATGCTAAGGGATATAAGTTGGAGGATCATAGTGAACCTGCTAACTACAGAGATGCATTATCAGATCTTGAATATGATGAATAGCTCAAAACCATGAATGTTAAGATGCAGTCCTTGGAAGACAATCACTCATGGAGCTTGATTGATCTCTTACCAAATCAGTTAGACTGTGAGGTTAAATCTTCCTACCTTGTACATACATTTAATGAGAAGACTCAAAAGGACAAACTTGTACCCACATTTAATGCACACGTAGTAAAAGGAGTTTACTCATACTCAAGAAACTGGCTATGATTAAATCTTCCTACCTACAAACATTAAATGTATAAAGATGATTAATTGTCATACTTGTTTTCATGTAAATGAAATATGACAATAGGATATCAAAACACTTTTCTTATTGATTACCTTTGTGAGGACGATGAGCAATCAAAAGGGTTTATGAATCCATATAATCTTTATTATGTATACAAGATAAAAGAATCCATGTGTGGATTAGATCATGCATCTAGGAGTAGAGATCTTAAGTTAATTATAAAATCATTAATTTAATTTTGATTAATAAGATTACTCCTAAGTACACTGAGAGCAAGTAGGAGCACTGTATTTATTCTCTTAAATCTCTTATGTCATTAACATATTAGAAACAATATTCCATCTAAGCTAGACTTTAATCCTTAGCTTGGAATGAAGTTTCTCTTAAGGGATTTAGAAAATAAGACATACAACCTTGTTATATATGTTTATTAGAATAAACATAAGCGGTTATTAAGTCTAAACACAATATGACACGTTATTGAGGGGAGTCTCAATGATCAATCTCACTTGATGAGATTGAACACATGAATGGAAACCTTAAGTTTAACTAAAGGATTCATTATGTATGTCATATTATGCATTGGACTATTTATATCATTTGTCTATGTGAAAATCATTAGATAATTGTTAAATGAACATTCTAATGGACCTACAAAGTACCAAAGATATGTTCAACGTTTATGGATATTTGAGGAGCTCTGTTTTGTTTGCATACACTGATGCTTATTTAACTGAGATGATGCTCAACCCTAGTCGTGGTAGGATGTCATCATGAATGATGAAATTGCTGACTAGATGTGCTCGATTGAGAGCATTAATATACATTAAAAGAAAAGAATACTTTACAGTTTGATAAACTGTTCAGATGACTGTCTAAAGTAGGTGTTTTGCTAGCTTCAAACACCCCATGGAATGTATTGTTGCAATACTCGTATTGTACTTGAATGCACACATAAAAAGGACAATCATCATTCAAACCTTTCATGAGTTTTGAAACAAGTATTCTCAAAGTTTACTCAGATGACTACTTGTTGTCTTGTACAACATAATTTGATCATGGTGGGAACATCGTATTCCGACCTACAAGTAGTCTTGTGCATATCTGTTTTTAGTATTTGGATAATGGAACTGTAAGCAGTCGTATTATATAATGAATTGATATAACTGGTATGATCGTCTTCATTTATACTACTGTGTTATATATTTGCATGTTTAATCAATGAATAATTTATTTATTCTAAAATTGTCCATTGCCAGTTGACGATACGGGAGTATCATCGAATTAAGGCAAATGTGAGCGTGTTGGTGATATTTATTAAGAATAGATATTAATTGTTGATTCCACCAAACTCACATGTTGTTCATTGTGATGAACATTGGACTGACCCAACCTACGAGTATTCACTGCATGGATCGGCGTCAATAGTGAATCTCGCAAGTGGTTATGTCTCTTATCCTTAGACTTGAGATGCAAGTAGGTCTTGCATGCATGGAATTTCATTCCTTGAAATGGTTAAACGCTGTCCTGAATAAGGTAGTTATAAAAACCATCTTCAGGAGTGATATGAAACACATGAATGACACGTGCAGTCAAAATAGGATTTGTTCCTCCACATGTCATGGAGTTAGATACTATTGGGCCCCTCGATGAATTGGACAGATGTTTGTATGGCCGTACCCAAATGAGATTAAGATGAATCTTGATCCACTTGGTAATCTTGTTCAATGTCAATATCAAGAAACATAATAGTTGAACTATTAGAATGACATTTGATCCATGTCTAATGTTCAACCTGGTATCTGTAACAAAAGGATGGATGACATACAAACCATTTAAATGAGACGTTTTAGAAACTATTCTCACATATCTCTAGGGGCATTGGCTTGTTGCTAGACGCTAACCTTTGCTTGTATAATTACTTGATTATTATGACGTCGCAAGTGGGAGCTATTAGAGTATGCTCGTGTCATAATAAATAATTATATGGCTAGACATATGTGAGCCTATGGGGTCACACACTTATACAAAGAGACACCATTTAATATATCGTATCTATCGTATTTACGTTATATTTAACCTTCGTAACTCGGGATCAATAACGGGCTACTAATAACTAAGCTAGTAATTAGTTTATTGGATTGGACCAACAAATGGGCAAGCCCATTTAGGGCCCCCATATGGCCGGCCATGGTGGGAAACAAGAGGGAAAAGAGCAAGGGTTAATTGCAACATTATTTCTTATAACCTCCCATTGATTTGGTCAATTAGGGTTATCAATTATAATAATAACTTACCAAATGTCTCTCCTCCTTCCTCTCCCCAAAAACCACGAAATTAAACACTCTTATATTAGGTTTTGTGATTTTTGATCCCATCTAACCTTATTCTAGTGTAGATCAAGGCTAGATCGCGTGTTATAAGGTCAAGACTAGCATCAAGTGGTGATCCATGATGTGTAGTGTGTTTCACACATAAGGGAAGATCAACCTTATTGATATTTTGTTTCTTACATCCAATCGTGGCGTTGGTGTTGGTGGTGAAACCCGAATCACGCTTCAAAGGTATATTATTGTGATATTCATTGTATTAATTAGTGATTGATCATATGGCTATATGGATCCGTTGATAGGTGATCTTCCGCTGCAATTATTTATTTATAATATGTTATTTATATCTATAATCACCTATATGCTGGAGGCAAGACTTGAAATGGCAAGGAATCCCGACGACCACGACCATGCATGTCAGTCGGGTGCAATACTCTGTGAGCTGTTAGGTGACATGGAAAATCTTCGTATGTAGTGTTGTTGTTGTTGTTGCTGTTGTTGTTGTTGTGTTATTGTTGTTGTTGTTGTGTTATTGTTGTTGTTGTTGTGTTATTGTTGTTGTTTAATAAAATGTTGTTGTTATTGAAGTTATCGAACATGACATACACCCGTCTCTTGGTGGGTCGAACCACACCTAAAATATACAATTTTTCAACACTAAATTACATATGTATAAAGAATGGAACTAAATGAACAATATCACAATTAACAGACACAAAGCCAAACCTTTTATTTAAAACACGCAAGAGTTCTAAACCACATACATTTCATACAAACTCAAACGAAACAACTCGAAAAGCAACCGAAACAACTCAAACGAAACAACTCGACAAGCAAACGAAACAACTCAAACGAAACAACTCGACAAGCAAACGAAACAACTCGACAAGCAAACGAAACAACTCAAATGAAACAATGCGAAAAGCAAACGAAACAACTCAAACGAAACACACGAAATAGCCCATAACAAACATCGCCCATTCATTTTTTTTGCTGCTACTTCCCACTTTGCTAGAACCTGCACCATCTTTTCTCTTCCTTGCTTTCCTTTGCTTGATGAAATGTTCAAACATAGCTTCAAGATTTGTTATCCTATTTCCCAGATCATCAAGTTTGGTTTCCAACGTGCTTTCTCCTCCAACATCATCAGTTTGAGCGTCCAACATCTCTCTGTATTATAGCTTTTTCCTCAACCATTCCAGAATCTGGTCTCTCATCCACGGGCTAATGTTCTTATAAGAACCATATTCATCATAAATTTCGTAGCCATATGTATTAAGAACTTCATTAAAGAGATACATCGACGATAAAACCTTTGACCACTCCTCTTCCGGCGTGTAAGCAGCCATTGTTATGTGTGTTTTGTGAGAATTGACGATTAGGTTATGTGCGTTTTTCCGAGTTGAGGATTATTGGATATATATAATTAAAAAATTGGCGGGACAAAGGTGCAATGAGGTGGGAAAATTATCCCTACGACATGTCGTCGGTATCGCAATGGCGGGAAAAAATCCCGCCCAATTATTCGCTAATATTTACAATAGGGGGAAGACCAAATTTGGTCTAAATGCCTCCCGTCGACATGTCGTCGGGACGATACCACTAAACATAACTGTTAACGCTAATCAAACGCAAATTACAATAATTTTTTTGATTAATATGGTCCTGACGACACGTCGTCGGTACCATCTTGGCGGGACAAATTCCCGCCCAATTATTGGCGCTTATTGAGAAAGTCAAGTTTGACCAATATGGTCCCGACGAAATGTCGACGGGATTTTAATAATCGAAAAATTCAACGCACGCTGGTCTCGGTCAAGCGTTTTTTTTTTTTGTCTTTTAGTGATTCGTGCCGATGACAGCCTGTCGTCAGGACGGCCTTCGTCTCCCGTTCTCCTTATTCTTGTAGTGGACCCACTTTAATCCCTACTTGAATCATCCTCGAGTACCTATATGAAGTCCTTCTTCCTCTAAGAACTCTACATTGTTTCTTGCTAAGTGTTTAACACTTTCAAAACGAAATTGCAACTTTGTGATGTAAAGGAAGAAAATGATAAGTATAGGAAGAAATTGTTGATCAATAAAAATTTACATGTTCTCATTGATAGAAAGAAGACTAACATGTATACATTAATAATTCATGAAATAATTGAACATAAATAGATGAAGGTAACTGCATGAATACACTTCATTAAGAATGCCAGAAAGAGAAAATTGTATTGGAAGGCATCAAGGAAACTTTGTGATGATGCAACAAGTCAATATTGTCTTGTTTAAAAATCTTGTGCTTTAATAGTGCTTTGGTGGAGAACGAGACTTGTATTTGTAAACTGGAGAAGGGTGAGGCTTTGATGGCTGACGTGGTGATTTATAGTAATATGGATGATGAGGTGAGGGAGATGGTGGGGGAGGAGACTTGTAAACATATGGAGGCGGTGGGGATGGTGATGGTGGAAGGGGTGACTTGTACACATATGGAGGCGGCGGGGAATGTGCTGGAGGAGGGGGAGACTTATACACGTATGGAGGCGGTGGGGAATGTGATGGAGGAGGGGGAGACTTGTACACATATGGAGGCGGTGGGGAATGTGCTGGAGGAGGGGGAAACTTGTACAGGTATAGAGGTGGTGGAGACGGTGACGGGGAAGGTGGAGACTTGTACATGTATGGAGGTGGTGGAGAATGTCTTGGAGGAGGGGGAGACTTGTACACGTATGGAGGTGGTGGAGAATGTCTTGGAGGAGGTGGAGACTTGTACGCGTATGGAGGCGGTGGGGAATGTGCTAGAGGAGGGGGAGACTTGTACACGTATGGAGGCAGTGGGGAATGTGCGGGAGGAGGGGGAGACTTGTACATGTATGGAGGTGGTGGGGATGGTGATGGCGGTAGTGGAGACTTGTAAACATATGGAGGTGGTGGGGAAGGTGACGGTGGGGGTTTAGACTTGTACACATATGGAGGTGGTGGTGAAGGTGATGGTGGAGAAGGGGACTTGTATGTATATGGAGGTGGTGGAGATGGTGATCGTTGGGGTGGGGACTTGTACATATATGGAGGTGGTGGAGATTTGTAGATATACGAATGAGGAGTAGATTTGGGAAGTAGATGTGGCAATTTGTATTTGACTGCTGGTGGTGGTGGAGATTTATAGACAAAAGGAGATTTTGGCCATGTATTCTTCACTGGTGGCAATTGTTAGAGTTTGTGGATATAAATTAATATTTGTATGTCCGGTTTCGAACCCGAGACTCGGGATTGCACACAATACGTAAGAGTTCCAATGGTTTGAATAAATTAAATATATTTTATATTTTATTTATTCATTTCACAAACAAATTAACTTAACGACAGTTAGTACTTAACGGGGTTAGATAACGCTCGTTAAAGGACTAAATGTGCAAAAGGAGAAGAGAAGGATCTAGAATCCCTATCTTGGAAGAGAAGTCGGCCGAAGCCCTCCCCTAGGGTTTGTGGATCGATTTCTTTGAGTAGGGAACAAGAAATTGTAGCCTATAAATACATCCCTTGTATTCTTAGATTACTAATCTTTAATTCCCTAGCTTTTCCATCTTCTTTCTCCTCTCCTCTAGTTCTAGCCGATCTACATTATCCCTAACTCCTAGGGTATGTCGATTTTGCTTGAACACAAGTGTTGGATTTGTTTAGTGAATTAGAACCTAGCTTTTCCCATTGGAACGCTAGTATTACGTGTGTACAAGAAAGAGTAACAAGCTTACTTTAGCTTGTGGTGACTTACCCTATTCGACTACACCTTAGTCGATCCATATTATAAACCCTAGTTAGGGTTTATCTTGTTCTTGTAGATCCGGTTCGTTGTTCTTGCTAGGAATCAAAAAGGTACGCTTTCTATTTAATTTTTAGTTAATTACTTTACATGTTATCGTAGATCTATTCCGCTGCGTGTGCTTTGATGACTATGTGTTTATAGTTCTTTTATGATTCACATATTCCAACAGTTTCAAGCCATTTGGCTTAGGAGAGTTATAACCATATGGTTTATCCGCAATGACAATGGTGGCTAATAAGAGGAAAACAAAAGCATACATAAGTTGAGGCCAATGCCCCAACACCCCAAGGTTTCCCATATAAATAGACCCTTACTTTTACAAGATTAAGATTTGTGTTTTTATGTTAAAATGTTTTGATTAGCAATCCTTTTATATCAGACGGGTGACACTTTTTTATTTCAAAAAAAAGGCTGCTATAGTTTTTTTATTTAGACATGGGTTGATGGTTTCCCACTCGGTGTTCTTCAATTTGTAATCAATAAACTAATAAGTCAAACGTGTCTCTTCAAAAAGGTCAGGGTAGACTGGTGAGTACCAGTAGGATAATTCAATCTGTTTATGAGGCAAAATAGTGATTCTTGTTAAACAACACGTACATACTAAATAACCAAACACTACTACTACATATCCAAGGATTCACATGAGAGTGATCTATACATATTCAAATACATGAGTCGAGGCATGTGGCATATACAGGGTTTTTTTTTTCAGTTTTGACTACCGATATCTCAAGTAGTTTTTAGACTTTTTTTTAGATGAGACCGATTCAAGTTGTAGTGCTTAATACCCTTACAAGTGTAAATCTGATAACCATAGACAGTGTTGGAATATGTGAATCATAAATAATACTATAAACACATAATTCATCAAAGATCACGCAGCGGATAGGATCTACATAAACATATAATTAATTAACATAAAATTAAATAGATACGTACCTTATTTGATTCCTAGCAAGAACAAGGAATCGGATCGCACAAGAACAAGTTATATAAACCCTAATTAGATTTATATGGATCGAACTACCCACAAATACACAAGTTAAAATAAACTTGTCACTCGTTCTTGTACACACGTAATGATAGCGTTTCAATGAGAAAAGCTAGGTTCAAATCACAAAACCAAACCAAACACTTTGTTGCTATAGTTGGAATCGACCAAATCCTAGTGGATTTAAAAGTGGGTCGATCGGTTCTAGCAAGAGGGAGAGAAGAGGAAGAAGTTTGGCTTAGTTAGGGATTCAAGATTAGAGAAAAACCAAATACAAGTGAATTGTATTTATAGGCAAACCCTACTTGTTCCCTAAGCTAACCAAACCGACCCTCAAGCCCATAGGCCATGGATCGGCCGAACAAACCCACTCCAAGGGTTCTAGATCCTTCTAACTCCCTTTTGCACATTTAGTCCTTTAACGGTCGTTATCTCCAACACCGTTAAGTACTAACTGTCGTTAAGTGTTTTATTGTGAAATGAATAAATAAATACATAAAATATATTTAATTATTCAATCATTGAAACTCTCACGTTATTGTGTGCAATCCCGAGTCTCGGGTTCGAAACCAGACATATGTATATTAATATTTATACATTAACTCTAACAGCTCCCACTTGGATAACTATTAATATAGTAATGACATGGGCTAGTCTAGCTTAACAGATCCCAATGCCCCCAGCTCGATCCGAGTATGGTTTTCCTGGAAAAACCACGTGATGAATTTAATCATCATACTTATCCTTTTGTTGCTAATACCGCGTTAATATGGATATGGATCTTTGTCATTCCATAATTAACAATAGTTTCTCGTTTATACATAACTGATCAAGATTACCAAAACATCTGAACGTCTTCCAGATAGACTTTGGGCGTGCGCACGCAAACATCTTGTCAATCCTACGAGTGGCCAAGCAGTATTAAACTTCAACACAAAGTTGAAGGAACAAATCCTTTATTGACTGCGAGCATAACCCTCGAACTTCGCATCACTTCCGAAAATAGCCCTTATAACTACCTTTTACGGATAGCGTTAGACTACCTTACAGAAAATGAGCTACATCCTCGGCAATTATCTAGTATCTCAAGTCAGAGGATAAATATTCATGATATACTTAATGACGACGATCCATAAAGTATAATCATGTGGTTGGGATAAGTCCTATATTCAATTTACCCAATATTGAATATCATGTGACATTGGTGTCTCAACCTTACAGTACATTCTACCAATCCTCACATTTGTCTTAGTTCAATAATATTCCCATATTATTAATTGACAACGGACTATTTAGAATAATTAATTTTATTCACGGATTTAAACATGCAAATATAGGACACAAATATTAATAATGAGAATAAACGTTATCCGTACTTTATTTCATTAAAATAATAATTGTTTACACGTCCCTATCCAAATACTAAATCAACAGATTTACATGAAACTTTCTGGCATACGAAGACCAATACTCTGAGCATGTCGAGTAAACGTTTCCTTAGGTAATGCCTTTGTGAAAGGATCAGCCAGATTGTCATCTGTGTGAACTTTGAGTACATTGATTTCTCTTTGTTCGACTTGTTCTCGAACATAGTGATACTTTCTTTTAAAGTGTCTGGCGCCTTTCATAACTCCAGGTTCATTGGCGAATGTGATTGCAGCAGAGTTGTCGCAATACACATTTATAGGTAATTTATTTGACGGCATCACTCCAAGATCCGAAATAAATTTCCTTATCCAAACAGCTTCTTGTGCAGCTTCCGATGCAGCAATATACTCAGCTTCTGTAGCAGACATGGTCATTGTACTCTGCTTTTTACTCTTCCAGTCTACAGTTCCTCCATTTATGACAAAAACGTAACCTGTCTAAGACTTCGTATCATCTTTATCAGTCTGAAAGGACGCATCGCAGAAACCTGTAACATTCAGTTCTGCGTCTGGATTTCCCCCGAAAACTAGAAACATATCTTTAGTATTCCTTAAATACTTAAGAATGTTCTAACAGCATGCCAGTGATCTTTCCCTGGATTTTGCTGATAACGACTGGTTAAATTTTGTGCAAATGCCACATCTGGCCTTGTACATCTAACTCCATACATGATAGATCCTACTGCTGAAGCATACGGAACTTTCTTCATGTATGCCACCTCTTCAGGTGTAGAAGCACACATTTCGCTACTTAAGCCATGTTCAACTTGCATGGGAAAATATCCCTTCTTGGAATTTTGCATATTGAATCTCTTCAATATTTTATCCATGTAAGCACTTTGGCTTAAACCGATCAACCGCTTAGATCTGTCTCTATAGATCTTGATTCCAAGGATATACGCTGCTTCTCCTAAATCCTTCATGGAAAAACATTCACATAGATAATTCTTAACTTCATCAAGACTAGGTATGTGATTTCCCATGATTAATATGTCATCGACATATAGGACAAGAAAAGTAGTGTTACTCCCACTAACTTTGTGGTATACACATGGCTCATCGAAATTCTGAGTAAATCCAAACTTCTTGATTTCCTCATCAAATTTCTTATTCCATTGCCTTGATGCTTGCTTCAATCCATAAATGGATCTTTAAAGCTTGCATACATGCTCAGGAAATTGTGGATTCACAAACCCCTCAGGTTGCGCCATATAGATGTCTTCATCTAGGCGACCATTCAGAAAGGCGGTTTTGACATCCATTTGCCAAATCTCATAGTCATAGTAGGCAGCTATGGCTATAAGAATCCTAATAGCTCTAATGTCGGCCACAGGAGAAAATGTCTCCTCATAGTCAACACCATATGTTTGGGTAAAGCCCTTGGCTACCAAACGAGCTTTGTAGGTGTGTACATTGCCATCCATGTCCGTCTTCTTTTTGAAGAGCCACTTACACCTAACTACCTTAGCATTGGGTGGAAGGTCTACTTCAATCCAGACTTTATTGTCTTTCATGGATTGCATTTCCCCATCCATGGCTACCTGCCATTTATCCTTTTCAGGATTATTAATGGCATCCCTATAACTAGTTGGTTCATCAAGATGATCCCCTAGCATAGTTTCCTCATCCTCTATGTTTAAACATAGACGGTCAGGAGCCTTTGTAGATCTTGAAGATCTACGGATGGGAACCACTTCAACTTCAGGTGGAGGACCTAAACTTTCAGGTTCCACAGGAAGTGTGTTAGTGCCTTCAGAAGGTGACGTATCTTCATGATCATTTTCAAGATCATATATTCTCCCACTGATTTCTTGAGATATTAGATTATCCTCAAGAAATTCACCGTACCTAGCCACGATGACCTTATTTTCTGGTGGGAAATAAAAGTAGTAACCCTTTGTTTTCTTAGGGTATCCTACGAAGATACACTTAACAGATCTTTGTTGGAGTTTGTCAGGTGAGTCACGTTTAACAAACACCTCACAACCCCATACCTTTAAGTAAGAAAAGTTGGGAGCTTTTCCTGTCCATACTTCATATGGAGTCTTATCAACCTTCTTAGTTGGAATCCTATTCAATATGTGAACAACACTTTCAAGAGCATAATCCCAAAAGGATAAGGGAAGAGTTGTTTGATTAAACATAGATCGTACCATGTCAAGCAATGTACGATTTCTCCTTTCCGATACACCATTTTGCTGTGGCGTATAAGGAGAAGTGAGTTGTTGGACAATGCCACACTCACCTAGATAATCCTTAAACTCTTGGCTTAAGTACTCACCACCACGATCGGATCGAAGGGCCTTAATCTTCTTTCCGAGTTGTAATTCTACTTCATTTTTAAAGACCTTGAATGTCTCAAAGACTTCATGTTTATGTTTAAGTAAATAAACATAACCATAACGACTATAGTCATCTGTGAAGGTCAAGAAGTAGGTAGCACCTCGCTTTGACACGTGTCTAAGGGACCACACACATCCGTGTGTATCAATCTAAGTAGATCCGAAGCCTTTTCCATATTGCTATGAAAAGTTTTCTTCGTCATCTTCCCAGATATGCAAGACTCGCATTTGTCAAACGAATCATCTTTGACATTTTGTAAAAGCCCATCGTGTTGCAGCCTTTCCATGCGTTTCTTGCCTATATGAGCAAGACGACAGTGCCATAAATAAGACGAATCCAAGTTAGACTTGATTCTCTTATTTTCGATGCTATACACAGAATTATTTCCGTTGGATCCATGATTATTCATATCAATTTCAAACACACCATCTAATGGAATAGCATTAAAATAAAAAACAGAATTTAAAGAAACAGAAATTCCATTATTATTAAAAGCATGTTCAAAACCATTATCCAACAATAAAGAAACTGAAACGACACCTCTAACAATAGAAGGTGCGTAATGACAATTGTCTAAAACTAAAATCAAACCCGAAGGTAAAACTAGATCAAAAGTCCCTATGGCCTCCACTGCTGCACATATACCGTTGCCGACATACAAGTAGCATTCCCCATAGTTCAGCTTCTTTACTCCTCTAAGCCCCTGCGATGTATTACAAATGTGAGTACCACATCCTGTATCATATATCCAGGCATTTTGCTTACGAGGAAATGAAAATAATTCAACCATAAAAATACCTGAAGTGCTGGCGCCCTGCCCAGCCTTGGCATTCTTATTCTTGCGACACTCCTCAAGCAGCAATGGACAGCCCCTCTTCCAATGTCCAGGAGTGTTACAGTGGTGACAAGCAGCCGCATCCTTTTTAGGATAATCCTTCTTGGGAGGAGGATTCTGCTTCTTGGGCTTCTGCTGATGGATCACGACCTGTTTTCCTTTGTCAGCTTTTCCTTTGCCCTTCTTGTTCACATTACGCGGTTTACCGGGCTTAGCTATCCTACCACCTCTAACAGCCATCACAGCAGGTGTAGGAGCTTTCTTAGGGAGTCCTTTCTCATGTTCAATGAGCATTGCATGCAAGTCAGAAAATGTCTTCCCCTTGCAATGCATGTTGAAGTTGCGCATGAAGTCACCATACAATTCCTCATTGAGGGATTTGTTGATGAGGCCAACTTTAACATTTTCCACATACCCGCATCCAAGTGCATCCAATTGGTCAAGATAACCCTTCATTTCTAGCACATGGGTACTTACGGGTGTTGTTGCTTCCTGCTTGCACTTGCCTATAGAGTCAAGTACATCATATAACTCAGCCATAGGAGGTTTCTCAAACATTCGTTTGAGTTCCTCAATCATTTGCATCGGACCATGATTCTCAAACTGTTTTACCAGCTGAGGATCCATCCCCGATAGCATGAGACAAGCCGCATCATTGTGCTTGTCATAGGCTTCGTTGTACTCTCTAAGTAGTTCATTAGAAGAGTTAGCAGGAGGAGCAACCGAAAGAGGCTCACTAAGACACTCATAACGTTTGGCTATCCTAAGGACAAGCCTTAGATTACGATACCAATCGTTAAAGTTTTTAGTCCCAGTCAATTTCTCCTTTTCAATCATCATTTTGAAAGCGGAGGTAATGTTTGGAGTGTTTCCGGGTTGGGCCATTTCTACAGAAAAAGTTCAATAATTAGTATTTTAGATAATTAAACTTTCCAAGAAAATTAAACACCCATTGGTTAAATAACCATTTAATTTTCACTGAAAACTAGGATCCTAATTGACGCCGTTTCATCACATCAGCTTTGGCTGCTAGCAATGAAAGTGCTCAATAAGGTACGGGATCACCCAATTGCCAATATTCAATTGCAATTCCTAGAAATCATGGGACTTACATTATATTGCCAACATCAGTTGCAAAATGTAAGCATGTTTCATCCCCAAATCTTTATGCCTTGGCGCCGTCCCATTACATCAGCTTTGGCTGCTAGTATGGAAGTGCCCAATTAAGTTCACCAACTTAAGAAACTGTAAATTGACGTCGTTTCATTGCATTCAGCTTTGGCTGCTAGCAATGAAAGTACTCAATTTACCCTTAGGTAACCACCCTTTGAAAACATCACATTCAGCTTTGGCTGCTAGTGATGTAGGATGAAACCTTAGGCGTTTCTTTTTGTAGTTGGTTGGCATATTACTTAAATTTAAGGGTATTAAATTTTGATGTATTTTATCAAAAAATATGTACAAAGATGTCATGCATTCATCTTTGTATCATATAAATTTTCTACAAAAACTGTTTACTCATTCGTAAGCTCAAATCATCAAAGTTTTTAATTGAGGCGTTGAGCAAACTACAACATTGCCTTAAGATGCTTCGTACTTTTTCATGATGTACTTGGTAAGTCTATTATTGACGCACAGGCGAGCGGAGGGGCAAACGTCCACCGAAGCTAATTAAAAACGCGCCCCTTTAAGGTCACAATTTAATGCGAACCAACCTTATACCCACTTTATAGTTTGTCAATAATAGGTCCGCCGCTTCGACCACTTTTGTACAGTCACATCAATCAACTTAAAACTTATGATTTTCTTGCTTAAAACATTTATGTAGTAAATATTAATTGCTAGTCTCGCCTGAGAGTAAATTACCGTGCGAAGCGAACCACTGTCGGCACATAAGACTTGACAATTAAATGATTTACTACAAAGGTTTCATAGTTATTAGGTTCATTTATTTTTATTTGAAAAATTACCCTCTTTGTTGTTACAATCCATCATAATTTAAACACACAAAGAACAAGCAATAAAAAAATAAATAAACACATAATAACACGTATATGATCATTAATCAATATCATATAGCCACATGCAAACCTTTTTGATAAATCCTATTAATTATCTATGTGAATTTTTAATGTATCCAATTAACAAAACTCTCATTGGTTTTCGAGCTCATTGTGCCCAATGGTCCACAGACGCCAAATAGCTTGGCCGCGTAAGTTTTATTAACTAGATACCACATTGCACATAACCAATTTTAATTAATATGTTAGGGTCTTCCCTAACTTAAGATCTATCATAAAATCATGTGGCAATTAAACAACAAATCATTCCATGACAAAATATGCAAGATTTTGTCATGGATCCCATATAGCACTTAAAATCATGTTACACATATTTACAAGCCTATATAGTACGCAATCTAATTAATTAATTAATGACATCACATAAGGTATTCATTAATTAATCCCTAAAAATTGCATGCAATCCTAGGGTTTTCTACAAAAACCAAAAAACCCTAAATCTTTTTAATTAGGTGTCGACCTAATTTAGGTTTAAAAAAAAAACCCTAGATTTATTAATTGCATGTATCTAATAAAAGATTCAATTTTTAAGGTTTTATGAAATTAATTACATGTTTAAAACGCGGCTCATGATGCCACTGTTGGAATATGTGAATCATAAATAATACTATAAACACATAATTCATCAACCACGCAGCGGATAGGATCTACATAAACATATAATTAATTAACATAAAATTAAATAGATATGTACCTTATTTGATTCCTAGCAAGAACAAGGAATCGGATCTCACAAGAACAAGTTATATAAACCCTAATTAGATTTATATGGATCGAACTACCCACAAACACACAAGTTAAAATAAACTTGTCACTCGTTCTTGTACACACGTAATGATAGCGTTTCAATGAGAAAAGCTAGGTTCAAATCACAAAACCAAACCAAACACTTTGTTGCTATAGTTGGAATCGACCAAATCCTAGTGGATTTAAAAGTGGTTCGATCGGTTCTAGCAAGAGAGAGAGAAGAGGAAGAAGTTTGGCTTAGTTAGGGATTCAAGATTAGAGAAAAACCAAATACAAGTGAATTGTATTTATAGGCAAACCCTACTTGTTCCCTAAGCTAACCAAACCGACCCTCAAGCCCATAGGCCATGGATCGGCCGAACAAACCCACTCCAAGGGTTCTAGATCTTTCTAACTCCCTTTTGCACATTTAGTCCTTTAACGGTCGTTATCTCCAACACCGTTAAGTACTAACTGTCGTTAAGTGTTTTATTGTGAAATGAATAAATAAATACATAAAATATATTTAATTATTCAATCATTGAAACTCTCACGTTATTGTGTGCAATCCCGAGTCTCGGATTCAAAACCGGATATACGTATATTAATATTTATACATTAACTCTAACAGACAGTTTTTAGAGCTTTTCAGTCCCATTTATCAATTGGTAATGACTATTGGAGTAGCGATGAACAGATTACTACTATAATAACAATTCTTCGCAAACGTTCACTTTATACAAACATTTGACATTTCATTGGGTTTACTACAACCTTTACAAAGATATGTGATATACTGAACACCTTACCGAAACCTCTTAGAGCTAGTATGTCTCAAATATATTCACAATATAATTCAAGGGTCTAGTTAAACATTTCCATCTTTCAGACCCTACCACAGTGGTCGGGAGAGATAATCAACCTGATTGCCTTCACTAGCTGACGTTGCACCAGTCATGCCAGGTCACCCACTATATCGACATATATCATAAAACACCTTTATATCTGAATAAGAGAACCATGGACTAAAAATTTAGAACCAATATTTGATAATTAAGCTAACGACGTAAGACCATCCCCATTGATGATCCTCAACAATCCAATCTCTAATTAAATATTAATTTCTCTCTCCTCCACATACACAAACCAATCTAACTCATTTTTACACTCACACTCACAATCCAACCCAATCCAACTTTTTATTATATAATTCTTTTATATATAAAATAATTTTTT
The DNA here is from genome assembly GCA_021014915.2 of Artemisia tridentata subsp. tridentata. Classification (NCBI taxonomy): domain Eukaryota; kingdom Viridiplantae; phylum Streptophyta; class Magnoliopsida; order Asterales; family Asteraceae; genus Artemisia; species Artemisia tridentata. Next base: position 218,826,081 of record CP139501.1, on the reverse strand, counting down.
TTTAAACATCTCCATTTTTTATAAATTTTATATCATGATGTTCAGAAAAAAATAATAAACAAAACTGTGTTTTTAGATTTTTTTTTAAAGTTATATATTAATAGTTATTAAAGAAAAACTAATTTTTATTAAAAACTAATTAGGATGAAAGAAAAAAGAAAAAAATATATCTATTAGTTTATTAATAAAAGTAGGAAGACAATGACAATTTGAGATTGTGATCTCAATCGTTCGACCAATCCGATCGTGAAGGATCGATGATTTTTTCTTTTTTTTTAATGCTTCTGGCTCACGATCTCTGTGTCAAGATCATTAGTGGGAGTAGTCTAAGAACTATATCTTGAGCTAAAAACAAGCCTCAGTGATGCCTAGCTAGCTAAACATAATTTCAGATACCATCAATCTTTTAACCCCAATCATCACCTTCAAGACCAATATCAAGAAATAGTACCTCCCCGTCTCCCCTTTAAACCGACTCACTTATCAAAGAGCCTTAATTAATATTTGATGGAAAAATGACACCCTTAGCTTTCACATGAGAGAAAACCTACCAACAAAAATAACAAGGAAAATAATAGCCAGTTTTAGTTTATTCTTCGCTATCTTCACAACATTATGAGTTTATGTAGTGAGTTTAAGGAGGTGCTTTAATCTGCAATTAAATTTGTTGGAGTCACAATGATCAGTTTTGAGTCTTTCACTAAAGTCATTCTAGTTTTGATTTTTTTTTTAAAATAAATATAGTGTTAAACTAATCAAAATTGATCGAAGAAGCATGTGACAAATTATTGTAATAAAAAAATATTGGTACACGATTAAGATTATCAACCTAGCTAGCCCTGGATCCAAACAACTGATCATCTGAAACTAATTATTGATGTTGCAATAATCACCTTTGAATCATACATCCCGTAAGAAGATATATTTTGTTGGAATTAAATAACATGACATATCATAAATTTAAACACAATTAACATCAAAGTAATGCGAAAGCGTAAGAAACTTATAACATATAATTAATTAACCAAATAATAAAAGTATGCGTACATTTTAGCAATTCTTCAACAAGAAACTTTATGAACCCTAATTAGGGTTTATGTGGATTAACGAATTGTCCTTTACCGTTTTACAATTCAATCCAAGATACTAACAATAGTGTGTTAGTATCACGTTCTTGTACACACATACTAATATCAAGTTAACGTTAATGCTAGTTAATAAAAAACAAATTAAAACCAAACTATTTGTTTTGTGAATAAAAGTCGACCAACCCCTAAGGAGGGTGTTTGTTCGATCGGCTAGCACAAAAGAAAAGAAGAAAATAATTTTAGGGTATTACTATGTGTACAAGAGATAGCAATTAATGACCCAAGCCTTGTTTATATACTAAGAGAAACTTGGAGGACAAGTTGGAATAGGTTTGGGTTTCCCCTTGACCCATTCGACTGGCTATACAACCCAAAAGGGTTTTCGGAACCTTCTTGACTTCCAATTTTCACTCTAGTCTTTTCCTTTTATTATTTAACGGTCGTTAGTCAATTATCATTAATTACTTAACGGTCGTTACATGTTTTGTGTATTTAATAATTAAATATAACCTTTTATACTAAATTATTAATCGCTAACTTTTTATACGTAAAGTGTGCAATCTCGTGGTCTCGAGTTCGATCCTAACATACATCTATTAATTTATGTCCATAAACTAACATATTTATCTTCTAACAATTACACTTTCGAGACACAAATTATCTAAAAGACGAAATGAATGGAGTTGTACCTCTAACCGGACTCTCTAGATTGTTGTATGATGATCACTACCCAAGTTGGTAGTAGGTGGTGAGTTACAAAGACACATAAATGATTGTTGTATGATGATCACTACCCAAGTTGCTAAATTTTTTTTTCCATGCTATGCTGTTTTAGATTCGAGCCAGGAAGATCATGGTTGTCAGGATCCCGATCCTGATCTTAGAATCTTACGATTTTACGTTATTGCAAAGCAAAAACGATCCGGATTTTACATAGGATCTTTGAAAGCATAAGATCTTATAGGATCCCGATCTTGAGCATAGGATCTTAAGATCTAATCCGATCCGATCTTACTTTTCTCGAACCACAAACTAAAAAACTAAAAATTTATGGATTGTGTTTTGTAGACCTTAAAAAGCAAATTGTTAATTTTCTTAAACATTTCATAATCATAATTTAGGACAATATTTCTATGAAACATTTATATAATTTTGTATTTATGATATACAATAATTTATAAATTTGTATAATATTACAAAGATTATTAACAAAATCACATTATGATATACAATAATTTATAAGATTTTGATCTGATTTTATGATCTCGATCTTTCAAAAATGAAATCGATCTTAAATAAAATCTCAATCTTGAAAACCTTTAAGTAAGATAGATAATGAGCCGGTCACTTTCACTAGACAACAAATGACGGTTACACATACCTATCATTCCACGTAGACACTCCCACTCACAAAAACATAGTACTCGGTATATCCATAATTCCATACCATACCAAATCATCAACCCCACACAGAAAAAACACCATCCCTCAATCAAACAAACAAAATACGGTAGTACAGTATAACCCACTAATTAAAAAACTAAAACCCGTTCACCATCATCCAAACACCCGGCATGTCAACACCACCACACAGACTCAACAGCCTTCACGGCATCCTAACCCAGTCAACGCAAATAGTCAACGCACACTCCCGCCACTTCTTAGCCTTATCAGTCCTCTTTATCCTCCCCCTCTCCTTCACCCTCATCATCTCCCCCACTCTCCTCCTTAACCCCTTAACCCAAAACGACGTCGTTTCATCTCAGTTTTTCACCCTCCCCCAATCCCAATCCCAATCCCAAACCCAATCCATCCAAACACTCCCTATAATATTCACGTTATTCATTTTCACTTTCTTCTTATCCGCTACAGCTACAATCACCTACAGCACGTTTCATGGGTTCTACGGTAGACCTGTTAAGTTTTTATCCGCGGTTAAATCCTTGGTTTTCACTTTTTTACCTCTTCTTTTTACCGCACTTTCTGCTGTGTTAATTTTGTTTCTGATATGTTTATCTTTTGTTTTGTTTGGTATTGTTGGTATTAAGCTAGGTCAAAATCTAGGGTTTGTAATTGAATTTAGTTCCATATATTTTATCGTTATTATGACTGTGTTTGGTGTAACATTAGGGGTGTTTTTGATGTGTTTTTATGTGAATTGGTGTTTGGCTAGTGTGATTGTTGTTACAGAGTCAAAATGGGGGTTTTCGCCGTTATGGCGGAGTGCGTATTTGGTTAAAGGGATGAGATTAGTGTCGTTGCGGTTAGTTTTGGTGTTTGGGGGTTTGGTTGGCGTTTGGATGTGGATGTGTTCGAGTAATGTGTTGCGTTTTGACGATGATGATGTGGATGGATGGAAGAGTTGGGGGTTTGTGGTGCAGGTTGTGATTGGGACGAGTGTTTTGACGTTGTTATTGGTTTATAAGATTGCTGCGGATACTGTGTTGTATATGTATTGTAAGGCGTTACATGGGGAGTTAGCGATTGAGATTGCGGAGGAGTTTGCGAGGGAGTATGTTAGTTTGCCTTTTGATGATGAGAAGGTGCCTCATGTTGTGACGGTTTTTGCAGGGTGAATTGTTCAGGTTATAGAAGGTTGGTTGTTTTTAAATGGTTCGTAGAGTAACTGTGTTTGTAAGTATATTTGATTTTCAGATATGACTATGTCTTTCGATTTACAGCTTCGTATTGGGGATGACAGTAACTGTATCTTTCAATGTTGTATATAATGGTTTTGCTCATGTAAATTAGTGTTCCTCTGTGCTGTACTTGAAATTTTGATTTGATTGCTACGAGTGCCGCTAATATCTGATACCCTCAGCAGGCCAAAGTCTTCTAAGGCATACAACCTATTATGATTCAGTTTTGAAGATGCTTGACTTGATTTTGGCATTACTTCACTTGTTATGCATGTAAAGGTTTGAATATACTCGAATATGTTTATGGATTGAGCTTCTTGGTTGGCGATACTTGGGGCTCATATTTTTTTTCTTTAAAGGCAACATATATATTTAAAACACCAGCAAGATTTAAGAAATTAAATCAACACTGAAACAATACCTCTTAACACAACGACCCAAAAACTACAGCTACTTTAGGAATTACAAATCTGACAATCTTACGAACAAAGAAAGTCATTGTTGCCATTGGTCTTATAAAGGCTCGTTTCAAGTTGTTGAAAACCACTATCAAGGTGGTTTCATGGTAATGCGCACAAGAGGTTTTGGTTCAAATAAATTATCAAATATACGAGAGTCGGACAGGATATTCCGATTAAGGCACGTATGTCTTAGGGCTTGTTTGTTTTTTAAAAAAAATGTCTGCCTGCCTCTGACCTCTTACCAGGCAGACGCGGGCAGATGTTTTTGTTGTTTGTTTTTTCACCAAGAGTCAGAGGCGCTCAGATATTATAAATCTGACTTCAGTAAGTGGTGGAAAAAAGTCTGACTATCTCTAATTCAATCAAAACCCTAGTCTTGACCCATTTGAGGTTGACAAGAGTCTTAACAGACCAGTTCAGGTTGAGTCTACCAACTTTTTTTCACTTTAAGACGTGATATACAAATCTACAAGTGACTCACTTGGTTGGTATTCACTAGAATCCCAGATAGAGGAGCAGAGCTGGTTTTTATTACTGTTTTGGAGATACGATTTAATATACATTGATTCAAAGAATGAAAGCTAAATTAGCATGTATCTTTATTTATATAATTCTTGTATGTTGTTCTAAATGGATTCCATGTTTTGTAGCCTGGATGCTCAAGTGAACTTACTGGAGTTGCAACCACTGAAGCCCAACTTATCCAAATTAAGGTTTGCTATTTTTCGACATACAATCTGTTATAATATTTATGTGCAATGTATCGTATTATAGGTAATTACTGCAGTAGCAAATTCAAGTGCATGTGTGAATTATTGTTAAAACTTGTCGCTCGTTGTGGATATAAGTATATTGTTTAAATGGTAGCAGTCTAGTAGATTTAGCTACATTCGTAAAATGCGCTGTGGAGATAAATTTAGGTGCGTAAAATATTGTTTGAAGTTATGCTAGTTGTGGATCTTTATAGATTGTTCTATAGTAGTAGATTCAGGTAGATTTGTAGTACTGTAATAGTAACTTCAGGTGCATAAGTAAACTATTGTTGAAATTTTTTCCATTACTTTCAATGTGTTGTACAATAGTGTACAGTAGTTTATCTGTCATTAATGAGTTTTTGGTCAAGATATACTTCATATAGAGTAGATAGATTAGGCTGCATATTCATAGGTTTTTCATGCAAGTTTGATTCTTTTAGATTGTTTAGTCATTAATAATTAAACTTACAGCCAACTATATATTTTGTAGATGTGTATTTATATGTTTGCATTGTTTTTTTTATATAGGAATGGGTGACGCGATTACATTATTAAATTTTACTCCCGAACAATACAAGTTTTTTTTGGACTCATGTATCGAGGAAGTGAATAGGATTCATGCTAAGGGTAATAGCCTACATATTGAGTCGTGGGCGATAGTCGGAAAAAAAATGAAGGAAACATTTGGCCTAAATACCACGCAAAAACAATTAAAAAATAAGTTTGATTACTACAAAGCGAAACATCAGGTTCATGCTTATTTAAGAGGAAAAACGGGAAATATTTTCAATGCAGATACAAATACATTCAACCTAACAGATGAAGAGTGGAAAGCTTTAAACAAGGTGGGTTCATGAATACTTTGAACGTAATTTTTACATACATATAATATAGTAATGACAACGTTAATAATCTATACTTTCTTTGTGAATTTTGTTTAGAAATTTCCGAAAGCGGGTAGTAGTTTGAAAACTAGTCCATTGCAACATTATGATCTATGTGATTACTTATTTGGAAAGTGTGCCGCATCCGGTTCTATTCGTCGACCCGTTGCTGAACGAAGACCTTCTTCTCAAAATTCTCGTGTCAAATTAGTTGAAGTTGAGGATGGTTCTGTTCGTCGACCCGTTGTTGAAGGAAGGTCTTCTTCTCAAAATTCTGGTGTCAAAGTTGTTGAAGTTGAGGATGACGTGAATAGTTTGAATGAAGATGGTGGTTCTTGGGCAGCTAGCGAGCATAGAAACGTTGATGCAGGTTATGACTCTGGTTTTGAAGGTGGTTCTTCTAAAGAACCAAATGTTGCACGAGGCGGGAAAAAGAAAAGGAGTAAAAAGGATTCGGAGTTGTGTGAGTTGGAAGAAAATATGAAGAATGCAATTGCTAAAATTGCTGTTCAAGAAAACCAAGGTCCAACTATGGAGGAGTGTCATGAGAAGTTGAAGAAGTTGAGGTTGGCATCCGAAGATCCAATTTATTTGGCGGCACTTGGGGTATTTTGTCAGTCAAAGAGCCACAGGGAGGCATGGATACTATTACCGTCAGAACCAAATGTCTTAAAGAAATGGATTCATATGATGGCACGTCAAATTGGTATTTTGAACTAGTATTGTTGAACTACTAGGAGTTTGTCGTATTTGGTGTTTTTTTATCTTGAACTATTAGGAGTTTGTCATATTTGGTACTTTGTTATGTTGAACTATTAGGAGTTTATCGTATTTGGTACTATTTTGAACTATTTGGTGTTAGTTTTGTTTGGTACTTTACGATGTTAAACTGTTTGATTTATTGTTATTTGGTTTTGATGTTAAATTATTTGGTGTTTGTTTTTATTTGGTAATAATCCTAAACCCATTTGGTATGTATTGTTTGTATAGGTTAAATGGATGTTGCCCAAAAACTTGCGTTCATCTATATTGTTTATTTTTATTTCAAGTATTTTCGGCGAAGTGTAAGGAAACGTAAGCGGGATAATACTTCTACAATGTCCGGGCATCAATATACTCAGGAGCTTTTGCAAGGAAATAACTTACAATGTACGGAGTTGATACGGATGTCTCGTGACTCGTTTGTTCGACTATGCAACCATTTTAAAGAAAAAAATTGGTTAAGAGATAGCAAACATATATCGGTTGAGGAGAAGATGTTTATCTTCCTTATGATAATCGGTCACAACGAACGATTTTCTGTTATGAAGCGTAGATTTCAACACTCGAAGGAAACGATTCATAAGTGCTTTCATGAAGTATTAGCTCAAATGTTGGTATTTGCTGAAGAAGTTATAAGACCGACAACATTTAATCCAAATCCAAACATTCCAGGAAATAATAGAAGGGAGCGTCGAATGTTTAAGGTAACTGTCAAATTTATAACTAGTGTGTCTCTTGGTTTGATTGTATTTTAACAATTTGTTGTTCTAAATTAGGGAGCCGTTGGGGCACTTGATGGAACCCTCATACATGCTGTTGTTCCATCTCATAAACAGAATGTGTATAGAGCAAGAGGAAGAGGTGATTGTTATCAAAATGTTTTGGCAATTTGCGATTTCAACATGATCTTTACCTACATTGTTGCTGGATGGGAAGGTACGGCACACGATGCGAGAATACTAAATGAAGCTTTAGTAGATCCAGTATTTGAGTTTCCGATTCCCCCTGCAGGTATTTAAGTTTGGAAATGTAATATATATGAAAACTTAGATATCAAAATATCCAAAAATTAATATGTTTGTTTTTTCAGATAAATATTATCTATGTGATGCTGCCTATAAGCATACGCGTGGGTTCATGGCTCCATACCGCAATGTCAGGTATTGGTTAGGAGACTTTCGTCGGAAACGTGCAATGAGCAGTAAAGAAAAATTCAATCACGCTCATGCAAAACTTCGAAACGTAATTGAGCGGGCATTTGGAGTCTTAAAAGCGCGTTTTCCAATCTTGAAGAGTATGCCCAAATTTCCTTTGGTAACACAAAGAGATATTACTATTTCATGTTTTGCCATTCATAATTTTATTCGAAAAGAGGGTCTAAACGATGATTTGTTTAATGAATACGATGAAAGTGACGTACATGATAATGTACATGATGATAATGACGGTGATGTTGAAGTTGTTCAACCAATTGGGAGTGACGCGGATCAACAATACATGATTAACTTACGAGATCAAATCGCGGCACAAATTATGCAAAACTAGGTTTTAAATTATTTGGTATTGGTTAAGTTAATTGTTGTTTCATTGCGTTAAGCCTATGTTTTATTTTAAGACGATTTATGTAATAGTTTTTATTATGTTAAATTTTGGATATGTATTAAGATAATTTATTTAATGATTTATAATTGTGTTAAATTTATGATAAAAATGTTTTGTTTCAAGTTTACACTATCTACTTATTAATCGTGTTTGCAATAGTTTAATATATACTTAAAAAAAGGAAAATTAAAACCATTCAGACAATTATAAAAAAACAAACAACACTTTTTCAATCAGATTCAGACATTATAGCCACCTCTTACTAGTAAGAGGTGGTAGTCAGATTCAGATGCGAAACATCTTACTCAAACAAACAACACGTATGTCTTAGTGAAAACTCTGCTCTTTCTGGATAACCCGAATAGGTAAGCCTATCCATTTTATAAGTTGTTGTCGAGTTTTTAAGTTATGAATGTTAGTATTACTAAATGTTGTTTAAGTTATTAACAAGTTTTTCGAGCTACTAAGTTTTAAATATTAAAAAAAAAAAAAAAAAAAAAAAAAAAAAAAAAAAAAAATTGTCAAAAAGTAAATCAAGTTTTTGGAATGGAGCTCGAGCCGAACTCAAATATTCCGAGCTGAGCTTAAGCTTTGATCGTGAAAGCTCGCCAAGCTTGAACTAAGCATTATGTCTTCAAGCCAAGCTCAAATCTTTTCGGGCTTGACGTGCTTGCACCCTAGAGTTAAGTCAACTAGTTAACTACTTGATATTGACTCGAAAAATACACGCATTTGAATTGATTTAAGTCAACTCAGAAGTCGACCTCCAAAACTACTTAAATAAACTTTCCGAGTGAAGCTCAGCTAGTTGAGCTCGCGATTTCTTGGGTTATTTTACATTGATACCTTTTAGGCTTTTACATTTCAATTAACCTAAGCCATTTTCACCTTTTATGTATACGTGCATTTACGTTAATACCATGCCCAGACATCTTCTCATCAGACGCGACTCGTGAAGCTTATTTATTAGGGTTAAGTTGTGCTCGTTGTTACTTGGATCACACTTTAGACATTAAAAATAATTAAAAAAATAAAAAATAATAATAAAAAAAAAATAAGGTCCTTGTGTTGTGAATGGCATAACCGGGGATGGTGCACAATGTTTGCTTCATTTTTCTATTTAATCACAGAGGCTGCACATTTTCATGTCTTTCCCCCTCCTTAAAATCAAATGTTCTTTACACGGATTTTAAAGCAGCTTACAAAAGCATGGGTTCAAGAATCTGGATTTTCCTGTAGATTAGTCGATTTTCTTCCTGACTCCCAGGTCAAAAAATCAAAAAATCGTGAGAAAATCATGCCTAGGTGGCTAGGTGAAGAAGAATACAGACTTGCGGCCCCGACCCCCACTAACAAATCAGTAAAATAAAAGACCCATTGATTTAAATCTTTCTATCATTTGGGTAGCTAACTTTTGACGTTGAAGGCATTTTCAGTTTAGCTATTCTGTCATTCTCATCAGCATCAAAGAGGCGTGCACTAGAGTTCCCAGACCTTTGCACCAACCGAGAGGGGACCCGGTCACTATCCTCCCCACCAGATGCATCATATCCATCACTCATCGATCCTGTCAGTGATATGATTCTTTGTTTCTCATGTCTGCCAGATACCACAGAGTCCTTATGCATTCTAGTATTATCTGCTCCTGAAGGGCCCATAAACGGTTGAATATCAGGGGAGGCTAAGCTACTATCTGGAGATGAACCCACAATGCCAGTAGAGGTTGACATAGCTCTGAATACGCTATGAGCTTCAAAATTTAGAGGCAGCAAACTTGACAAATTCCCATCTGTCGTTATATCATTCCAATGTTTGCTAGAATTTTTGCTCTCTGGAAGAAGGATCCGGTGGCTGCTTCCTATATGGCGGTCACTTTTTCCAAAGCTCATGTCTCTCTCGATTCGGTTTGAACCCATCTGCCCGGCTTCTTTTCTTGACACCGGCTGCAGGATCTTGGACCTTTTCCGTGCCTCTGCAGCTGCTTTTGAGACCTCTTCTGCATTTAAACGAGCTAAGGTCCATGGGCTGATCTTCACAGTTGTTGGGTTCTTTTTCTTGATAGGATCATCCAGAGTCTTCTTCCCATATGAACTAACAGAGCTCGTCTCTGGTGGAACTACATCATACTGTAACAAAATCCATCAAACATAAGAAACACCAAGAACAACAACAAACCCAATCCCGCCAGGGCAGGGTATGGGAAACATAAGAAACACCATTATCCAATAAAGAAAAGATAGAATAAAATAGGTTACCTGATCTTCAACAAACAGCCGTGGAGGCGTACACCAAGCTCCTTGACGGAAAGTATTGAAGGAGCTGGCACTGCTGAAACCCGTACGCGAGCTACCTGGTGACATTTGAGGACTTTGTGGGGCCCCATATCCTAGTTGCTCCTGTTCCCTTAATGCTATGATATAATCATATGTGCTAATTCCCTGTCATCATATAAAATGGTCTAATCATGACACTGAAATGATTCAAACGACAGAACTCAAATGGTAGATAGCAAGCTAACCTTCTTTATGAGAAGAACGTGAAAGAAGAAGAGCTGAATGAGTGGTAGCGTTGCGATTAATGCCAAAAGTGTGCAAACTGCCTGTCAGATTTGGACTAGTATTTGGTTAGACCTCTAAGGTTCAATATGAAAAGAGATATACTGAATTTAAATTCAAAGAATCGGAGTACGAACCACAACTGTAACATAAGGTGCTAATGTGAAACTGCTTCCTAACTTGGAAGCTACTTCAGCTGTATATCGTTTGTGATCGAGGGCACAACTTATCAATACAATGAATCCGGTTGACCATTGAAGTATAAGCTTTATTTCTCAAAGTCAAATGTCATAAAAACCATGTCAGATTTGGGAATCTTGGCTTAAAGGTCAATATAGTTAAACAATGCATGTTTGGCCTTACCAGGAGAAGAGCAGAGACCATAAGGGTAAAGAACTTTTTGTAGTTTTTTTTGCCAATACAGTTATTGAGCCACTACATGAAAATTAAGGCATTAGATATGTTGTAGTACGTAAAAGGTAGGAATAGTGTTGGCATAACGCCAATTCATGTATACCCTGCAATGGTGGTCAAATCGATCAACACATTTGTCACAGACTCTACAGTGCTTGCTGTACTTGAAAACCTGCAAGAAAACCACCATGTAGAATTTTCAATATGCTAGATTCTGATTAAAGAATATCGTTTCACGTCTTTGACTTTGCAGGTCAAGTTTATAACTTCTGAAATCCAAAACAGGCATGTATTCTGTTGCAAGTTTTTATCAGCTGTTTTTTACTATCGAGCAGTGAGAAAAAGTTTGAATTACTTGTGCAAATGTCTTTCAAAATTTCTAAGAAATCATATCAAAGTTGAAGTATAAAAACTGGTTCGTTTGACCTCAATGATTAAGAACACACCTCAACTTCACACAGATTGCAGTAGAACATGCCATCTTCGCTAGTTTGAAGTTCAGAAGACTCTTCATCTTGATTCGAGCAGTGGCACATGATAGCACAAGGAAGCAGGGACAAAATAGCCTTAAAACAGGACGGCAATGACGAGTCTCTTTTACTTGTGGATTTGTTATCTTTCGTTCTTGAATCTGTACTCTTCCTGTCATTACTGGGAGCATTTGCATCTTGAATAGATGATGTCGATTCGTCACCAATTTTCGATCCTTCCTTTCTAACATCCCTTTTGCTGTCCATTGTTTCACGATACTTTCTAGACTTGAAAACCCCCGTGTCTGCTGGATCAGCACCGGCACACCAAATATACAGGCCGAAAGCACACATGATCTGGTAAGATAAATGAGTGATTCAAGTTTCATTATGTGAAACTACCACTACGCCATGAACTTTCCAAAGTATTAACTGTCAAAAGTCTACACTTTATGGGGCTCGTTTTACACTGTTAGGCCTTTAATCTCAAAATGTCACGAACACGTGAATTTGACTTTTATTCTCCCTTGATAAGCAGAATGTTAGAAACTAAATCCTGATCCCTATTGTGTTAATGTGTTGTATGGACAGTTTTGCCTTAACTATGGTTGGTTTGGGACCAAAGGCAAGTAGAAATTGTCCAAAATATCGCTCATGTCATTAGAATTAAAAAAACATAGAATAAGAGATTGATATCTGGAAGTGACTCAAGTGAGCCCCAAGGTTCTTGATAGTTGTTACAAAAATATATAAAAATTAATGGATACAAAAGAGAACTTACAATTGGAGTGTAAATTCCCATCACAATATATTCATACATCTTCTTCTTTCCCACAAAAGGGGCAAAGAAGACATAGAAAGCAACTCCCAATGCCAGAAACACAGATACAGCCACCACCTGCGCAAATTTGATGTGAAATCAGACACCCAAAAGCTAATATTATAAAAGACTTAAAGTCTTCATGACCTTAAGAAAAGATTATTGTGAAATTAAACACCAAGAAGCTAGAAATTTTTCAAAAAAAACTACAAAATTCAGCAAAGAAATGGATATTAGTAAGAAAATGTTTTACACCTAAAAATAAAAATATATATCAAAGAGCTAAAGTACTTATAACAATTAAATGAACACATTGTTTCCAACCCCAAAAGAATTCAACAATGACATAGATATATTAGATGAAAATATTGTTCTCAAACCAAACACTCATAAGCTAAATTTCAAAAACCAAACAAATGAGATACCCAAAAACTATGCAAAATACCTAAACAAATATTAACATAGATGAACACATTGTTACAAATTAAGACATCCAAATGCTAAATCTTGAGGACAGCCTAAAAACATTCAACAACTATATGGTCACTAGATGGAAAACTTGCTGTTTTCAAATTCAAGCACCTAAAAAAGCAAGTTTTCAAGAACCCAAAATAATTCAACAATGACATATATATATACATACTATATATAACCCTTACACATAACAAAGATATCATAAGAAAACACAAACCTGAAGAGGATGATAAGGAAGCTGCCAACCATGTTTCCTCATGTTTGTACTAACAAGAAAAATGTACTTGTAAAAAATGACTATGAAACACTTGCTCTCATTTCATTACACAAGAAAGTAGTATAGTTTTTGAATCTCATGACACCTCAAAAGTGGAAATTCTTGAGTTTTGAGAGGAGGGTATTTTTGGAAAGATGGAAATTTAGCTGCAAATCTTTGTCTGGTGTTTCTTAAATAAAAAGTGTAGTGAGAGTAAATGTGGGTTTTTTTCTTGAATGTTGGGGAGGGATTCAAGGGAGCAGTAATAAGGACTGTCACCTTTACACTACTGATAGAAGTGGGAATATATCAACTCCTTCCAACAAAAAAACTTTTAAAAAACAATAAATAAAAAACAAACATACACTGCAAGAAAAAGAATAGAAAACCGGTATATCTTTTTATGAAATGAGAAAATGTCACATTTACTTAAGTTGTTATTTGTTATCTATCAATGATTATGAAATAAGTTGGATTTTGTCATTTTGATCATTGGTTACAAGTTTTTATATGATATTTGAGCATGTGGCTAAAATTATAATGTAATGTTTTTATTAAAATATCATATATTTTTTTTACATGGTGAGATATAATATTACTCTAGAATAGGTTGTTTTGTTTTTAACTTTTTGTTGGATTATGGGCAAATCATGTGAAAAACAGGTCACTGCCATTTGCAGTTGGTCATCTCTGCTATGCTTTTGGTTTCACTCTCTATAGACAACTCCATCACAATGGTTTGTATTTTGAATAGAGTGTATGTTGTATTAGTATAGTTATTGTAGTTCATAGTAATATTTTATTTTAATGACAAGTAATTATTTCATAACATGTACAATACAAATTTATCTTACATGTATTAAGCAAAATTTAAAATCACAAATGTTGGAAAATTTAGTGCACTTGAGGGATCAGTTCACACCTGGTAATGGGTCAGGAGGTACGGAGTGTACGCCCATAAGGTCCCTGAACACCCTGACTCAGATAGTGGTTAAGTATGGTTCAGACTGATGAAGTTCAGTGAGTGCACTCGTTAGTGAGTGACATTCTAGACTGAACGGTATTCATCATCTGATGAGTTCAGCTCAGGCTGAAGGATCTCATCAGGGAATTGTCTCATCAGAGAGTTCATGTCTTCAGGGAGTGAACCTCTCAGTGAACATACTCAGGGAGCAATCCTCAGGGACTAGCTCATCAGCGAGTGAATCAACTAGCTGAGACTGAATCATTACTAACTTGTAACGGCTTTGACCTATTCAAGTGGCAGTTAAAACTGCTTTAATGACCACGTTTAATTGGTCATGTAACCACTAATTCCTATTATTATGGAGGCTAATTATGTGGTGATTAATGGGCCGTTAATCACTCATAATTCCATTGACTAGGGTTGAGTGATCTTACCTATAAATGCGAGATCAAACACAACTGCATGACAGAGACAACAGAAAACACATAACACTTATACGCAAAGGGTTATTGATTTGTGCCTAATTCAATAACATACATTTGGTCTTATCCCAAGTAGATATTCGTGATACCCAGGCATTAGGGTCGAATAGTTTACTTTGGAAAGTGATTACACGATTCCAAGTGATATCCGGTAACCATTCATTGGTAATTAGTTAGGCTATTGATTATCTTCACCCTGTTCTGGGAAAAACCATCCAACAATCAAAGTAAACTATTTTGTGATAATCAATGGCTGCTGCTGCTATGAAACACATGGCTTCAAACTTTGCCAAGCTTGATAAGTTTGAAGGGGTGGATTTTAGACGATGGCAGAAGAAGATGCACTTCTTGCTTTCAAGCATGAGTGTGGTGTATGTTCTGAGCACTCCTATTCCTGAAGATGGTGATGATGCAACTGTGGAACAAATAAGGAAGAGGAGCAAATGGGAGAATGATGATTACATTTGCAGAGGTTTAATCCTAAATGGTATGTCTGATTCTCTCTTTGATATTTATCAGAATGTTGAATCTTCCAAAGAACTATAGGATTCCTTGGATGCCAAATATATGGCTGAGGATGCATCAAGTAAGAAGTTTCTTGTAAGTAATTTCACAAATTACAAAATGACTGATTCAAGACCAGTTTTGGAACAATACAATGAACTTCTTAGTATACTTGGAAGGTTTACACAACATAAAATGAACATGGATGAGGCTATTTCAGTCTCTTGTATCATTGACAAACTACCACCTTCTTGGAAAGATTTCAAGCATACATTGAAACATAAGAAGGAAGAACTGACTCTTGTTCAGTTGGGCAGTCATCTGCGTATTGAGGAATCCCTCAGGGCGCAAGAGAGTGACAAGCCAAATAGTAGCAAAGCTACTGGTGCATCTGTTGTCAATATGGTGGAACATAACAACTCCACCAGGTACAATGACAACAAGGGCAAACGTAAACATCATGATAACACAAGGGCTGATCCAAGCAAGAAGGCAACACCTACTTGTTGGAAATGTGGCAAATCTGGTCACATTAAAAGGGATTGCAAAGGTGTTAAGGTTGGTGGTAAAGCCAATGGTTCAGGCACTAGTGGTTCAGGGAGTGGGGGTTCTACCAACTCACTGAAAGGTCAGAATATGTTTAATAAATCTTTTCATGTTTATTATGTTACATATGTATCTGAATCTAACTATGTGCAGGATGATGATGTTGCGTGGTAGGTTGACTCTGGAGTAACTATTCATGTGTGCAAAGATAGACACTGGTTCAAGACGTATGAGTCACTGAATGATGGTTCTATTATTCACATGGGAAATGAGTCAACAACCCTGGTGCATGGTCATGGTTGTGTGGATCTTGGTTTTAGTTCTGGAAAGATTGTAACTTTGTTTAATGTTATTCATGTTCCTAATATAAGGAAGAACTTGGTTTCAAGTAGTGTTTTGAATAATCATGGATATAAACAAGTTATTGAATCTGATAAATTTATATTGTCTAAACATGGTGTGTTTATTGGTTTTGGCTATTTGTGTAATCAAATGTTTAGACTTAATATTGTCACTGATGTTGTTAATTCAGCCTTTATGTCAACCTCTAAAATGAACGACTCTACCCTCTGGCATGCTAGACTTGGCCATGTACACTATAAAAGGATGCAAGATATGTCTAAGGATGGGTTAATCCCAGCATTTGACATGGATACTGAAAAATGTAAGACTTGCATGTTGACCAAAATAACTAAGAAACCTTTTCAGGGTGTAAAACGTGAGACTGAGCTCTTAGAGCTAATACACAGTGACCTGTGTGATCTGCATGTCACTCCCTCTTTGGGGAATAAAAAGTACTTCGTGACATTTATTGATGATGCTTCTAGGTTTTGTTATGTATATCTGTTACATACTAAGGATGAAGCATTAGATAAATTCAAAGTATTTAAAACTGAAGTTGAATTACAACTTGGGTCCCTGATCAAAAGAATAAGGACTGATAGGGGAGGTGAGTACATGGATACTCAGTATTTTCAGTCAAGTGGTATAATCCATGAAACGACTGCTCCCTATACTCCTTAGCAAAATGGTATCTCTGAAAGGAAAAACAGGGTACTGAAGGAGATGGTTAATTCCATGTTGTCCTTCTCAGGACTGAGTCAAGGGTTTTGGGGTGAAGCTATGTTAACAGCTTGCTATTTATTAAATAGGGTTCCCAACAAAAGGAACAAGGTTACCCCTTATGAACTCTGGACTAAAAGGAAACCCAACCTGAACTATCTCAGGGTCTGGGTTTGTAGGGCAGTTGTAAGACTCCCTGATCCAAAGATGAAAACTTTGGGTGAAAGAGGCATTGAATGTATCTTTGTTGGATATGCTGAGCATTCCAAGGCATATAGGTTCTATGTTATTGAACCTAATGAATTTGTTTCAATTAATTCAATAATTGAATCAAGGGATGCTATCTTTGATGAGAATAGATTCTCATCAGTCCCAAGACCAAGTCAAAGGATTCCTAATGGAACCAATGGCATTGGTGTATCAGAGGTCCCTGATGAATTACTATCAGAGGTCCCTGATGAGATTGTGGTTCAGGAACCTGAACCTGAGCTCAGAAAGAGCAAACGGATCAGGACTCCAAAGTCTTTTGGACCTGAGTTTCAATTATACTTAATTGAAGGAACAAGGGATGAGGTCTCTGACCAACACTCCTATTGCTTTAATGTTGAGGATGACCCCAAGACATTTGATGAAGCAATGAAGTCTCAGGATGTTGCTTTCTGGAAAGAAGCAATAAATGATGAGATGGACTCCATCATGGGCAACAACACTTGGGTGTTGGCTGATCTACCACCTGGTTGCAAACCTTTGGGTTGCAAATGAATTTTCAAAAGGAAAATGAAGGTAGATGGAACTATTGAAAAGTTCAAGGCTAGACTAGTCATTCAGGGCTTTAAACAAAAGTCAGGGATTAATTACTTTGATACTTATGCCCCTGTGGCTCGTATCAGTACCATAAGATTGCTGATTGCTTTGGCATCAATTCACAATCTGATTATTCATCAGATGGATGTGAATACAGCCTTCTTAAATGGTGAATTGGATGAGGAGGTTTATATGAACCAACCTCAGGGCTTCATCATGCCTGGCAATGAAAACAAGGTGTGTAAACTGATTAAGTCCTTATATGGACTGAAGCAGGCACCTAAGCAATGGCATCAAAAATTTGATGAAGTGGTTTTGTCTAGTGGTTATTTACTTAACCAGTCTGACAAATGTGTGTATAGCAAATTTGATGAATCTGGTAAAGGAGTCATCATTTGTCTATATGTTGATGACATGCTGATCTTTGGCACTGACCAAAATCAAGTTGACCTGACAAAGGAATTTCTGTCATCAAGGTTCTCTATGAAAGACATGGGGGAGGCTGATGTTATCCTTGGTATAAGGATCAAACATGAGAGTAAGGGAATTTCTATCACTCAATCTCATTATATTGAGAAGGTACTGAGGAAATTCAACCACTCTGATTGTACTCCAGTGAGTACACCTATGGATACTACTGAGAAGCTAATGCCTAATACTGGCAAAGCTGTATCTCAACTTGAGTATTCTAGGGTGATTGGCTGCCTGATGTATGCCATGACTTGTACCAGGCCTGATATTGCTTTTGCAGTGGGTAAACTGAGCAGATATACTAGTAATCCTAGTGCTCATCACTGGCAAGCAATTCAGAGGGTACTGAAGTATTTGAAGAGAACTATGGATTATAGTCTCTCATATACTGGTTATCCATCAGTATTGGAAGGGTATACTGATGCAAGTTGGATCAGTAACACTGAAGATAATTCGTCTACCAGTGGCTGGGTATTCCTACTTGGTGGAGGTGCAATTTCTTGGGCATCCAAGAAACAAACTTGCATCACCAGCTCAACAATGAAATCTGAATTTGTGGCTTTAGCAGCTGCTGGTAAAGAGGCTGAATGGTTGAAAAACTTGCTTCTTGAGATTCCTTTGTGGCCTAAACCTATAGCACCTATTTCTATCCATTGTGATAGTGCTGCTACATTGGCAAAGGCTTATAGCCAGATGTACAATGGGAAGTCTAGACACTTAGGTGTCAGGCATAGCATGATTCGTGAACTTATCATGAATGGGGTGGTTTCTATAGAGTTTGTTAGATCTCAACAAAACTTAGCTGATCACTTGACGAAGGGATTGGCTAGAGACTTGGTTATAAAGTCTGCTAAAGGGATGGGTTTAAGTCCAACTTAGTCACTGAATGCTAAGACACCCAACTCCCTCCTGAGGAAACTTGGGGCTGAGTTCAATGTGGAAAGCTGAACATTCAGTGGACTGGAGCACATGTTTCACAATCATCCCAAGGTTTGTGCTCGGAACCTGCTGGAAAGGAGGATGAAGCTTTTACTTCTTAATGGTTAATTTCTTTGAAAAAATGCTTGGCAGGAGCATGAATAAAAAGGAACCACCTATGTGAATGTTGAAGTTTTGCCGCTTCAGGGAGCTTAGGACTTTTGGCTCTTACAACATTTATGAATTGGATATGGACACATGGCTTGTAAAGTGTCAGGAGCGTTTAAGTGTTTGAAAACTTGTGTGTATTTTATCTTTAGGTATTCAAATGGGTTGAAGGGTTCAATTCTTAGAACACCCTGATTCTCGAATATTTGAACGTGTAATGTACTAAGATGAAAATTCAATCCTCAGGATATTTTCGTTTATGCACTTGTTTTGTTCAATGTTTAATTTTCATGCAAAGGAAGTGAACTAAATTTGGGGAGGATTGTTGAAAAATTTAGTGCACTTGAGGGATCAGTTCACACCTGGTAATGGGTCAGGAGGTACGGAGTGTACGCCCATAAGGTCCCTGAACACCCTGACTCAGATAGTGGTTAAGTATGGTTCAGACTGATGAAGTTCAGTGAGTGCACTCGTTAGTGAGTGACATTCTAGACTGAACGGTATTCATCATCTGATGAGTTCAGCTCAGGCTGAAGGATCTCATCAGGGAGTTGTCTCATCAGAGAGTTCATGTCTTCAGGAAGTGAACCTCTCAGTGAACATACTCAGGGAGCAATCCTCATGGACTAGCTCATCAGCGAGTGAATCAACTAGCTGAGACTGAATCATTACTAACTTGTAACGGCTTTGACCTATTCAAGTGGCAGTTAAAACTGCTTTAATGACCACGTTTAATTGGTCATGTAACCACTAATTCCTATTATTATGGAGGCTAATTATGTGGTGATTAATGGGCCGTTAATCACTCATAATACCATGGACTAGGGTTGAGTGATCTTACCTATAAATGCGAGATCAAACACAATTGCATGACACAGACAACAGAAAACACATAACACTTATACGCAAAGGGTTATTGATTTGTGCCTAATTCAATAACATACATTTGGTCTTATCCCAAGTAGATATTCGTGATACCCAGGCATTAGGGTCGAATAGTTTACTTTGGAAAGTGATTACACGATTTCAAGTGATATCTGGTAACCATTCATTGGTAATTAGTTAGGCTATTGATTATCTTCACCCTGTTCTAGGAAAAACCAACCAACATTTAAAATCACAAATATTAAATTATGAGACCATCTACTTAACATGAGATACCATTAAAACCGGAAAAAAAACATTAGTTTTCATTAAAAATACAATAGACAATCAAGATAAAGGGTGCGTTTGGTTGATGGGTTTTATGATTAGGGTTAGACTCAAAGTTGAAAATCATTGTTTGGTAGATAATGGTGGGCCCAATGATTGGGGTTGAAACCATTATATTTAGGCATACAAAAATCCTATGTGGTAAGGTGGGTTTTGTCATTTTTTTTCTAATTAAGTGGGTCATGTTACAATGTCAATCACATATTTTCATTTTTATTCTTTTTTAATAATAAATTTTAATTTTAAATAATTTATTAAATTATATATAATTATTTATCTATTTTATAATATATTTTCTTTTTTTTACATCAAATCCAAATTCAAATCTAAATTCAAATTTAAATCCAAATTCAAAACTTAATCCTAAACCCACCTACAAACCAAACGAGCCCAAATAGTATGACCACAAATACAATTCCATGTGAATCTAGAGAAACATTTAAAATTTAGGATTTTATAGATATCAATTTTGTCTATAATAAGGTTTGGATGTATATGTCAACTTTCAATAGTAAAAAAATAGTGGTAGATAAGAATTAGTGTATAATTTAATGGTCATGTTCCTAAAAGGCCTCTGAATTTGTGATTTTGGCACCTTTTTGTCAGAATATATCGGGGTCTGGTGAGATAGTAACGGGGGCTCTGATGAGATAGGAGGAGGATCATATAAAACAAGGCCTCTATTATAAGAACCCTCTATCATATGATGTCCGTCTATTTTGATCAAAATATACAATTTTTAAAACAGATAGTACAGGCGGCGGCAGCAGGCAAAAGTCAACACCCTCCTACAAAGGGGTCAGGATAAGATGGGCCTAAAACAACTTTAGTAAAGTTGTGAGATTGTGAGCCATTGGATTTGATCCAATGACTCAAATCAAAAGTAGTTTTTTTTATTTGAGTCATTGGATCAAATCCAATGGCTCACAATCTAACAACTTTACTAAAGTTGTGTTTACAACTTTAGAAGATCTTCCTCTGTAAATATAAGGTCAATGTAGTAATTTCCTATAGATATAAAGTGCATTATGGCCTTTATATGGGATTGTCTAACCAATGTACTAAGGGCATTGGTTAAGAAAGCATGTACCCTCATAAAAGGATTCAGGGCCCACATACAAAGTACATTTTTTAAATTAAAAAACATTTTTTAGTCCTTTTTTGTGGGTCCGTACTCTCCTTAGACTGTGCGTAGTGGGGCGTGAAAAGCCCCTTCGACGCCTCTCCTCCAAAATCACCGGGCGCTAAAGCCCAAATTTTTTTTCAAGCGTGATAAATAACACACTCGCGCCCACCCAATCAGCTTCAACCTACGTATATACAAGAACAAGATCTTGAGGTTATCTCTTCTTTAATCGTTTTTTTAAGGTTTTCAAGAACAAGATCTTGAAGTGTTTTGGAAGAATTAATGAGACAATGCGTGGGGATATAAACAGTGAGGCTCTGAACCTCAGGCGGTGAAATATGGTAAGGTTGAAGAAGAAGAACTGGAAGAGGAAGAAGTGAAATATGGTAAGGTTCAGATGAGTTTTGGAGAAGAAGAAGTATGGTAAAATATGGTAAGGTTGAAGAAGAAGAAGTGAAATATGGTAAGATTCAGATGAGTTTTGGAACGCATCATTTGCACCACAAGTGTCCTATCTGAATATTTGATGATTAAAAAAAAAAAAGAAAAAGAAAAAAAAGGGTGACACATGGCACACAATGCCCCTACTATCACTACACAACTTTTTCTTCCAAACCCCAACATGGCCTACACTGCCACATAACACATAATACCCCATCCACTCTTACACACCATTACACATGCTCTTAACCAGTACCCTTAGGGCATTAGTCAGACAATCCTTTTTTATATTTCAGTTTTAGCTCATATCACTTAAATAGAGGTGTTTTTTGGTTTCTAGTATTTTGGATCTTGTGTTATACCTTTATTAACCTTGTGCATTCAGATTTTCCATGCAATGATTTTACAGTGCCAAATGCATGAGTACAAGCTCTTTAAAGCATGGGAGTATGGGACACCCAAAGTGAATTAGTCAAATGTTGTATTATGTATTTATTCTTCTCTAGGCCCGATTAAATGCTCATTCATTTTATTTTTTTATTTATTTATTTATTTATTTTTTTTTTCTTTTTTTTTTCCAATTTTACTGTACGAAATATGAAAAAATAAATGTTTAGGTCATATGTCTTCTTATCAACTTTTTTAATCATAATTTCTTATTTTTGATCGATTAACTCATAAGTTTTGAGTTCACCGTTACAAACAACTCTAACTTGGTAGAGTTCTTATTTACGCTATATTCTCAAGATTATTATGAAGAAGAAGAGAAGAGATTGAGTTTCTCTTCTTTATTCTTTCTCCCAAAAGTGGAAGGAAGATATTTAACTAAAAAATGGGTTGATCTTCCTTCCGGTTCTTTCAATCTTCTTTTCTTTTCTCTCCTTAAAAAATCTTAAGAATACAAATAAATTTTAAATTCTTTCCAAATCATTTCCTTTCTCTCCTAAATGAATCTTGAGAACACTTAAGGAAGTTGCCATGATCATGTCATAATTGTTTGTGCCAACAACGATTTAAACTTTAGACCTCTTACATTTTATTAATGATAGTTACACATTTTATTAATGATAGTTACAGGTTATTTACCACTTGAGTACTATTACGTAGTTGTCTTATGTTATAAGAGCAGTGATTTGCACACTCCAACTTTTGATTTGTATACTCTATCACATGATGTAAAAGGTTGTATGTATGTCATAAGATACTTATTGTATTTGTATATTGATGTGTGCAACTCAAAACTTAGTGTTTGCAAATCATCTTCCATTTTAGAAAATAAACAATACGTATATAATTTTAAGCATATGCTTAAGCTGAGTTATGTTGACTCGAGCTAAACCCAAGAATCCTCGACCAAACAATTTGATTCGAGTGGTTTGTTTAGTGTCCTGATTACCGTCGCATTTGCTATATTTGATTACCTCAAACATTTTGTTAATACTTTTCTTATCAAAAGATATTTGAACGTTTGCTCAAAATGGGAAGAAAATATTACATTTTAATAGTTTTAAATGAATGAATTTTTATGTAAGTTATGAAGCTTTTTATAAAAGATTTACTGTAAGTATTTAAGAGCACCAAACTAAAGTACAACGAAGGAATTTGAATGGTGAAGTTTTGAACCATCCTCGTGACAATAAACTTTTAACTTTATTGTTGTTCGTATATTATTGGGTATAGCATATATGCATGTGATAAAACCTCATTTTCTCACTTTTGCTTTAAATATAATCCCATACCTATCTTGATAAGAAAAGAAAAAAAATATATTTATAGTGAGCTATATTGATTAATAAAATTTGTATCTCTTTTAATTATAGGTTTTTCATAACAATGTTCATGAGTTGAGATCAATGTAGAATTAAAATTATCTAAAATTCGATAAACCAATACTAGCCACTCATTAAAAAAAAAAAAAAAAACTCACTTTTCACCTTTTTTAAAAAAAAAAAAAAAAAAACTCACTTTTCACCTTTTTTTAAAAAATAAAATATCTTGCTAACGGTAATTCGTCAAGTGAAAAAAATACACGACCGCGATAAGTATTTTTTATCTTTCAGCAGACGGGCACTTCAATATACTTTTTTTTTCGTTTTTTTATGATAAAATCCCATTGATTTCATAAATCACATGTGATTCTTCCAGACGTAACTAAAAAAATCAAAAAAAAATTCGTCGAAAGTATATCGAAGTGCCCGTCTATTAGAAAGATGATTTAATTCTTGTCGCGATGGTATGATTCGTTTTGCGTAACGATTAACGGTTTGCGAGATATTTAATTTAAAAAAAAAAAGAAAAAAAAAAAGTGAAAGTTTATTTTTTTTACTTTTATTTTTATCAAAAAATGGATAATCGTAATTGGTTTATTGAATCTTTAGAAAATATTTGATATACATTGAACTTTTCTCCAATGTTCATTAATATCACTTTTATATATTTATGCGCTAGTAAAAGCTATATCATTTTTACTCAAATGTTACATTAAGGGGTTTGGACTCGTTGACACGGGTTCGAATCCTGGAGGAGGCAAGGTTTTCTCCCAATTTAAGTGTAGTGCCTACGGGCTGCTTGGTTGGGAGTTTTCCCTCCCCCGTGGTTCCCAGACTTCATCGGTCGCTAGTGCGCCTTGAGCCTCTGCATACTGCCCGTATTGGATGTCACTGCAGGACCCAAGGGCTAGCCGTCCCGTTGACTGTTAAAAAGCTATATCATTTTTACTCAAAAATTACATTAATTAGTTTACTAAAACCATGACTGTATGATGAAGCAATAAAAGTACAGAAATACGTATTACTACCAGGGATGGAGCTTGAACTATTTCTTTGGAGGACCAAAGTATCAATGATTAGTTTTAGCAGGACAAATGGTAAAATAAATGTTTTTTTAACTAGCTGCTCTGTGAACAAAATACATTAAAAACAAAAATCTATGAAGGGGCTAAGGCTCACCTCTGCCCTACAGATCCTCCATCCCTGATTACTATGGACCATTGTTTGATGAAAATAGAGTCAACATTTAGTGCCACCAAGGTGCTTGTAGCCCGGCGGTAACACATGATAGTGTGAGATGCTTTTCAGCGGGACGATATGAATTAAGGCTGTGAGTTCAAATATTGTCAAAGACAAGCGTAAACTGTTGATAATGAAATTGAAGTGGGATTGTTATATATCGACACAAATGTTTCATAACATATAAACTTTTTTCCCACTTCTGCTAGGACAAAACATAATGTAACACCCCGGAAAAAATATAGGTTTTTGCAGCGGAATAAAAATATAATTTGCAGCGGAAAATAAAGGTTTGGGGGTTACTTCACAATAAGACTGACACAATCATAGAAACGAACTCATAAGAGACGTTTTAAAATAAATACCATTCAATTCATAGCAAAACACCAAAGTCAAAAAGTTTCCAACAGTGCAAAGCACTTAAAGGACATAAGTAGTTTAAAGGTTTTTCGAATGGTAGTTATTAAATAAAAAGAAAGTAGATAGCCATCAATAGTCTTCACGCCACTCCAATGCCAGAAAAGCAATACTTCAAATATCTGAGATAAACATGCTAAAAAGTCAACACAAAGGTTGAGTGAAATTCATAGATTTAAAGTAAATAGTTGAACACAAGATTTATAAAGTCTGGATGACATTTGTAACAAATACAAATATCGGGTAAGCGTCGTATAATTTGATAAGCTCATGACACGTAAACGTTAACCGGCATCAATAATATTGATATAATAATGATAATGTCTCAAACTTTGCCCCCAAGTAGGTAGTTTGTCATCTACTTAGATAATTCGAATATAGCACATACATGTTGCCTATCTGGTCGACAGAGTGGGGGGCGTCAGTCCTATAGACCTATACACTATATTTGCGTTCACTCGCAAGTGATTAATTGTTCATGATAAAGAGACTTGCTGGCGGCAATAACGGTACTTAGCATAATCATCATAATCAGGAAAGCATACGGTTAAACAATTGTGTTCATAAAAAGTAAGTAGCATGTATCTCCCCGACGGGTTTATAAAGCAATTTAAAAGTAAAGATTGGGGCTATGAATCACACCTTAGCAGTAGAAGAACAAGATATCTCAATATGATCAGACAGTAGAGCACAACAGATAAGCCTCAGCACAACCTAGTTATTTAGATAATATGTGTTGGGAATTAAATATTCTGAAGTTCAAGAATCGGGAAATACTACAAGTGTGTTCCTGCTGGTAGTACATTTCATTCCTGCTGGTAGTGTATCGTTCCTGCTGGTAGTGTATTGTTTATACTGATGATAATGCTACTGGTTGATGCTGCTGCTAGTGCATCTGTTCCTGCTGCTAGCATTATCTCATTCCTGCTGCTAGCGTTAACTCATTCCTGCTGCTAGCGTTAACTCATTGCTGCTGCTATAAGCTTTCTGCTGCTAGATGGATAAGTATGGAAAAGATATTTGTACACTAAAGTCAATTATATACGGTAGATAATAGCTTTCCTCATGTGCTTAGTTAACAAGTTGTGTACACAGATACATGTTGTATCTTATGTACTGACACACTTAAGATAAGTTAGCAAGTAGTTCGACTAGACTTTAAGCAATATTGTAAAGATCTTCTTAGACTATAAAAGAAGATCTTAGACTCGATATTATGTGTCGATTAGTTGGTTGATATTGTAAAAAAAAACACTTAGAACTTTTATAACTGTTAGAACTAGAACAAACACAACAATATCAAGAACATAGAAACTTAAGATTCAAGGTTGTAACCCTAGTGATATCTCAAGATCACTCGTATTATTATCATTAATAATATTGAATCGTTTGGTATTAATCTTTCATTGTTCTTCGTCATATAACAATCACAACCGTTCCATTTCCATAATACAAATAACCTTCTAAGTGTGATTAAGTAGATTCCGCATACTTAATCATATTCACTCAATATATCATACACACAAAGTACAAAAGGTTTAACCACCTTAACCGTGTGTCGAATCCTCACAATATGTCTCAGAAATGATACTCGAAAAGTAATATATAATAATAACATTTCGTGGAATACTCATGTTGTTAAGTAAAAGATTTTGTTTCTCGTGTGGTTTTTTAGAAAATATATTTCGAGAGCGAAATACGCAAGACGATGGAAGTCGACGGAAAACAATCAAACACATAGAAAGAATCAAGAAACGAAAAGAAAAGACAAACGAATAGGAATAAGAGAAGAAAGAAAAGATAAAAAGTGAAATAGGAAATAAAACATCAACATGTTGTTTCGGTGTTTTACCCAGTAACCCAAATAGTTTGAGAAAACATTATGGTTTAGTAAGAATCGTTTAGTTAATAAAAGGTTCATGATGTTAGCGATCATAATCGTTTTAAATTATAAAAAATCCGTTTATACCATATTTACCAAGTCGTTACGACTTATTGAATAACAATTTATAATATACTAAACTATTACAAGTTAAAACAAATTACAAGTTTTACAAATTAAATACAATTATCACAAATTTTACAAGTTTCATATAATTATTCGTCGTTATTATTCGCGTGAATATTAGTGTCGGGTTTATCGGCCATTTTGTACTTGTGGTACAAAATCGTTCATAAGTCCTTCGGATAATACCGTAAATCCAATAACGAACATCCATTTCATCCAAAGCTTAGGTAATAGTGACAAGTATTCCAAATCCCATATCGGTATCCAAGTACTCCCAAATAGCATCCGAAACATCATTGACAAAACAACAAAATAATGAATTAAGTTAGTATATGTTAAATGAAATAAATAACGACAAATGTAAACCATAACCAACACACGTTATTGGGCTTTAGGCCCAATGTCACCATAAGACTCAAATTACATTAATGGGCTCCTTAGCCCATTAACCAACCCAACACTAGTTTTAGTTTAAAACATTATTTTTCGACACGAACGTATACGACCAACTCAAAGTTACCAAAACCTTGCTAACAACTCAATCACCATTTTGTTTAGACTCAAAATATTTACAAGTCCCCACGACACTTTATGTGTCGTGGTACACATAACGTCACTCGTCGTGAGTGCCGTTTAACCTATATTTCACAAATAATAACCATGGCCAAAAATAAATAACTCCAACATCAATAATAACCAAGTATACCACGGCCAACATAATTCAACCACAAATCAATCTCCCAATCCCTCGGCTACAACCAACTTGACCTCAAAAATATTAATCTAACCCCACGGCTAAACCAATCTTTATCACAAAACAATTTAGACCAAACCCTTGCTTGGCCGTGACTCCCTTGAGCCACGGCTAAGCCCTATTCGAGCTATGTGCTCCTCGGCTAAACCAAAACTCAAACCAAACCCAACATACGACAAGAACAAATTCAACAAACGCTTGGTCATGACTCCCTTGAGTCACGGCTAGGCGTTATCCGACTCCTACACTACTCGGCCAAACAAAATTCAAACCAAAACCATCAAACTCTCAAAATAACTTGACCACATAATCAATAATACACGAAATAATAACAATATAAATAAATAAACACGACTAGGATCCGAGTCAACTCAACTCGTGAGTTGACTCGGACGAGTCACGCAACTCGGCGGCGAGTCACGGTGGTTCGAGTAGCAAAACATTAGATCGACACGATTTTTAGTTTAAAACAATTGTTTTAGTTAAGATTTTATAATGAAAACGTTATTTTTTTGTATATATAACTTTTATTAGTTTAGGGTTTGATAAAGATGACGAAATAACAAGAGGGGGTGGCGCGTGAACTTACCAACGAGAGAGAAAGAGAGAGAGTGGTGGCGGCGTGTGGTGGTGATGGTGGTAGTCGCGGCGGTGAGCTCCAAACACAAACCAAACGTGCTCCTCACGTTCCCAAACGCTGCATAAATGATGAGAGGGCTTTGATCTACGCAATGGTGGAAGATCGGAGGTGGTCGAAAAAGTTCGCCGGAGGCGGTGACGGCGCTAGAATAGTGATTTCCGGTGGAGGTTTATTAGTAGAAGGGAAAAACCCTAGTGGGTATATATATGGGTGGAGAGGGGGCGGACATGGACAAAAGGAACCATAGTGGCGGCGGTGTAAATAATAGAAGGGGGTAGGAAGTGTAATTTTACTAATCTTTTATTAAAAAACTGTTGTGGGCCCCATTTGATGTATCAAACTTCCGCTTTAATTTACGGGACTTGCGCCATTGAGTCCGAAATAATTTTTCTGATAAAATTGAGTATCCACACGTATATCTTTCTCGGTTTCGATTTATTTAACAAATCAATTAGTTTAGTGCATTTTAGGTTGTGCTGGCTAAAATAACAAATAACGCTCACGTTTAAACAGATAACCTCTGTTTTCAAGCTCAAATGAGTTCAGAGAAGTATAAAAGCTAAGGGATATCGAAAATAAATATTTCGGCTAATAAAATAAGTTTGGGAAAATTACCGGATGTTACAGCACCTACATCATATTTTGAAATCCGTCCCAGATTTCAGTTCGCGTTACTAGTTGGGTTCAGGAAAAGGTGTGGGTACTTGCGCTTAAACTCGTCCTCGCGCTCCCAAGTAAACTCGGGACCTCTTTTGGAGTTCCAACGGACCATAATTATAGGGATACGGCTCTGCTTAAGTTGCTTAACTTCGCGGTCCATGATTTCGACATGTTCCTCAATGAAGTTCAATTGCTCGTCGATTTGAATTTTGTCCGGCGGTATCACGAGTGGTTCGTCTGATAGGCACTTCTTCAGATTAGAGACGTGAAACGTGGGGTGTACCTTACTGAGCTCAGGTGGAAGTTCAAGTCTATACGCTACTAGACCAACTCTGTTCAAAATCTTGAACGGTCCAATGTACCTCGGGTTCAGTTTCCCTCATTTACCGAACCGTATCATGCCTTTCCAAGGTGAGACTTTCAACATCACCTTATCTCCGACTTGATACTCTAGAGGTTTGCGCCTAATGTCGGCGTAGCTCTTCTGTCGATCTCTTGCGGCTTGAAGTCGGTTCCTAATTTGCACGATCTTCTCAGTTGTCTCGCGGACAATCTCTGGTCCAGTGAGTTGGGATTCTCCTACCTCGGCCCAACAGACAGGTGATCGGCACTTCCGTCCATACAATGCCTCAAACGGAGCGGCCTTAATACTCGCATGGTAACTGTTGTAAGAAAACTCGATCAACGGCAAATGGGTGTCCCACCCATTTCCAAAGTCTATGACGCAAGCTTGGAGCATATCTTCTAACGTCTTAATGGTCCTCTCGCTCTGACCATCGGTCTGAGGGTGATACGCGGTGCTCATATCTAGCTTGGTTCTAAAGGCATCCTGGAGTGATTGCTAAAAGTTGGAAGTGAACCTGCTATCTCGGTCAGATATGATAGAGATTGGTACGTCATGCCTCGAAACTACTTCCTTAATGTAGATCCTAGTTAACTTGTCCATACTGTATGTCTCCTTGATGGGTAGGAAGTGTACAGATTTGGTGAGTCGGTCGACTATTACCCAAATAGAGTCGTGACCACTCGAAGTTCTTGGAAGCTTAGTAATGAAATCCATGGTAATTCATTCCCACTTCCACACGAGAATCTCGGATTGTTGTAGAAGTCCAGATGGTTGTTGGTGCTCGGCCTTAACCTTCGAACACATAAGCCACTTGCGAACATAGTCGGCAATATCAGGCTTCATGTTTGGCTACCAATACATCTTCTTGAGATCTTGGTACATCTTCTCGGCTCCCGGGTGCCCAGAGTACTTCGACTTGTGAGACTCATGCATGATCAAGTCTCATAGACCACCATAAAGTGGTATCCAACTTCGTCCTTTGAAGCACAAAGTCCCGTCCGGAGGTTTCTTGAACTCCTTCTTTATCATGCCGTATAGGTTCTCACTCTTGAGGTCTTCTTGATTCACTGCTTCTAACTGAGCGCTGAGGATCTGAACGGGAAGATTTAAATCGATGGTCATAACCAAAGCTCGAACTCGTAATGGCTTCAGCCATTACTTTCGGCTCAAGGCGTCAACCACGACGTTCGCTTTTCTCGGATGGTACCGAATCTCACAATCATAGTCGCTTAACAGCTCCAACTATCGTCGTTGTCTCATATTAAACTCCTTTTGATCCAAAATATGTTGAAGACTCTTGTGATCGGTAAAGACAGTACACTTCGTACCATACAGGTAGTGTCTCCACATCTTAAGTGCAAATACCACGGCTCCTAACTCCAAATCATGCGTGGTATAATTCTCCTCGTGAACCTTAAGTTGTCGTGAGGCTTACGCCATCACTTTTCCTCGTTGCAACAGAACTACTCCAAATCCTTGATGCGAGGCATCACAGTATACCACAAAATCTTATGTCCCTTCCGGCAATGCTAAAATTGGTGCACTACAAAGTCTCCGTTTCAGGGTTTGGAATGCTTCTTCTTCATCCTCACCCCATTCGTACTTCTTGTCCTTCTGGGTTAACTTGGTTAACGGCTTAGCTACTTTGGAGAATCCCTCGATGAATCTCCTGTAGTACCCAGCCAAACCCAAAAATTGATGAATTTTTGTAGCATTAGAGGGTGTCGGCCAATTCAAAATAGCTTCAACCTTTGCAGGGTCGACGTGCAAACCTTTACTGTCAATCACATGCCCAAGGAATTGTACCGTGCAGATCCAAAATTCACACTTAGAGAATTTCACGTACAATTTCTCTTCCTTGAGTAGACTTAGGATTATCGTCAGATGTTTCTTGTGCTCTTCTTTATTCTTGGAGTAGATCAGAATATCGTCGATGAAGACTATAACAAACTTATCCACATATGGCTTACACACTCGGTTCATGAGGTCCATGAATACAGCTAGTGCGTTTGTCAAGCCAAATGGCATTACTCGGAACTCATAGTATCCATATCGAGTTCTGAATGCCATTTTGGGAATACCCTCTTACCGAACTCTAAGTTAATGGTAACCTGAACGTAAGTTTACCTTGGAATAATAACTAGATCCTTGCAACTGGTCGAATAAATCGTCGATCCTAGGCAACGGGTATCGGTTCTTCACTGTTAACTTGTTCAGTTCGCGGTAGTCGATACACATCCTAAATGATCCATCCTTCTTCTTCACGAACAGAACCGGTGCTCCCCAAGGTGAGGAACTCGGTTGAATAAACCCCTTGTCCAACAACTCTTGTAGTTGATTAGACAGTTCTTGCATCTCAGTCGGTGCTAAACGGTAAGGTGCATGTGCCACGGGTGCAGCTCCCAGAACTATGTCGATTCGAAATTCCACTTGTCGAGTCGGTGGAAGTCCAGGCAAATCTTCCGGAAATACTTTCGAAAAATCACGCACAATTGGAACATCCTCTAGTCGTCTCTCTCTAGACTTCTTCACTGCCACATGTGCTAGGAAAGCATAACATCCTTTCTCGATGTATTTCAGAGTCTTAATGCAAGATATGATGTTTAAGCGGGTTTCGCTCCGGTCACCACGGATAACCAAGGTTTCACCATTAAGAGGGATGTGAACGAATCGTTCACCACAGATGGTACTCGCCCGATGTGTGGACAACCAATCCATACCAATGACCACGTCGAAAATAACTAGCTCAATGGGCATAAGGTCTATACTAAACGGTTGATCTAGCAGAGTTAGGGTACATCCTCGGATCACGGTGCATGTGTTTACTAGGTTTCCGTTAGCTAGCTTGATGCTGTAACTAGTGTTTAGGGTGGTCGGGGCGATACTAAGTAGAGGTGAAACTGTAGTAGATACAAAGCTCATATCAGCGCCAGAATCAAACAAGACTTTAACACGAAGATTGTTGAGTAGAAACGTACCGGTAACAACGTTCGGGTCTTGTCGTGGCTTTCTATTGCCCATCACACTCTACCACGAGCGCCTTCCACTTGTTGTCTTTTGTTCTTAGGGAAATGACTCTTATAGTGTCCACGTTCTCCACATCCAAAACAAGTCACCACAGGCTGCAAGTTACTCCTAGTAGCTATAGTCCTGATTTTACAGTGCTTAGCAATATGACCTACTTTATGACAATTCTTGCACATAGCTGTGCAAGGTCCATAGTGATGCTGTTTATACTTATCACAGAACAAATGATTCCCAACATAACCTCAAGTTTGTGCTGGTGCAGCCACATAAGCTTTGACGGCCTCTTGTCTTCTGTTCTGTTGGTGGTGATGGTTATTGTTACGGTACTGATGGTTGTTGTTGTGGTTACGGTTGCTGTTGTTGTTGTTCCTTTTATTGTCTTCCCAATTTCGTTTGTTGTCATTGTTGTAGAAAACTAGAAGGGTGGGTTGAATAGTTTTACAGATTAAAATCACTTATTAAAACTTATAGATCGACTTATGTCAATCTAGTTTTGACGTGTTGGATATTGATAGAAATAAAAGCATATAAACTAAACTAGGAGATAGACTTAAAGAGACACAACCACAACACAAGTATTTATAGTGGTTCGGCTACAAGGACACCTTCCTTGCCCTATTCCACTCCCCGAGTCGCCTACTCGAGAGTTTGTTATCACTTCACAACACAAATTCCTTTCACATGGCGGAGAAGCCTTCACAACGTCGCTTACACTCTATCCGGTACAAAGCTAGATACCGAGTCTTTCACACAAGGTATACCAAACCTTCGTCACCTACACTTTATCCGGTACAAGGCTAGATACCGGGTCCTTAGCACGGCGGACGAAACCAACACACCCAATACAACTCGACTAAAGGATCCAACGTCCTTTTATACTTATCGACCCAACACATCTAAAACACCCTTTGAGAAGAAAGAAAGAACAAGAATCCCTTCTGTGATCTTGGAAGAGAAGAATCAAAGCAACCCATATCATGAGCTTGCACATCTTCGAAAGGTTGTGATCTTGCCTTATGGAAGGAACCTGGAGAATCACAAAGAGAAACTACATAGAAAGATCCTTGGATCTAAGGTTAGAGAGTTTAGAGTATATATAGAGAAGTAAACTCTTAAAGGTGTAAGAGATAAGAGAGAAATGGCTCACTATTTATATGCAAAACTGCCTACTGTTCACCCGGTTCCACTGGATCCCTTCCCAGAGGGATCCGGCTAGTGCAAACCGAGGGATTCGGGTAACTGGGTAAACCAGTCTTAATTTTGGGTTACAAACCAGGTTATGGGTTATGACCCATGGATAGATGATGGCATGCATGATGTTAAAGACATCTTGGGTCATGGGTCATGGACTTTAAGTTATGGGTTATGGACTTTGGGTCATGGGTCATGAATTTTACCCATTATGGATGTCATGCATGATGTCATGCAATGGGTCATGGGTTATAGGTCAAGCTCCATGGTTTATGGTTTATGGACTTGGTTTTGGGCCATGGATAGTCCAAGTGTTTACTAGCTTTTTTCTTAACATGCATTTTATAAAATGTAAGTAAGAAATGTTAGTTAAGTGTTTTTATAAAATAGTTTTGGTTTCATGTAAACTTGTTAACTAGATATGTTTAAGGTTTACTTGTTTAATGAAATGAGTTAGTAAACTATTGGTTCAAAGCATCACGTAATTTATTTATCTCGTTAAAATGATTTTTCGTTTGCTATCGACAAAACGTTGAAAGATCGCAAAATATAAATAAACGTTTTGAAGGTTTATTTGTATTAACAATCTACCCCTTTTTGTTGATGACAAAACATAAAATTATTTTAAGTAAAAATTAAAATTCGTAAATTTTTTAATTGTAGTTTTTTTTACTCTTTCTCCCCCTTTTTGTCGAAACAAAAAGAGCGTCGAAAGGAAACTAACCCGAATGTAAGTTTTAAGAAAAGTAAGTGAAGAAAAGGTGTAAAACGGAATAAGGAGAGTAAGAAGTTCTTAGTTGCTCCCCCTCGACTGTTGCTCCCCCTTGTTGAGGGCGTCAAGTAATTAGGGAGACTAAGACGTGATCATTGCAATTTTTTGCCATGGTTTTGCTTGGACGAGAGCTCCCCCTTAATGAGGGCGTCAAGTACTCCATGTGTATTTTTGAAAATCTACAAAACAAAGGTTACAAAACAAGTATATTGTGTCCTTTTGCTAAAAATGGAGCTGCATAAAATTTTGGTTAGTATTCTGTTTGCCCGGATCCGCCGGTTCCTTTGAAAAAGGGATCCGGCTAGTACAAAGTGAGAGATCCGGCTTACCTGCAACTGTTAGCAGTAGTACATAATAGAAACAGGTATGAAGACAAGCAATAATCACACCAATCATGCTCACATAGACAAAAAGCACATAATCATGTAGATACATTTAATAAAACAAGAGAAATAATACACACATTGGTAAAATCTCTAAAAACTAAGAAAATGATCTAAACATGAAAAGAAAAAATCCTAATAACAAAGTCTAGTCCTAAGACTAGAGGAATAAGAACACTTGTGCTTGCACTTCAAGGCTTTTAGGGATGGTTAGGTTTGTTGACGTCATCAAGACGTTCAAGAAGGTGGTAGAACATGAAACGTACTTCATCACGTAGTTCATGAACTAAGGTTTGGACATGTTGACAATGATCACAAGTATCATTGTGGCTTGTTTGTTGTGAGGTTAAGATAGAAGGTAGTTGAGGTATGTTTGAGGTGGAAGCACCTAGGATTAGAGGTTGTGAATGTACCACGGGTGTTGGTAAAGAAACATGTGTGGGTGAAAGTGTGTCATTGTTTGGTTGAGGTGATTGAGGTGTTTGTGATGGTTGACCTCTTCTCATTACCCAAAATGGGCCATTTGAGGATGGAGAGAAAGAAGGTAGGTTTCCTATGGGTGGTGGTATGTTTATGTCAACGTTTAGGTGATGGAAAGGTGGTTGAGTTGACATTCTCTCAATGGATGAGAATTTAGGCAATGGTGGTGGATTAGAAGGTCTAGGAGGTAAGTCCTCTAATGAGTTGAAGTAGAGGTAAGGTGATGAATGAGGTGTGGTAAAAGAGAGAAGTCTTGATTTAAGAGGTGAAGGTTTTGTTAGTTGAGTGGAAATAGGAGTGTTTTGTAATGTAGGTTCAATGGGAGATGTAGGTTCAAGAGGAGTTGATTGTGGTGGTGTTGTTTCAGTGGAAGCAAGTGATGGTTCAAGAGATGGAAGTTGTGGTGAGTTTGGTTTATTGGAAGCTAGTTGTGTTGGAGTTGGTTCATTAGATGGAGTAGTTTGGATGTAGTTTGGGAGATATTTTCTAGTAGAGGGTGCTTTGATAGGTGAGGTTTCGGTTGAGGATATTTCATACACAATACGTGCAGTTTTTCTTGGAGGGCTCCTAGTGGATGATCTTGTACTTGGTGCCTAAGTCATGTTTTTGGGTAGGTTTAGAGTGTGAGTTTGCAGTAGAAGATGGTTTGTTTTGGTGTGGTTTGGAAGTACAAACACAAGTGGCTTAAATAGTAAAAGATCAAGTAAGTAAATTAAAGCCTAAACCACTAAAACCATTTGAATTGCAATGTTATGCATGCACCAAGGTCAACTACAGTGATACATTCTTCTAGGAGATATATTAAAGGCAATGAGGAGTGCTTGAGTGGATAAAGTTGAGTATTTGAAGGCTATAGGTGATAAAATCTGTTTCTATTTGCCCAGTTCCAGCGGATCCTACTCAGAAGGGATCCGGCTAGCTTTAGCTGGGGGAACCGGCTAACAGATCAGATAAAAGTGAGAAATGATGGTGATCTAGCTATTGCAGCCCTATGTTTCCTGATGTAATGAGTGTAAGATAGTGTCTTTAATGAGAAAATCCGAAATGGTTTAAGACTAATGATGAGGAGTTGCAAATAATGGTCTTTAGAAGTGGTAAAGAGGTGTAAGATAGGTTATTAAGTAAATGTGGGTTAAGATAATCATACCACAAAGTGTTAAATGTCTGTAAGATTCAGGAACATGTGATATGAAAAATTTAGAAATTTGCTAAAAATCATAAGAATTAAAAGATTGGTTTTAGAGCATTTTGGGGTAGAGATGGTGAAAATAAATTTTTTAAAAATTTATTTAAAATATAGAGAAGTGTAAAATGATCAGAGGGAGACATAGTGGTTATTTTGGAAATGATAAATCAAAAACACCTAGGATGATACTTAATTCTTTCTTAAGAGTTCAACAAGACTACTATCCTCAAAGTTAGCTCAAATGTGACTAAAAGGAGATGACTAACTAGTGTACTAAGGTCAGAATGGTTGAGTGTGATGAAAAGTGATATAAATATTTTTTCTGTTTGGCCGGTTCCTCCGGATCCTTTCTAAAAGGGATCCGGCCTGTTGTAACTAAAGGAACCGGCTTCTGGAACAAGTTAGTTCACAGTGGGCTAGTTAGAATTTTGTTCACATGTCAACTAAGAAATCTAACACCTCAGGCAGCATAGATATAACACGTAGAGCAAGTAGGAAACATAGACAGGATATTACTAATTTCATGCTAAAAAAATCTTCAGGCTACAATCATTTCAAAAAGGTTAAAAAGACTTTCAAGACAACTTAATAACAGAGTACAGATATAGCAAATGACAAAATCATGTATTACCAAATCACCAACTTTCATAAGTACTCTCTTCACTTGATTTTCTTCATTCCTCATCTTCGCTTGCTGAATCATCAGATGGTTCATGGTAGGTGGATGACTCGGGAATGAGATATGATGTTAAATGTGACTGATTAATGGGTTCCATTAATTTATAGAAAAGTGAATATTGAGGATTTTGAAGATATAGGTGATCATTCATGAAATGACGATAGAAACGAGTTAGAAGCATTCCATATGGTATTAGTTTGTTTCTTTTATCTTTGAGGTGTATGATTCGTTTAGCGAAGAAGTAAGCGAGATTGTAGGGTTGTTGATTTAGAATGCAGTAGAGCATGTGAGCACAGCAAGCAGGTAAATACTCACGATCTTTGGCTAGACTCAGAACATTTTCACGTAAGATGAGTGCCATGGATTGTAAGAAATAGCGGAGTTCAATCATACGTATTCTATTGGGGTGTCGTTTTGAGTTACAGAGAACACTGATCAATTCTCCTGGGGAAGGGATGTATGTAGGGTATGGTCCATGTTCCTCTTGTTTAAGAGAATCAAGAGCAAATTTTTCGGTATAGGCATATTGCCCATGATTTGGAAGACCAAGAATTTGAGCAAATTGTTCAAGGGGAGAAGAGAATTTATAGTTTTGTATGCAAAACCAAAGGAAAAGAGATTGATCCTCGTAACGACCGAGACTAATATCACTAACGAATTCTAATACAAAATGTGGACAGATTGGTTCGTTGATGGTAAGTAGTGAATCAAAACCTATGGTTCGAAAGGCTCTTCTAACTTCTTCATAAAAGGTTAAGTTGGGGTCGACAGTCCTTCCTCCGTGAAGATGTCGTGACTCAAGATTTTGGAAACTTGAAGTAACATCAAGGCGTGTGTAAGGTTTAGTTGAAATATTTGGAATGTAGTAGTTGGTTAGATGATGATCAAAGTCATATGTATGCGGCATTTTTGAGACCTAGACAAATTTAAGCAAACATAAACTTTATTGATGTATGAGAGTGTTTAGTTAACCTTATTTATCAGATTTTGATCAAATGGGATTTATGATAAAGGTTTCATTTTATTACCAATGTCAAAACAATTATTTGATTTAAAGATTAATTTAATCTAGAAAACTTTTGAATGGTTTGATTTAATCCCATTTGAATTACTTCTTTGATATACAAAATCCTAGAATCTAATTAGAAGAAGGAAGATTAAAATAGATGATGTAATTATTTACACAGAGGATTAGGAGATTGATTTTGAAAAGGATGGAACCCTAAGATGAGAGGGTTTTGCTTTTGATCGTTTTAGGTGTTATGAGTGGGAGAAATTTTTGTTTGTTAATGTTTCAAGTACGTATCAGTTATCTGATGTGCCGGTTTTGCCGGATCCTTTGAAAAAGGGATCCGGTAGGTTATAATAGAAGGATCTGGGAAGACAGTCGAAAAAACAAGGATGGTGTTTGGTGTATTAGTCCTTTTAATCAGTTTGTTTTAGCGTTTGATTATGTCTAATTTTCCAAAGTAAGAATCAGAAGATTAGAGAATTAATTTGAAGGATTTAGACGAAGTTTGGATGCGGCATATTAGAATATAGATCGCAACGAGAAATAAGTTTCAGAAGTGAGTGTTTGGGTAGTTTTGAGACGAGAGTGGAAATGTACAATAGACCGTAGTTGTGTTGTCTCCATTTCTTCTTTTGATGAGGTGGTATTAAGAGAGTAAGAAAGTTTGTCGCAAGAATGAGGAATTTTGATGAATGAAATACTTATTTTTTCATTTTAGTGTTCATGGCAAAGAGTTAAGTAATATAAGTTTGTCGTGATATATTTTAAGACGAGAGAGAATGTTTATGAGTTTGACTGAGATGATGATCAAGACTTGAAAACTTTTTCTTGTGTCGAATTGATCCTTTTTAGTTAATGGATTTTGAGGAAGATAGGAATGATGGAATACAATTCCTTATAGTTTGAAAGATTAGTGAAGAGAGACTTTTTGAAAGTTGTGATTTAGATTAAAAGTTTTGTGTTGATATGACTCTTTTAACAACAATGTTCAAAAGAATTTTGAAGAACAAAACAAGTAAGCACAAGTATATCAAGTAATTGTGTACCAGATAGATCAACACTTTTTAATCACAAACAAATAATCACTTAAAAAGAAAAACAAACATACCTTTGCCATATTATTCTCAATGGTGAGAATACTCCTAGATAAGCAATACTTCATGAGCTTTAAAAGAGCTTTCCAACATGAAGATTTCTACAAGGAGGTACGTTAGAAACACTCAAATGTTATAACAATTTTATCAATATCCAAGTATAGATAGTGTTATTATTTTTGTAAAAATGAGTTAGATGTCAACTTTTACAAAAAGGTTTTTCTTTCGTTGTAGTTTTCAAAACATACACGGATCGTATCAAGTTTTTAAAGTACAATATACTCTAAGAAACTTTGTAACGAAGCTCTGATGCCAATTGTAGAAAACTAGAAGGGGGGTTGAATAGTTTTACCGATTAAAATCACTTATTAAAACTTATAGATCGACTTATGTCAATCTAGTTTTGACGTGTTGGATATTGATAGAAATAAAAGCATATAAACTAAACTAGGAGATAGAGTTAGAGAGACACAACCACAACACAAGTATTTATAGTGGTTCGGCTACAAGGACACCTTCCTTGCCCTACTCCACTCCCCGAGTCGCCTACTCGAGAGTTCGTTATCACTTCACAACACAAACTCCTTTCACATGGCAGAGAAGCCTTCACAACGTCGCTTACACTTTATCCGGTACAAAGCTAGATACCAAGTCTTTCACACAAGGTAGACTAAACCTTCGTCGCCTACACTTTATCTGGTACAAGGCTAGATACCGGGTCCTTAGCACAGCGGACCAAACCAACACACCCAATACAACTCGACTAAAGGATCCAACGTCCTTTTACACCTGTCGACTCAACACATCTACAAC
Source organism: Artemisia tridentata subsp. tridentata (assembly GCA_021014915.2). Taxonomy (NCBI): domain Eukaryota; kingdom Viridiplantae; phylum Streptophyta; class Magnoliopsida; order Asterales; family Asteraceae; genus Artemisia; species Artemisia tridentata. Next base: position 218,785,730 of record CP139501.1, on the reverse strand, counting down.
ACCCTTTGAGAAGAAAGAAAGAACAAGAATCACTTCTGTGATCTTGGAAGAGAAGAATCAAAGCAACCCATATCATGAGCTTGCACGTCTTCGAGAGGTTGTGATCTCGCCTTATGGAAGGAACCTAGAGAATCACAAAGAGAAACTACATAGAAAGATCCTTGGAACTGAGGTTAGAGAGTTTAGAGTATAGACAGAAGTAAACTCTAAAAGGGGTAAGAGATAAGAGAAAAATGACTCACTATTTATAGGCAAAACTGCCTACTGTTCACCTGGTTCCACCGGATCCCTTCCTAGAGGGATCTGGCTAGTGTAAACCGAGGGATCCGGGTAACTGGGTAAACCAGTCCGGATTTTGGGTTACAAACCGGGTTATGGGTTATGAGTTATGATCCATGGATAGATGATGTCATGCCTGATGTCAAAGACATCTTGGGTCATGGGTCATGTACTTTGGGTTATGGGTTATGGACTTTGGGTCATGGGTCATGGATTTTACCCATTATGGATGTCATGCATGATGTCATGCAATGGGTCATGGGTTATGGGTCAAGCTCCATGGTTTATGGTTTATGGACTTGGTTTTGGGCCATGGATAGTCCAAGTGTTTACTAGCTTTTTCTTAACATGTATTTTATAAAATGTAAGTAATAAATGTTACTTAAGTGTTTTTATAAAATAGTTTTGGTTTCATGTAAACTTGTTAACTAGATATGTTTAAGGTTTACTTGTTTAATGAAATGAGTTAGTAAACTATTGGCTCAAAGCATTATGTAATTTATTTATCTCGTTAAAATGATTTTACGTTTGTTATCGAAAAAACATTGAAAGATCGCAAAATATAAATAAACGTTTTGAAGGTTTATTTGTATTAAAAATTGTTGCTATACATCCGAACAGTACCATTCTTGATTCCTTGATCCAATAGTCTCTGAGCTATCCCGATAGCCTCATCCAGGGTTGGGGGATTATACGACGTCACGTTCCCTTCAATGCTGGATGGCATTCCTCCAATAAACTTTTCCAACAAAGTTTCAATATCTGCAACCATGAAAGGGCACAAATTCCTCAACTCTTGAAATCGACGAACATAGGTCGCGAGATCATTTCCCTTCACAGCTAAATAGTAAAACTCGATCTCCAACCTCTTCACATCGCTTCGGATACAATACTTCTTAACCATTTCCTTTTTGAACTCTTCCCACGGAGTACTGTAAACATTCTCTAGTCCAACCTGCTGAGCTTGAGAATTCCACCAAGACAAGGCAGTTCCTACCAGCGTACCCGTCGCATACTTCACCTTTCAATCCTCAATACAATTACTCCGCAAGAACACTGATTACATCTTCTCAAACCACTAAGTCAAACCAACAGCTCCTTCAGTCCCCTTGAACGTAATCGGACTGTAGTTCATAAAATCCTTATAGGTGCAGATACGGTTCTCATTCACGTTTCGTCCTCCAATAGCTTCACTAGTCTGACTGCCATTTCCTCAGCATCCCACAAGCGCTGCGGCCGCGCTGTCATCCACAAGCTTCTGAATGTCAGCCGGTGTCATTTTTCGAGGCGGCATAATTCTATCTGTAACGCCCTAACCCGAAAAGGGTCAAAATGCCACATTATGGTGTCAATTCAGAATATAATAAATGACGCAAGCGGAAAACTTATTAAATAAATACCGAAGTCAGGAAAACCAAAGACTTCCAAAGTACTAAATCCAAACGATGTCTAAACCAAAGGAAATATCCAAAACATATGTCTAATAATCATAAGTTCAACAATGGGAAACTAAGCAAGGTAGGTATTCTGTAGCAACCTATAGAATTCCCTAGTCATTAGTCAACGTTAATCTAGTATTTACCCATCATTACTGTTCACTTAACCATTTTTACGAGCAAAATTTGAAAATTTTGTTTCTTACATTTCTAATCAAAAACGGTGTTACGTTATTCATGATACTTTGGAACGAGCTCACACACGCGCCACGACAGTCCAATACACAAACAAAAACTCAACAAATCCTTAATCCTTAACTTGGCCTGTTACTATTTAAGCCCAACACATTTTCCGCCCAAAAATTTCATTATTTCCTTTATTTCATTCGCATAAACCTCAATCACTTTGCCTCGATATCTTTGTATTTCGACACATAACCTACTCATTATTTTACATGGCTTGATTCTCTACATTCCCAAGATTCAGGAATGACAAGCCTTTTCACTTAGTTCGAAAAATTGATCGTTTAATGAACCTCAAAGCTAACCTTATTCGGCCCGAGTACAAATTCTTTCGAACCTAAACCAAATTCGATCTAAACTATATTTTGTCTATGGGATTTACATTGTACTTAGTCTAATGACTTCTATAAACACTAACACACCCTTTCTAATCATTTTGGTCACATTAAAAATGTCAATGGGACTTTATATGTGTCGAACTATACATGTACTTGCCACATGATATACAAACCGAAACACAACACACCCACCCCTTTCCTAATATCTAAACACAAGATTTCCTATCAAATTTGATTCTCTAGATCCTTATCTCACTGCCACAAAATTGAATGATGTCCCCTTGTCATCTCAACTTGCCCTTAAAGTCATATATGTCGACACATATATAGTACACACCACTTGGACCTTAACCGAATACACCCTTCTATATCTCCTAACACTTGGGTGATATCTAAATCTTATATTCTCCAAATCTTATCTTGCTCTGCCACAATCCCAACTTGTGTTTAAACAATGTATATCGACATACATGCATGCATATGAACGCATAAACTCATTCACCATTTTCTTTCATTCACACTCAAACCCTCTTTACTCAATCACATTTGCTCATTCTTTTATTCACTGTGTCAAACAAGAAGAAGGAAGAAGAAGCTTTGGAAAACCTACAAGTCTCATAAGAATTCACTAGAGTTTGGTTCGAGTACGGATTTGATTTGGAAGAAGAAAAGTCGGGTTTCCTTGTTCTCTTTGGTTCTCATCGCCATCCTTTCCATTCGATCCTCTTCACCACCATTCTTGGTGTCGTAAGTCTCGAGTCTATTTCAATATATCTAGTGTAGCATGAGTTTTCGTTGGATATATACTTAGTGTATTCGACACACTTCATAAATCAAAAATCTAAACTTATTTTCACTAACATATCACGTACACTTTTAAAACTCGAAACATGCATGCATGAGATATATTAACACAAAGTAAGAACAATCATAGCAACTCTACTAACTCACTGAAATTTAAAGATGAAATTATAGTCGAGGCACCATGCATGCATGTTGTTTATATAAGCTAACAAGAAGTAAACACAAACTTAATGAGTTACTAACCCACTTGAACAAATTGTAGTCAAAAATCGAGTATAAATCCCATGCATGCTAACTGTGTAGAATGGATATAAATATTAAACCCAGTCGAGCTTTTTATTTACGTACGAGTTAAACATACAACACCATCGAGCCTTAGGTTCAATGGTTGTGCCTTTGGTGCCTAATCGACAGACCCAAGTTCGAACCCCGTGTGGTTGCTTGGAATATATACTTTCTTAGTTTTTGTTCACTGCTCGACTTCTTCCTAAAACCCAAACAGGCCTATGTTGGGCTTGTAAGCCCAATGATGAAATTTATATTTAAAACCCACTCGACTTGGTGTTGGGCCTTAAAGCCCATTCGACACCCATAAGTTCTTTTTGAAATAAGATGTTTGATATAAGCTCAATATAAGCTCTTTAAGTCGAGTGAGTAAAAAGAATATAAAACTTTATGATTTATAAATTTTCGGACTAAAAATGCAATTTTTGCGAATTATGGGTTAAAAGTGTGAATTCTGAAAAGAAGGTGTTTCGAAACAGAAAATATGAAATTTGAATGAAACCGAGGGTTAAAACTGTAAATAATAGAAAGTTTGGGTAAAAGGTGTAAATTGGATGCTTTGGACTAAAATTGTGAATATTTTCAATATTGGGTTAAAAGTGTAACTTTTATATATGTTAAGGGTGAGATTTGTAAACTTTATAATATTATCAAAAACTTATATTTTCAACTTACTATATCAAGATTTCTTTTTGTATAAATACAACAAAGTTGAGACATATATATATATATATATATATATATACGTTATATATATATATATATATATATATATATATATATATATATATATATATATATATATATATATATATAAATATATATATATATATATATCGACGTTATACGCAACGAATAAATATGAATCACTAACGAATATTCAATCGATAATAAAACCCACACAACATGAATATAACAAAACGTTACGATTATATTTATATAACGTAACTTATCATCCACCAACTTTTGAAGAGACGATAAATACTTATTCCAATAAACATAAAAGCATGATAATATTATATATAATATTATTTTTGAACTTTAAGCATTTTAAGCATATCAATTCATTCTCGTCATAATTCAATTCGTTTTCCGATGTTCTTTCACAATCATCATTCACATCCTGTCAGTCTTAAACCATCGAAATCTCAGACTTCCCTATTATTCAGGTCGTGTGTTGGAGCCGTTCCCGTGATACTTTTGACATTACATTACCTTGACTTTTACAGCTAAGGTGAGTCATAACCCTACTCTTACTCTTTTATATTCATTTTAAACTACTTGGGGGAGATACATGTTTAAATTACTTTACTCGTTTATCAAATACATGATTTGCTTTGTGATGCAATTACTCAAACATTTACACATTTATGATATGCTACGCTATTATACTAGTCTTTGGGAAGTAGGCTCCCAGTAATCTTTGGGAAGTAGGCTCCCAGAAATCTTTGGGAAATAGGCTCCCAGTAGGCTTTGGGAAGTAGGCTCCCAGTATCCTTTGGGAAGAGGCTCCCAGTGTATGTCGTTTATGCATAAGACTCTTTCGTGTGCTTTTATTTAAGTAATCGTATACACATCTATTCTATTCATACTAGGTTAGCAGTTGGTTGTAAACACACAGGTTGCAAGTCTTGTATGGGCGGGACTTGGGACTGAGAGGATTTACAAGGCCTTTGCAGTGAAATCTTTATTCAAATGCTTTACAGTTAAACTAAACTCTATGAACTCATCAACCGTTGGTTGACACTTTTTAGCATGTTTATCTCAGGTCATAAGGCGATAGTGGATGCATAGATCTTAGGATCATTGCATACTTCGGGGACTTATATCTTATCTTTATCATTTGATATACTTTAAAAACATCTATTTAACTTTATACTTTGAATCTCTTGTTTAACTCTGATTTTAATAATTCGAATGATAATATTTCAAAACGGTATCAGAGTCTTGATCTATATTATGAAGTAATGCCCTCTTGACACTACTGTTCTGCTGCGGTAATTTGGGGGTGTTACAGATTGGTATCAGAGTTTTGGTTATAAAGAACTAGGTTTCATTTAGGTGCCTAGACTATAACTACTATATACATTGAGACTCTTATCCCTATCGTCTTGCTTACGTAGAACTTTTTCCGTTATTATCCACATGGTTAGATGTTATAGTATCTGCACCGATAGGGGAATCTCAGAATTTAGTCGGGTCATCAAAGGTGTGGAGCTCAGTGATAACTGGCTATTTAACTTAATCTTGTGACAGTTCTTGTTTGATGAGACATGGGATTAAGTTAAATAAAGGTTATCACTTAGCCGCAGAAAATTTGATGATTTTGCTTAAAAATGGGATTTCTCTTGAGGATACTTTTTAGCGATAATTACCCTACCCTTTCACCATTTAAGTAACGTCGAGATATGTGTGCTTGGTGATATGTACACGTATGAAAGGAGACAATTATAATTATGGTGGCCAACATAATTATAAATGCATCACGACTCACATGGACATATGTAACCATGCGTACGTTAATCGCCATTGGCACCCCTTTAGGATAACAGCTAGTGACGGGGTTTTTGTGAGAATGTTAAGTATAAATTGGATAGTCAACAGTTTTCCCTCATCTCTGACATTCGTTAAATGTCCTTCCATGTAGAAACAATGGCATCAAGGAGATCAGCCCGCAACGCTAACCGAGAAGGTGCAACACTAATGGGTGGAAGGACTAGTGAACGTGGAGGTAGAGTAGGTGGCCGTGGCATTAGTAACAATGACAACAACGATGGTGGAAATCCTGACTTTGCTGCCATCATCGCTCAACAGCTCCAAACCTTGCTTCCAACTATTATCACCCAGGTGGGCAACCATATCAACAACTCGGGAAACCACGGAAGCAGAAATGACGAAACCCATGGTGTAGATGGGAATGATACTAACAACCACACAACTGGATAAACGTATAAGGAATTTACGGCATGCAAGCATATGGAGTTCAATGGTAAAGTAGGTGTATTTGAGTATACCCGCTGGATTGAAAAGATGGAGTCAGTGATCAACATCAGTAGCTGTGGGACGCATCAGAAGGTGAAGTATTCTGCATGCTCGCTATCAAGAAAAGTATTAACATGGTGGAACACGCAGATTCAAGCTAGAGGCAGAGAAGTGGCTGTAGGTATGACATGGGACGACTTCAAGGCACTACTGAAAGAGGAATATTGTCCAGACAATGAAATACAAAAGTTGGACGATGAACTCTGGCATCACACTATGATAAGGCCTGGTCATGCAGCCTAAACAGATCTATTTCATGAATTAGCAAAACTAGTTCCTCATTGGTATGTGCTTATTCACATACCTTTTATTTACCAAGTTAAGACCAAAACGACCAAAAACTAACCAAAATGCCAAAGATATTTGTGTTTTTGTGTTTGTTTATGTGCAGGAACGGATATCGAGAAAAAGGGACAAAAACAAGCAAAAACCGGGAAAACGAGCACGAGATATGGAAAAGATATTTATAGCCGATGCCGGGAAGCAAAAAGTCAAAGTCAATCCTTGAAGTTTCATCATTTGACAAGAATGACCCTTGATAGTATTTTGGAAAATGTGGCAATTTCAGTCCCTTGAGAATTCAGAAAATACAAAAATGATCCCTATAATCCCAAAAGCCTTTAACCTTAAAAAAAACCTTCAATACCAGATTTATTTACAAACCAAACCCAATCCAAATCCTTAAACCCGCGGCCCAAGATATAAAACCAAGCCCACACCTATCTTATTATTACCCGATCCACACCCTAAATCCACCCACAAACCCCAACCCGGTCAATGTTAAATAAAAAAATGGTCAAACGAAGCTAATGAAATCCAACCCGCGCCCCAATTCTTACCTTACCCAGAAAAAGTACTGTGCCCAAGAACCCTAAATTCTTTACCGTACGAATTTACCACAATTAAGGGTATAAACGTCTAATCAAATGGTGTCAGATGTCAGAGAAAGCACAGAACACGCACGAATGGCTACGTGGCGGCATTTCATTGGACCGAACACCTCACAGGATTTAATCCAAGGGCTTGCAATGAATGATTGGTGATCAAGGCATGATCCAAGGGACGAAAATGATTCAAAGTAGCACATATGCACACGGATTGCCAGGGTGGACAGCCTAGAAGGGTCCATGATCGGCTATAAATAGAGACCTCCTCCTTCATTAGTGTTTGTCCAATTTTTATGCTTTAGAAAATTGTTGCCACTTTATTTTCTTGTCAAATTTACTGCTTTTCTTAGTATAATCATTTACATTTCAGTTGTATTTTCAAATTTCAGTTTGTAATCTCAAAGTTTGTTGAATGAAAAGTTAGTTTACATTTTTTTTAATTCGTGTCTCTTTGATTCTCATTTAAGTTTCTACTGCTTATTTAGCTTATTTTCACTCATTTCATCATCTCAGTTAAATTTAGATTTACATTTTTTATTATTGTTCATTTTATCTAAAAATCAAAAAAATATTGAAAAATACCTTTAAAATTCAAAAATAGCTTAAACACAGCTTCAATAAGCTGTTTTTTCACTTAGAACTAGCTTATGTAAGCTTAATAGCTTATTGTAAGTGATTGCTAGATCAAATTCTGTCCAATACTCAAAAATCCAAAAAAGTCAACAAAAGTCAACTATTGAATGAAGATCATGATTCTGGATTGATTTCTGGTAGATCAAGCAAGATTGGGAAGTGCTTGGCCTATCTAAAGATAGGCTACTTTGGATAATCCCTTTGTTCTAGCTAAGGGATAGTTTGTAAGTTCCATTTAAATTTTGAGCTTAATTTTCTGCATTACATAGTTCAGTTAGATTCAATACTATTTGTAGGTTGATCATTGCTTTTCAGTTGATATATAGCTTAGATAATCTTAGTTGGATCAGTAGTATAGCTTAAAATTTCAGTTTCTAGTGTAAACTTGCAATATTAGTTGATAAAGGAATGTTTGGTTAGTGGAGAATCTGGCTTATTACTGTTGATTTGCAAATAGTTGAAACTTGATTAAGCTTAGTTAAGTTGTTATTAGCATAAATCAGTAGGAAGATTGAGGTTTATAGCTCATATAGAAGCTTTTGGCTTATAGGAGATTTTTAAGGAAAAAAATCTGCACTCAATAAGCTCAGCATAAGCTGAGCTTAATTGGAACTTAATTTTGGTGTTTCTAGGTCATTTGAGTTACTCAAGGTTGGTTTCCAAGAGCTGGTTCATTTTTCTCATAGATTTCAAAAGTTTTGCGCCAATTTCCCATACTGCTGTTACAGAATTGTTTGTGCAGACCTAGGTTCTTAGCTGCTGTTTGGTATGTACTTAAACACATACTTTTATTTGACCAAAACCGGACCCAAATAGACCAAAAACTAACCATAAATGCCAAAGATATTGTGTTTTTGTGTTTGTTTCTGTGCAGGTACGGATATCATGAAATAGGGACAAAATCAAGCAAAATCCGAGAAAATGAGCACGAGACGTGGAAAAGATATTTATAGAGCCGAAGCCGGGGAAAAATTCGTCAAAGATAATATTTTTGAAGAATGGCCCTTGGATTATTTTTACTTGGCAAAAAATTACCCTTGGATTAACTTTGAAGAATGGCTGATTTGGTCCTTGATGTTGACTACAATTACAACTTTGGCCCTTGTGTTAAATCCCATTTATACTATCCTAAAAACACAACCGGATCTAAAACCCACAATCCACTAAACCCAACCAACCCACCTTATCTTAAACACCCTCAACCCAAGCCCAACACATTATAACCCAAAAGCCCATCAAACATAAAACCGACCCACACCTAATATTAATAGCTAAAACTCGGTCAAAATCCCCAAATCCGGTCAAAATCCCTAACCAACTCACTACTTCTTCTTCTTCTTCCCTAAATTACCGCCCAATTAAACCAAACCCTTTGCTAATCCCACCTCTCACCACCTCACCACCACCAGCCAAACCCTTCACGTGGGTTTGCTCTTGGTCCCCTCCCCTCCACCTCATCGATCCGAGGCACCAAAGAAGATCAACGGTTCAAGATAAAAAGTTGTGGGGAGCACGAAATGATCCAAGGGTCGACAAAGAAACACAAGTAGCAACAAGGGAAACACTCTCACACAACAAACACACTCGAATTAGGGTTTTGATATATTTTAGTATAAATAGGATAGTAGCAGTCGAGTTTTTTTTTTAGGTTTATTTTAGCAATTTTAATTTAAGGTTTGTACTTTTTTATTCAGTTGTAATTTACTCTTGATTTAATATAAGTTTATTTTTATTTGTTCGGCTTATTGTCATTTTTCTGCTTATGTTTGCTTATTTGGTTTTTTTTTTTTTTTTTTTTTTTTTTTTTTTTCCTGCTTATTTGGTCTTGAATATGCTAGCTGAATTAGTTAGAGTAGTTAGTGTATGCTTGATATTGTTAGTTAATTTAGTCCTTCTATTGTCATTAGTGTTATAAAGATATGTTTGACTTTTTGAGTCAGACGGGTAGTTTGCTTATTACTGCTCTTGGCTGTTCTGCTTTTAGTTTTAGTTTAGCTTAAGTATTTTGTTTTGATCTTGCCTAGTTTTGTGCTGTGGTGAATGTTTGTGTTCTGAGTTTAGCTTAAGTGGTGAATGTTTTAGTTTGAGTTGGATTTGGATCTGTTTGTGTTTATCATAGCTTAAAAATTAGTTGTTAGTTTGTTATCAGTGGAATCTAATTCAAAGTTTAAGGTTTTAAATCACTAAAAAAAAAGTATATAGCAAAACTGCCTTGCCTGGGATTCGAACCCAGGCTAGCAGACTCGCAAAACTAGCAACCAACCACTGCACTCACTTTTCTTTTAAGTTAAACCTTAAAAAATTTGAACTAAAACCCTTTTATTTTCTTTTCCCTTTTTTTAGCTTATTGTGAGCTGTTGGCTTATTTTCGGCTTATTTGAAAAAGCATTTTCACTTTTTATATTTTTCATAGCTCAAGTTTAGTATTAAGTATTTTAGAAAAAAATTTCAGAATTTTCTTTTTCCATTTAGTATTTTTAATCAATTATTTTCTTTTAAATAGTTTTTAATTTATAAAAAATTATTAAAAAGTCAAAAAAATATTTTTCTTTTTTCCAAAATTTTCTTTTTATATTTAGAGTTTAGGAAAATTATTTTTATAAATTTAGGATTTAGAAATTAGAAATTTACTTTTATTTACGTGTTTTAAAATTCACATGCTTAGATTATTTGTACTTGTAGCTTTATTAGTTGTTTTTATTTGATATTCCATTATTCGTAGTGTAGAAAAAAATCAAAATATCTCACTTTTATATCCATTCACGACACGTTTCACGTTCCGAAAACACGAAATTCCATTCACACCTTCACGGGAAAACGAACCTCGGGTCTTGCATATTTCCGTTGCAATTCTCTTTGGATATAAATTGTTTGACTAAATCAATTTTTGGCGCCGCTGCCGGGGAGGGTTGAAGTGAATTCGTGAATTTGTTTCTCGATTCGTGTTTTGAAGATCCTTCCCTCGGAAGTTATTTGCTTTTATTAATAAAAAGAAAAAAATACAAAAAGAAAATAAAAATAAAACACTTTTCCTAAAGTGTTTTTAAAAATACAAAAATAATATAACCTCACTTTTTCTGAAAAGTGTTGTAAACCATTCCTAATTAAACAACAAAAGAGATCGTGAAGTTAAACGTTACTCAGATTATTTCTTTGCTACAACCTAATTACGGGGTTCTAGTTAGGCTTTGACATTAAATTGCAAGCCGAAAAGAGATCCATTCTTCTCTTACGCCACGCTGCGCGTAGTTTAGAAAGAAACGAGTACGGTTGATCAACGATCACCAAAAAGAAGTAAATTTTAATTTTTCCTTATAAAAACCCAAAAATATTTTCATTTTCAAATTTGGTTTTCTTTTTAAACCTTTGTTTGTTTTTGGTGTATGCACACCCGTTCTTCTTCTCAACCTCTTCTTTCACCATTATCGAATCCCGAGAGGATTATTCGTCATAATCACCGTGTTCATTTCTCAACCGTTGAGGAAATGGCCGACGAACCAAACAATCAACACCCGCCGATGGGTGGTGAAAATCACATGCCAGCTCCCGATCTCCGAACGATGGAGGAGCTGTGCCAACCCACAATACACGGACGTGGTGGCCCGATTGCCCCTGTCAGTATTCAAGCCGCAGATTTTGGACTTAAGCATCATATGATCCAACAAGTCCAAAATTCTTGCCAATTTCACGGTTTGCCGGGTGACGATGCAAACAAGCATCTTGACAAATTTATTACCGTCACCCAAAGTATGAAACACAATGGGGTCACCGATGACGCCCTTCGTCTTTATCTCTTCCCATATTCCTTGACGCATCATGCCACCGCTTGGTTTGATCGTCTTCCCAAGAACTCCATTCACACTTTTGATGAGATGGTTTCAAAGTTCTTGGCGAAATATTTCCCACCGTCAATGGTGACGAAACTAAGGAATGAAATTAGTAACTTCCGTCAGCTTCCCGATGAATCCTTATTTGAGGCATGGGAACGCTACAAGCTTTCGATTGATCGGTGTCCAAATCATAACATGTTATTAGTCACCATAATAGATACGTTCTATAATGGTCTAACATTGAGACACCGTGATACGATTAATGCTGCAGCCGGTGGAACCTTTATGAAAAGGTGACCCGAAGAGTGCTATGATCTCATTGAAAACATGACTACCCATCACAATTATTGGGATTCCTCAGCCGAGAGGAATGAGTCTACTAGATCTGGCACTACTACTTCCTCTTCTAACCCCGAGATAGCAGCTCTCTCTAAGCAAATGAATGATATGTCCACTGCTATCTTAAGAATACATCAAAGTTTGAATCAAAACAACAACAAAAATCAAGTCAATGTTGTTAATAATAGTTGTGAAACTTGCGGTGGTCCTCATCCGTATTTCGAGTGCCCAGCCTCCGGTGGCTACACTCAAGAGAACGTTTACGCTGCTACGGGATCCTTTAATCAGGGAGGTAACGGTTACCAACCCCAAGGAGACCGTAATTTGCTCAGCTACCGTTCTAACAACTCTCTCGGACCACCCGGTTTCACCCAAAATCAAGATCAGAATGTGCCAAACCGCAATATTCCATACAATCAAAATCGGGCTAATCAGGGGAATTTCAATCAAGGGCAAAATTTTCAAAATCAAAACCCAGGAAATTTTAATCAGGGAAATTTTCAAAACAACAACCAGGGTTTTAATCAAAACACCCGAGGGGCAAATCTCAACAATAATCAAAATCAAGGATTTGTGCAAAACCAATCGCCCTCGGAAGAGTTGTTGAAACAACTAGTTCTTCAAAGTCAAAATCAACTAAAATTTAACAAATCCCAAGAAGAAACAACTAGGTTTTTGATTAAGGAAATGACTGAGATGAAAAAGTCTTTAAATGATCGACCCTCGGGCTCTGGAACTCTTCCAAGCAATACGATCGCTAACCCGAGGGGCGATGTTAAGGCGATCACTACAAGGAGTGGTGTATCATATGATGGACCCACGGCTCCAACTACCGATTCTTCTCTTCCTCCCAAGGTAGTTGCCCGTGAGACCGAGGCGACAAAGGACACGGAACTTCCTACTGATAACGGAAGGACCGAAGACGTCCAACCTCCGGTTGTCCAACCATCTAAGCAAAAGGTTGTGCTTGAGCCCGACGAAGCTCCCATAAAAGCAAAACTTCCTTATCCATCGAGAATGAATGATCAAAAGCTCCGCGATAAAGCTTCAAATCAAATGGAAAAATTCTACCAAATCCTCCAAGATTTGCATTTTGATATAAGCTTTGCGGATGCTTTACTTCTGATGCCTAAGTTTGCTTCCACGCTCAAGGGTTTATTGACCAACAAAGAAAAATTATTTGAATTGGAAAAAACTCCTCTTAATGAAAACTGCTCAGCGGCAATTCTTAAAAAGCTTCCGGAAAAGCTTGGAGATCCCGGAAAATTTCTCATTCCTTGTGAATTTTCGGGAATGGTTGAATGCTGCGCCTTGGCCGATCTTGGTGCTAGTATTAACCTAATGCCGTTGTCCGTTTGGGAAAAGCTTTCTCTGCCAAAACTTACCCCCACTTGCATGACCCTCGAGCTTGCAGACCGTTCCATAACCCTTCCTAAGGGTGTAGCCGAGGATGTCTTTGTCAAGGTGGGGAAGTTCCATTTTCCCACCGATTTTGTGGTGGTTGATTTTGATGCTGACCCCCGGGTTCCTCTTATTCTCGGAAGATCATTTTTGAGGACCGGGCGGGCTTTGATTGATGTATATGGAGAAGAAATAACCTTAAGAGTTGATAATGAGAAAGTAACGTTTAACATAAATCAAAACTCTAAACCGCTAACCGACAAATGCAACGTTGCTACGGTTAATCAAAAATCTGATCCCGTAATTACTTCCAAAAGAAGTGATTCGATTCTTTCCAGATTTGCGGTTAAGAGTCTTTCTGAAAAACGTGCTGAGCTTAAGGCTATGAAAATTACACCCGGTTCAAGCAAATGGTTTGCGAGTTGTTCCGCGGATGTAAAGAGTATTCTTGATGATGATGAATCAGATTCGGAGACCACAACGGAAGTGGTGGAAATTGCTAGCTCTAAGAGCACACCACTTGTCCCATCTCCAAAAACGGTTTATCGAATTGAGACTATTAATTCTATACCTCTCACTCCGAATTCTGAACCAAACATTTTCGAGTCTTCCCATCCTTCTCCTCCGATTGAGGGAAGTGTTATCTCGAGGGAAGAGATCGAGGTGTTCTTTGATGATGCTCCAATTTCACCAGAAATTGTTGAGCCCGATGGTGATCCGGGGGAAGATGTCTCGTTATTAAAAATGAAAGTTGATGAACCATTTTCCTTTCCCCCGGAAGATGTTAAGGAAAAGCCGTTAGATCCTTTGGAGCTCGAGCTCAAGGATGCTTTTCCCGAATATGAGAGTTTCATATTTGATGCTGAGAGTAGTGGCAATCCCACTTCTCATTCTGATTTCTCTATCCCGGCTTTTGAAGCCTTCTACTTTGATATTGATCATTCGGAGGAGACGAGTAGTGGCAGTACCACTTCTCATACTCATATCTCTCCTCCCGAATTTGATTCATTTCTCTTCGAATTGAATGATCTCTATCACGAGGAGTTCTCCGATGAACTCTCTCTTTTGTTATCTCCTCCGGAATACGATCATTTCTATTTTGATCTAGAGGAAGATACTAGTCTGGGGGGAGGTGTACCTTCTCATGAAGATTTCATCCCGACCCTCCCACCCGAGATTCTTGACAAAACTTCTGCTGATGATGAAGAGTATTTCATGATAATTATCCAAATCTTTATGCTCTTCATCACATATGCTGTGGCTTCTCCCATCCTTCACTCCTTCAGGAGTGAGGATACCATCTTTGACCCCGGTATTACCATTTCTGGTTCTTCTTTCTAAAAATACCGCGGGTATCTCATCGGAGTGGAACTTTCGTATGCTTCAGTGTTTATCCAAACATCTTGAACGAAAGTCCGATGGAGATTTCTTTTTCCACATGCTCCCCCATGGACAAATGAATTCGGGGCGAGTCTAAGCTTTCCGACTCGATACTAAACTAGCGCTTCGTGGGAGGCACCCCATGCTTATCCATCTATTTTCTAATAAAGTGACGTGAGGAGGGGTTTCCTCTTCCATTTGTTGTGTTTCGTGGTTTTCTGTGCTGTGTTCAGGATTGCCCGATGATTGAAGACTCTCGTGCTCATGGTTCTGCCTTCTCTCCACTCGAGTTTCATCATTCGTTGATCATCCGATATCCTTAATCTTATCATTTTATGTTTATCTTTGGCATAATTAATAAACGGCCTTAGATTTATGTAGGAGAACCCTTACCTTTAAGACATTGAGGACAATGTCTCGTTTTAGTCTGGGGGGGTAATCTTTCGATTTGATTTTTGCCTTGCATTTTTTCCGTTTTCTCTCGCAACCCCGTTTTTCCTCAAAATTTGAAAAAATCCAAAAAAATGAGAAAAATTTAAAAATTTTTGCAAAAATATAATAAATTTTGACATTTTTGTTGACTTTCCGCTGGTGAGAGTAGGAATAAAATTCTGACTTGACCGGGCGTGTTGAGCCCTAGCTTGTCCCCTTAACCAGTTATAATCTATAAGCTTGTGCTAGTCTTTTACACAAGGAGCTATAAAATGCGAATTCTTTTCAAGAGTTTGCAAGTTCCCGTATCGACTTTATATATGCATGGCTTGATTATAAGGCTAAGCATTCGCGGATCTTATTATTTAAGATTTTAAATTTGCGAAGAACGAGAAATGATAGAGTTTATTTAGAAGTTAGATGCTAAGCGTGGAGTAGTTGGTTCTCTTTAGAGCTCATCGAAGTTACTTGTGGCCTTTTGCTCCCGCAAAATTGTTTCACCTATATATCTATAAGAATAATTAAAGATGTTAGGTTTTGCCGATGATTAGTTCTTAGTCTTCTTAAAAGAATTCTTGTTTTGAAAATTGGGTACACATCAAGGTTCCTTAATAAATAAGTTTAATAATAATAAGTTAAGTGCTCTAAGCTACGGATTCGAGATCGGGCCTTGGATCCTTATTTCCGGAAGGCGTTTAGGTCTTGGCTACCCTCTTGCACCGGCCCTTGGACCTCTAGTTCAGGAATGTGTGAGGTCTTGGTCTAACCACCTTGGATCCTCATTTCAGGAATGTCTAGAGTCTTGGAACTCTCCGTTGTAACGGCCCTTGGATCCTTTATGCCGAAAAGTGTAAGGTCTTGGAATTAAACCGTGAAGGTCCGTCGTTTAGGGTACGCAAAAAAAAAAAAAAAAAAAAAAGTAATGAAAGAAAAATAGAAAAAGTCAAAAATATAAATAAAAGCCTTGATGTGGACCTCATTTTCAAAGCAACGGTTCTCGAGAGAAGATTGAAAACTACTTAGCGTCTTAACTTAGCATCTTTATCGGCACTAAAACTTATCAAAACGAGAATATGAAGAAATTCATTTCTCACAAAAATAAAATAAATAGAGGAAATTAGGAAAAATGGGAGCAAGAGGTAATTACACAAGTAACTTTCATGGGTAGTGTTGGCATCTAACTTATAAATAGACAATGATTTCATTTTTACGCTTAGTTTGGGGACTCGTGAAAAATCGGGAACGACGAATTTTATCCGTATGGTCACTTCTTTATGAGTCGTGTTTCCTGCTCATTGATCCTAAAAGTTATCGTGAGATAATGATTGTCAACAAAGCCGTCACATGATTATGATAAAAAAAAAATACAAAAATATAATAAAAAGGAAAATCGGGGAGTTTTTAGAAGTTAAGATTTCTTAATCTCTTTTGAAAAATTTTGCTACTTCTCAAAGTTAGTAAAAAGAGATTGGAAATTTTTGGTTTCAAAAACGTGTTTATATAACATTGCGTGAGGACACGTCAATATCTTAGTCTGGGGGAATTTTGGTATGTGCTTAAACACATACTTTTATTTGACCAAAACCGGACCCAAATAGACCAAAAACTAACCATAAATGCCAAAGATATTGTGTTTTTGTGTTTTTTTCTGTGCAGGTACGGATATCATGAAATAGGGACAAAATCAAACAAAATCCGAGAAAATGAGCACGAGACGTGGAAAAGATATTTATAGAGCCGAAGCCGGGGAAAAATTCGTCAAAGATAATATTTTTGAAGAATGGCCCTTGGATTATTTTTACTTGGCAAAAAATTACCCTTGGATTAACTTTGAAGAATGGCTGATTTGGTCCTTGATGTTGACTACAATTACAACTTTGGCCCTTGTGTTAAATCCCATTTATACTATCCTAAAAACACAACCGGATCTAAAACCCACAATCCACTAAACCCAACCAACCCACCTTATCTTAAACACCCTCAACCCAAGCCCAACACATTATAACCCAAAAGCCCATCAAACATAAAACCGACCCACACCTAATATTAATAGCTAAAACTCGGTCAAAATCCCCAAATCCGGTCAAAATCCCTAACCAACTCACTACTTCTTCTTCTTCTTCCCTAAATTACCGCCCAATTAAACCAAACCCTTTGCTAATCCCACCTCTCACCACCTCACCACTACCAGCCAAACCCTTCACGTGGGTTTGCTCTTGGTCCCCTCCCCTCCACCTCATCGATCCGAGGCACCAAAGAAGATCAACGGTTCAAGATAAAAAGTTGTGGGGAGCACGAAATGATCCAAGGGTCGACAAAGAAACACAAGTAGCAACAAGGGAAACACTCTCACACAACAAACACACTCGAATTAAGGTTTTGATATATTTTAGTATAAATAGGATAGTAGCAGTCGAGTTTTTTTTTTAGGTTTATTTTAGCAATTTTAATTTAAGGTTTGTACTTTTTTATTCAGTTGTAATTTACTCTTGATTTAATATAAGTTTATTTTTATTTGTTCGGCTTATTGTCATTTTTTTGCTTATGTTTGCTTTTTTTTTTTTTTTTTTTTTTTTTTTTTTTTTTTTTTTCTGCTTATTTGGTCTTGAATATGCTAGCTGAATTAGTTAGAGTAGTTAGTGTATGCTTGATATTGTTAGTTAATTTAGTCCTTCTATTGTCATCAGTGTTATAAAGATATGTTTGACTTTTTGAGTCAAACGGGTAGTTTGCTTATTACTGCTCTTGGCTGTTCTGCTTTTAGTTTTAATTTAGCTTAAGTATTTTGTTTTGATCTTGCCTAGTTTTGTGCTGTGGTGAATGTTTGTGTTCTGAGTTTAGCTTAAGTGGTGAATGTTTTAGTTTGAGTTGGATTTGGATCTGTTTGTGTTTATCATATCTTAAAAATTAGTTGTTAGTTTGTTATCAGTGGACTCTAATTCAAAGTTTAAGGTTTTAAATCACTAAAAAAAAAAGTATATAGCAAAACTGCTTTGCCAGGGATTCGAACCCAGGCTAGCAGACTCGCAAAACAAGCAACCAACCACTGCACTCACTTTTCTTTTAAGTTAAACCTTACAAAATTTGAACTAAAACCCTTTTATTTTCTTTTCCCTTTTTTTAGCTTATTGTGAGCTGTTGGCTTATTTTCGGCTTATTTGAAAAAGCATTTTCACTTTTATATATTTTTCATAGCTCAAGTTTAGTATTAAGTATTTTATAAAAAAATTTCAGAATTTTCTTTTTCCATTTAATATTTTTAATCAATTATTTTCTTTTAAATAGTTTTTAAATTATAAAAAATTATTAAAAAGTCAAAAAAATATTTTTCTTTTTTTCCAAAATTTTCTTTTTATATTTAGAGTTTAGGAAAATTATTTTTATAAATTTAGGATTTAGAATTTAGAAATTTACTTTTATTTACGTTTTTAAACTTGTCGCGTAACGTTTTTAAATTCCGATTGTCGATTTTTAGTTCACATGCTTAGATTACTTGTACTCATAGCTTTATTAGCTGTTTTTATTTGATATTCCATTATTCGTAGTGTAGAAAAAAATCAAAATATCTCACTTTTATATCTATTCACGACACGTTTCACGTTCCGAAAACACGAAATTCCATTCACACCTTCACGGGAAAACAAACCTCGGGTCTTGCATATTTCCGTTGCAATTCTCTTTGGATATAAATTGTTTGACTAAATTACTGTTCTAGGCTATTTTGTGGCTTATTTGATTAAGCTCAGGTCCTAATTCTTGGTTTATAGGTAGTTCATATAGCAAACTTTAGGTGCAATATCTGGGATCCAGGTTTCTGGCTTATTTAGTGGCTTATTGAAGGTCTACAAAATTAGCCACAGAACTGCTTTTCTAGGATTGCACATGTTCAGTTTCATTTGCTCCTGTTCTTTAGCTTATTTAGGTAAGCAATAGTGTTTAAAATTTGGGCATAATTGGAAGTTAAGCAGTCTGTTATTTGAGCTTTGAGTTTCTGCTTCTGATTTTCCATAATTAGCTTCTTCTTGGCTTATAATTAAGCTACAAAGTGCTTGTTTGGTCACTGCTACTACCATTGTTTTGCTAATGTGCTTCTGCTAATTATGCTTATTCATTGAGCTTATCTGTTATCTATTGATTGTTTTGAGCTTAAATTAGTCTGTTAAATCATTTCTGAGCATTTGATAATTTTTGGATAGCTTTTGCTTATTTCAAACGGCTTATTTGGCTGATCAGCTTATTTAAGCTGAATCTAGTTCTGAAATTATTTTTCCTAGATTAAGAATTTAAAATTAGATTTACTCAGAATTTTCCAGATTTTTCCCATTTGTTTTAATATTTTTAAATCACTTAAATAGTTTTAATTAGTTTTTAATTCATAAAAAGTCAAAAAAATATTTTTCTTTTTCCAAAAATTTTCTTTTAATATTTAGAGTTTAGGAAAATTATTTTTACATTTTTAGTACTTAGATTTTAGAAAATCACTTTTTAGTACGTTTTTAAAATTCGTCGCGTAACGTTTTAAATTCAATTTTCGTTTTTAGGATCGTATGCTTAGCTTAATTAGTTGATTTCATTTATAATTTCATTATTCGTAGTATAAAATCACCAATCATCACTCTTTTTACACCATTCACCACACATATTCGACAAACGTAACGACAACTCGAATTCGACCTTCGTTGGGACCACGACCCGGGGAAAATACATCCGTTGCGTTTTTCCTTGGAAAATAAACTATATAAAAACGATAAATCACTCATCTGGTTACCCCTGAGTCAAATAGGATCGTGAGGTACATCTATGGTCTTGTCCCCAAAATTCGTGGGACTGTGAAAGCAACTGAGCCGTCTACAATTCATAGTGCAATACTGAGAGCTGGAACTCTAACAGATGAGATGATTAGGACTGGAACTTTCAGGAACAGTGACAAAAGGATGGGAACGAATGAGTCAGAAAAGCAAACGGTCCCCATGATCGACCACAAGAAAACAATAACCTTTATGGCCACAGGGTCTAGTCAGAAAATGTATGGGGGTCCACACCCTAAGTGTGCTAGATGTACTTATCATCACCCGGGGTCTGTGCCCTGCCGCCCATCATTACTGTTCACTTAACCATTTTTACGAGCAAAATTTGAAAATTTTGTTTATTACATTTCTAATAAAAAACGTTGTTACGTTATTCATGATACTTTAGAACGAGCTCACACACGTGCCACGACAGTCCAATACACAAACAAAAACTCAACAAATCCTTAATCCTTAACTTGGCCTGTTACTATTCAAGCCCAACACATTTTCAGCCCAAAATTTTCATTATTTCCTTTATTTCATTCGCATAAACCTCAATCACTTGGCCTCGATATCTTTGTATTTCGACACATAACCTACTCATTATTTTACATGGCTCGATTCTCTACATTCTCAAGATTCAAGAATGACAAGCCTTTTCACTTAGTTAGAAAAATTGATCATTTAATGAACCTCAAAGCTAACCTTATTCGGCCCGAGTACAAATTCTTTCGAACCTAAACCAGATTCGATCTAAACTATATTTTGTCTATGGGATTTACATTGTACTTAGTCTAATGACTTCTATAAACACTAGCACACTCTTTCTAATCATTTTGGTCACATTAAAAATGTCAATGGGACTTTATATGTGTCAAACTATACATGTACTTGCCACATGATATACAAACCAAAACACAAAACACCCACCCCTTTCCTAATAACTAAACACAAGATTTCCTATCAAATTTGATTCTCTAGATCCTTATCTCACTACCACAAAATCGAATGATGTCCCCTTGTCATCTCTACTTGCCCTTAAAGTCATATATGTCGACACATATATAGTACACACCACTTGGACCTTAACCGAATACACCCTTCTATATCTCCTAACACTTGGGTGATATCTAAATCTTATATTCTCCAAATCTTATCTTGCTCTGCCACAATCCCAACTTGTGTTTAAACAATGTATATCGACATACATGCATGCATATGAACACATAAACTCATTTACCATTTTCTTTCATTCACACTCAAACCCTCTTTACTCAATCACATTTGCTCATTCTTTTATTCACTGTGTCAAACAAGAAGAAGGAAGAAGAAGTTTGGAAAACCTACAAGTCTCATAAGAATTCATTAGAGTTTGGTTCAAGTACGGGTTTGATTTGGAAGAAGAAAAGTCGGGTTTCCTTGTTCTCTTTGGTTCTCATCGCCATCCTTTCCATTCGATCCTCTTCACCACCATTCTTGGTGTCGTAAGTCTCGAGTCTATTTCAATATATCTAGTGTAGCATGAGTTTTCGTTGGATATATACTTAGTGTATTCGATACACTTCATAAATCAAAAATCCAAACTTATTTTCACTAACATATCACGTACACTTTTAAAACTCGAAACATGCATGCATGAGATATATTAACACAAAGTAAGAACAATCATAGCAACTCTACTAACTTACTGAAATTTAAAGATGAAATTATAGTCGAGGCACCATGCATGCATGTTGTTTATATAAGCTAACAAGAAGTAAACACGAACTTAATGAGTTACTAACCCACTTGAACAAATTGTAGTCGAAAATCGAGTATAAATCCCATGCATGCTAACTGTGTCGAATGGATATAAATATTAAACCCAGTCGAGCTTTTTATTTACGTACGAGTTAAACATACAACACCATCGAGCCTTAGGTTCAATGGTTGTGCCTTTGGTGCCTAATCGACAGACCCAAGTTCGAACCCCGTGTGGTTGCTTGGAATATATACTTTCTTTGTTTTTATTCACTGCTCGACTTCTTCCTAAAAACCAAACAGGCCTATGTTGGGCTTTTAAGCCCAATGACGAAATTTATATTTAAAACCCACTCGACTTGGTGTTGGGCCTTAAAGCCCATTCGACACCCATAAGTTCTTTTTGAAATAAGTTGTTCGATATAAGCTCAATATAAGCTCTTTAAGTCGAGTGAGTAAAAAGAATATAAAACTTTATGATTTATAAATTTTCGGACTAAAAATGCAATTTTTGCGAATTATGGGTTAAAAGTGTCAATTCTGAAAAGAAGGTGTTTCGAAACAGAAAATATGAAATTTGAATGAAACCGAGGGTTAAAACTGTAAATAACAGAAAGTTTGGGTAAAAGGTGTAAATTGGATGCTTTGGACTAAAATTGTGAATATTTTCAATATTCGGTTAAAAGTGTAACTTTTATATAAGTTAAGGGTGAGATTTGTAAACTTTATAATATTATCAAAAACTTATAATTTCAACTTTTTATATCAAGAATTCTTTTTGTATAAATACAACAAAGTTGAGACATATATATATATATATATATATATATATATATATATATATATATATATATATATATATATCGACGTTATACCTAACGAATAAATATGAATCACTAACGAATATTCAATCGATAATAAAACCCACACAACATGAATATAACAAAACGTTACGATTATATTTATATAACGTAACTTATCATCCATCAACTTTTGAAGAGACGATAAATACTGATTCCAATAAACATAAAAGCATGATAATACTATATATAATATTATTGTAAAGCCCTAAAATCCTTAATCATACTTATTTGAATATTTGAGCATTTAACCTAAGTTTGATATTAAAAATTTCTCACATTTAAACTATATGTCATACACTTAAATTAATATGAATCATTAACTATACAATAAAACTTAAATACAAAATAAAACCAATGCTTGTCCAAAGTCTAGTAAAATCGGCCCATTTTTATTTCCTTATATGAGGTATACGTTTTCTTTTCCTCCTTGTGATTCTAGAACCGAAAATTTGGCCACTTCCCTCTTATCACACGCCTAAAAACCACAAGAGATAAACTCAAATTGATTTCTCATTAAATGGAAGATTTGGCCTTCCATCTTTATAGCACAAATCACGGGTTCCCCAACTTAAAATATACGTTCCCCTCTTTCCTTCTATTCTCATTATACGGTTCTTAAACTCCCTCACTGTACCGAATTCCCTCAAAACCCTAGCAGCCATTCTTCTCCTTCGTTTAGACCTTGAAGATCGAGGGAAAAAAGAGCTTTGAAGCTTGTTGAATCGGGATCATCTTGGGTGTGTTGGTGTACTAATTCGTGAGTCATTGTTCTTGCCTTCCTTGCCTCGTTCAAAATCTGCCATAAGGTACTCTTGACCTTCATGTTACTGCCTTCATTCGACACATTAAAATCAGTACCAAACATGTCATACAAACTACTAAAATCATGCTAGTACAATATTGGTTGCCTTGTTGAATTGGTGGTACGTATAACACATGAAATCACACATGAAATCATAACTGTATGCGCCTAAATGTGGACTGTTTTGGGTCATTCTTTTTGCAGTCCTAAGATATAACTCATGAAGCTCTAATAAGATTATTAAAGATGCATTTAATATGTGTTAAAACCTAGAAAGAAACCCTAGAATTAATTAGTGTTCGATTAGGGTTTATAAGGGGTTAAGGATTTGTTTTATGTCTCAACTGCATGCTGTTCAGAAATTTAGGTCGGGTTTAAAGGGGTCTAAATTGATGATGACATCGTGTTTTTGCAAAATTTTTGAGCCTAAAACTAATTTCAGGTTGTGTACTATCTGCATATAAAATTTCATAATTTTTGGATGTAGGGTATATGAATTTTTTTTTTTTTTTTGAACATTAGATGTCAATCCTGAGTTTAGGAGTCTGGAAATTCAGCTGGTGTTTTTGAATTAATTTCCAAGCGGTGAGGAATTAGGAGGTATCCTTTTACAGGTAGAATATTTAGGATGTATGAGACTTACTGGAGTTTTTATAGATTTTTTTGAAGGGATCTTATGGGGTAAGCAAATGCAAACTTTCTAGGTGTCTGTGCAGTTATCTTTCTGGACAGGTTTGGGAAAATGATTTTTGAGATGGTACTATCACATTGAAATAAAATATGAGAAAATAACAATAAGTTCCCAACATGTATAGGTATCGGTGATAAATATTTGAGCTTCCTAGTAGACACTTAAGTATGGTTTAAAATTCATAAATAACAGGACCAGAATGAGATAAAATCCGAACTATCTTTCAAGTTAAGAATTTAGTATAGCCAAACCCCAGTTAATGTATTTTGACCTAAATAACCTTTGTAACATTAATATGGATACTCTTAAACATGTGTTAACCTACTTTTTGACCTAACCCTATATTTAATTGATCTTGCTTAAATTAGTCATCAATGTAAACCCTAATTAACCAATTATTATAAACCCTAACTTTGTTATATATTGGTTTAAGTGCATTCAAACCCTAGACTTAACTGATTATCATTTCGAAACCATAATTTGACCAATTAACAGGAAATTACTAAAAGTGGTAAGTTACTAAAATTGAGAAGTTACTAAAAGTGGTAAGTTACTCAAATCGGAAAGTTACTAAAAGCGAAAAGATACTAAAAATGGAAGGAAACCCTAAATAAATATAATAAATGAACTGATAGATAATAATTGATCCATAATTCATGTAGATTCTCTGAGGAAGGAGTGATTTCCGTCCCCGTGTTCATTTCTTTTTGTTTCCATTTCATTGCTTGCTAAGGTACAAATATTTCGCCCTTTTTTCAGTAAGGGCTTTCTCTCATGACTTATTTCCTAATTTTTGTTATTCTGTTTTGCTCCTTATTGTTGGACCATTAATGTTATAGAAGCAAAGATTAGGGTACTTTAGTGCATATATATATGTTATGTATTTGTAAGTTTCGATATAGACCAAACATAGTAATTGGTTAGGTTATTAATAACGGTATAAACTGTTTAGTTAGGTTATAACGTTTAGAAAAGTTGTGTCATTTACTTTATGGGAATCGGTATACCTCTTCATCAAAGGGACCGATTCATCTAGTATAAATAGGTAGGATTCTGTAATCAACAATCATCCAATAAATGTTTAATTCATCAATTTCTGTTAATACATACCTGTGAAGTCTGATTCACCAACAATTGGTATCAGAGCAAGTGTCAATTGATCCAGGGAAGAACGAGTGCAAGTGGCAATCAATTGAAAAGCAAGAATCAACAGCGAATGGTTGTTGTACAACCTTTGTGTATAGCGACCAGAGGAAGAAAGCATATACCAAACCACCACCGCCATACTTGGAAAGGAACCAGACAACCACACCACCGATTGCAGTAAGAAAAGAAAGAGGGGATCGAAAGTTTGCCCTAATTGCAGAAGGAAGAAACGGGTTTGGTTCTTTTGTGTCGATAATAATCAGAAAGAAAGAAGATTGTAAGTGATGTTTTTTTTGAATAAGTGCTTCTCGCTTTCACTTTATATATTTCAGAATTAGAATTATATAAATAAGTTAGAAAGTAAGAAGGTAAGAAACCGAACCCTTGTGGTTCACAAAGTAAGAAGAAAGATCTGAACCATTGTGGTTCACATAGCAAGTAAGAAAGTCGGCAAGAAAGGATCAATTATTTCGATCAAAGCATGCAAGAACCTGATTAGCAAGTGGGTCAGGAGGCACAAACTGATTAGCAAGTAGGTCAGATACGTGCAGTAAGAGCCAGATTAGCAAGCGGGTCTGGAAAACACAATATTGATTAGCAAGTTGGTCAATATTGAGCAAGTTTAGCAAGAAAACCTGGTTAGCAAGTTGGCCAGTAGCAAGTAAGAATTTTGATCTTTTGATCAAACACAAGAGCAAGAAAACCAGAAACCATCTCAGTTCTGATTCTAAGAAAGTACGTAAGTAAGAAAGCAAGCAAGAACGCAAGCAAGTAAGCAAGAAGCAACGTAAGTAAGAAAGCAACAAAGCATGAAGATAGGAGAAACATCTACACCAACTCGTGAGCAAAATATAGCACTTCAATGTCTGAAACTGAATGAATCAAACTACACCACATGGGCAATTATGATGGAAACAATCTTAAAAGCTTATGGTCCGTGGAAAATACTTGAAGCTACAAAAGTCGCAGATGAAAAAAATATGAATACAACAAAAGCAATGATCCTCACAACATTACCAGAAGATATTCTAATGCAAGTTGCACAATACTCGAAAGCGAAGGAAGTAAGGGAATCAATTAAGGTACGATATATAGGAGAGGATAGAGTTCAGAAAGCACGGCTACAAACTTTAAGGAGCGAATTGGAGACTTTGAAAATGAAAAACAACGAAACTGTAAGCGACTTTGCCAAAAAATTGGGAAGCATAAGAGGCAAATTTAAAAGTCTTGGTTCAACTCTTAAAGACAAAACACTCGTCAGAAAGTTACTGAACTCTGTTCCAAAGAAGTTTCTACCGATCGTGGCATCTATCGAGCAATATTTCGAGATTGATAAAATGTCATTTGAAGAAGCAATGGGAAGAATAATAACTTTTGAAGAACGCATCAAAAGTCAAGATGAACCGGAAGAAAATTATCAAAACAAACTTCTGATGGCAAGTTCAAACAACCAAAGTCGTGGTAAAGGGCGAGATAAAAGTTTCAACAAAGAAGCCAAGGAAAGCATGAAATGGAAGAATAGTCCAAATGCACGTGGGACAAGTATGATTCAAGGAACTAAAGACAAGAGCACTTTCAGATGCTATGAATGTGGTGACTTAGGTCATTTTGCACGCGAATGCACCAAATGGAAGAAGAAAGACAAGGAGGATCAAGCACAACTCATTTATGAAACTGACAATGAACCCACATTGCTGTGAAGTCAAGTAAAGAAGACTCGATTGTCGTCTATAACATTAGGGGGTGAATGTTGGACCATTAATATTATAGAAGCAAAGATTAGGGTACTTTAGTGTGTATATATATATGTTATGTTTCGGTATAAACCAAAACATAGTAATGGGTTGGGTTATTAATAACGGTATAAACCGTTTAGTTAGGTTATAACGTTTAGAAAAGTTGTGTCATTTACTTTATGGGAATCGGTATACCTCTTCATCAAAGGGACCGATTCATCTAGTATAAATAGGTAGGATTCTGTAATCAACAATCAACTAATAAATGTTCAATTCATCAATTTCTGTTAATACATACCTATGAAGTTTGATTCACCAACACTTATCCATTTTGCTATGCTTATATGATTAAATTGATTAGATTTTCCGTTCAGTTATATGATTAACGATTCCCTTTACATTCTGTTCATATCATTTATTTATCTTTGTTGCCCGAGCTATTTGAACTAGTAATGGAGGTACCATGACCATGTCATAGAGGCACATATGGTATGACACTATCTGTGGCGGTGTGATTAGTCCACAGCGTTCCCACTAATGCTATATAGCAACCATGACCACATTTATTATTATTATACTAACATACGTATGCACAGTCTCGAACTTGTATATGTATATCTGTTTTGCAGGGAGCGTATGGATGCATCCTAGGTACTTTGTTCAGTTCAGGTATTTGGTGAATGGATAGTGTGTGCCATACACCCCATATCACATTTGGTACATCATGAGATGCATATCATGTGTACATTATATTATGCTTTGCTATGATTATGCTTATCTATTTTGGTTCTATTAATGTATCATGTTTAGACATTTTGTTTAGGGATCGTGGGCATTCCTTGTTATTTCTAGTTTCCTATTCATTCATTTCTTTCTCATGACTTATGATATATTGTTCTGCAGATTCTCTTGACTTTGTTTCGTATACCTATTCATATCCAGTTATTACTTTATTCATTCGTTTGCTTATTACCTTTCATTATTTATATCTGTTCACTGAGCGTTAGCTCAGCCGCATTTTCTTTTCCCTACAGCAAATTGCTGAGGAGGTCCGTCAGGGACAGGCATCTGATAGTGGAAGTTCTAGTGGGGGTTAGACCACCAACATCCATGCTTAGTTAGAAAATTTTATGAAGCAGAAGCCACGATCCTTTAGCTCGGCTGTTACTCCTGTGGATGCCGAGAATTGGATTGCCCATATAGAGAAGATTTTTGAGGTTTTGGGCTATGCAGATGAATTTAAAGCTAGGCTGGCTAGCTATAAGCTGGAAGGCGATGCTCTGAGTTGGTGGAAGGCTCATAAGCAGGCAAAGGGTGGTGAGTCGTATGTAGCGGCTTTGTCATGGAATGAGTAGTATGAGCTTGAGTATCATACTATTCGACAGAGTGAGAATGAGCTGAGTACTGAATTCATGAAGCGTTTCCTT
This sequence comes from Artemisia tridentata subsp. tridentata, assembly GCA_021014915.2. Lineage (NCBI taxonomy): Eukaryota > Viridiplantae > Streptophyta > Magnoliopsida > Asterales > Asteraceae > Artemisia > Artemisia tridentata. The sequence goes on along the minus strand of CP139501.1, from coordinate 218,757,206 downwards.
AGGTTGGCTGGTTTTCTGGGGTCTAAGGCAGGTACACAGGCTGAGCAGGCTAAACATTTTAAGTGGGCTCTTAATGATGGGATTTTGGATGGGGTGGTTAATATGGAGTTCACGGATGTAGCCCAGGTGGGCAATGCTGCTCGAAATATTGAGATACTACGGGAGAGAGCTAGGCAGAACAACAAGAGAGATCGTAATGGGGACCGAATTAGGCCAGCAGTTCAGAGCAACAATCAGAGGGGTTATGAGCAGCGGTCCTATGATCAGAAGGGGTTTGATAGACGAGTTCTTGCCAGGCTGGGTAACAACAGTGGTCAGAGGTATGGACGTGATCGTGATCGTGGTCAGCACTCCAACTATGCTTGTCATCGTGTTATTGGAGCGTGCTTTACTTGTGGTTCGACTGGGCATATGGCTAGGGGTTGCCCTAAGAATGGTGGAAACGGTGGTAGGGGTAATAAGAATGACAAACCACCTGCTGCGAAGGGTCGAGTGTTCTCCTTGACCAGAGATCAGGCAGCAAACTCTTCAGGTACCGTTTCGGGAATTCTTTTTATGTATGATCGTGTTGTATTTGTCTTATTTGATACTGGTGCAACTCACTCTGTGGTTTCCGTTAAATTTGCTAAACACATAACTGTCTCTCCCACACAACTTGATTATGCTTTATCGATCTCTACTCCTATGAAAGATCTTGTGATCATTCGTCAAGAATATTTGAACTGTCCGCTTCGATTTGATGATAGAATTCGTTCTGCTAATATGTATCCGTTAAACATGTGTGATTTTGATATCATTTTGGGCATGGATTGGTTGACTACACATCGAGCTACTATCGATTGTCATACCAAGCGTGTTATATTTGGTGATTTAAATAATCCGGAATTTTTCTACCATGGTTCCCCATCTGGTAAACCCATTAAAATCATTTCCGCTCTGAAGGCTCGTACCTTAATCTCCCATGGTTGTGAAGGTTTCTTAGCCTCTAACAAGGATACTTCATTGGATGGTCCTCACCTCGAGAGTCATCCGGTTGTTCGGGATTTTCCTGATGTATTTCCAGAAGAGCTTCCTGGAATACCACCTGAACGTGAAGTAGAATTCGGCATTGAACTTATTCCTGGGGCTGAACCCATTTCTAAAGCTCCATACCGTATGGCTCCGATTGAGTTGAAGGAATTGAAGGAGCAGTTGCAAGAACTTCTAGAGCGTGGTTTCATTCGTCCAAGTGTTTCTCCTTGGGGTGCTCCCATTTTGTTTGTGAAGAAGAAGGACGGTAGTATGAGGTTTCGTAACCGTTATCCTTTACCTCGCATCGATGATTTATTCGACCAACTTCAGGGTGCAAGGTTCTTTTCTAAGATTGATTTGAGGTCCGGCTACCATCAGTTACGGGTAAAAGAGCAGGATGTTCCTAAGACTGCCTTCCGTACACGTTATGGTCATTATGAATTCTTGGTGATGCCGTTTGGTTTGACCAATGCTCCAGCTGTGTTCATGGACCTGATGAATCGTGTTTTCCATGAATTTCTGGACAAATTCGTTATCGTGTTCATTGACGACATTCTTGTATATTCGAAGACGAAGAAGGAACATGAAGAGTATCTTCGTATTGTATTAGAGATTTTACGTCAGAAGAAGTTATATGCTAAGTTTTCGAAGTGTGAGTTTTGGTTGGAGCAGGTGGCTTTCTTAGGCCATATTTTATCGGCGGATGGTATTACCATGGATCCTGCGAAGGTTGAGGCTATCACTAAATGGCCAAGACCGACGACGGTGACCGAGGTTAGGAGTTTCTTGGGTCTTGTCGGTTATTACAGGAGGTTTGTGGAAGGATTCTCTCAATTAGTTTTACAGTTGAGGAAGCTTATGTGAAAGGGTGAGAAGTTTGTTTGGGATGAAGAACGGGAAAAGAGTTTTGAAGAGTTGAAGAAGAGATTGGTGTCTGCTCCGATACTTACTCTTCCTTCAGGAACGGGTGGTTTTCAGATTTACAGTGATGCTTCAAAGAAAGGTCTGGGATGTGTCCTTATGCAACACGGTAAAGTTATTTCTTATGCATCTAGGCAGCTGAAACCGTATGAGGCAAATTATCCTATACACGACTTGGAGTTGGCGGCAGTCGTGTTTGCCCTTAAGATATGGCGACATTATTTGTATGGCGAAACTTGTGACATCTTTACCGATCATAAAAGTCTCAAGTATATCTTTACTCAGAAGGAGTTGAATATGAGACAGAGGCGTTGGTTGGAACTCCTTAAGGATTATGATGCCAACATTCAGTATCATCCAGGCAAGGCGAATGTGGTTGCTGATGCTCTTAGTAGGAAGTCTGGGATCTTGGCTAGTCTCGATATTGCGCCAAAGATTCTCAATGACCTGGAACTTATGGAGGTTGAACTATGTATTCGGGGGTTAGATGGTTATTGGGCGAGTTTGAAGGTTGAGCCTAACCTGATTCTTCGGGTTAAGGAAGCACAGAAAGACGATGGCGAATTATGGTCTAGAATTCAAAACTTGGAAGAGGGTAAACAGACGGAGTTTCGTGTCAACGGTGATGGGATTGTATGGTACGGTGATCATCTATGTGTTCCTAGTGATCCTTCTATTCGAGAAGCTGTATTGTCTGAAGCACACAGTTCTGGTTTCACTATCCATCCTGGTTCTACCAAAATGTATAGAGATTTGAAGCAACATTTCTGGTGGAATGGGATGAAGTGGGACGTGGCTACGTTTGTGGCCAAGTGTTTGACATGTCAGCAAGTGAAGATTGAGCATCAACGTGCTAGCGGTCTTTTTCAACCATTGGATATTCCTACTTGGAAGTGGGACCAGATTTCCATGGACTTTGTGATGGGGCTACCTCGCACACAGAAGAGGAACGATGCTATCTGGGCTATGGTTGATCGTTTAACCAAGTCAGCTCACTTTTTACCCATTCGAAAAGACTTCTCGATTAGTAGGTTGGCAGAAATATTTCGGCAGGAGATTGTTCGATTGCATGGTACTCCAGTAGCGATCGTATCTGATAGAGATCCATGCTTTACTTCTCGTTTCTGGAAGGGGTTACAGAAAGCTTGGGGTACTAGACTCAAGTTTAGTACAGCATTCCATCCTCAGACTGATGGACAGAAGGAACGGACTATTCAGACCTTGGAGGATATGTTGAGGTCTTGTGCTCTTGAATGGACCGGTAATTGGGATGAGTATATGTGTTTGGTGGAATTTGCTTACAACAACAATTGGCATGCTAGCATCAAAGCGGCTCCCTTTGAACTATTGTATGGACGGAAATGTAGAGCCCCTGTCTGTTGGAATGAAGTCGGGGAACGACTTATTGAAGGACCGGAGTTGATTGAGGTGACTAATGAGAAATTGCCATTGCTAAGGAAAAGCTCAAAGAAGCAAGGGCACGACAAAAGAGTTATGTTGATCGTCATAAAAGGGATTTGGAATTCAATGTCGGTGATCGTGTATTTCTTAAGGTGTCTCCGTGCAGAGGTGTTAAACGTTTTGGTATTAAAGGGAAGCTGAGTCCGCATTTCATTGGTCCTTTTTGAAATCTTAGAGTGTGTTGGTGAGGTCTCTTATCGTTTGGCATTACCTCCGCAATTGTCTCATGTGCATAATGTGTTCCATGTGTCCCTATTGAGAGGGTACAATTATCATCCGTTGCATGTGGTTTCGTATCCATTTGATCAGATTCTGGAAGATTTGTCTTTTGTTGAGGAGCCTGAGGCCATTTTGGACAGTCAGGAGCGAGTCATGAGAAATAAAATGATTCCGTTCGTTAATATCCTTTGGAAGAATCATCTCGAGCTGGAAGCTACTTAGGAGACTGAAAAATCTATGCGAGCTAGTTATCCGCATTTCTTTCCTTGATTGGTACAATTCCGTTTAATCTTTCATGTCAATTTCGTGGACGAAATTTTATTTTCAGAAGGGAAGAGTTGTAAAGCCCTAAAATCCGTAATCACACTTATTTGAATATTTGAACATTTAACATAAGTTTAATATTAAAAATTTCTCACATTTAAAATGTATGGCATACACTTAAATTAATATGAATCATAAACTGTACAATAAAACTTAAATACAAAATAAAACCTATGCATGTCCTAAGTCTAGTAAAATCGGCCCATTTTTATTTCCTTATATGAGGTACACGTTTTCTTTTCCTCCTTGTGATTCTAGAACCGAAAATTTGGCCACTTTCCTCTTATCACACGCCTAAAAACCACAAGAGATAAACTCAAATTGATTTCTCATTAAATGAAAGATTTGGCCTTCCATCTTTATAGCACAAATCATGGGTTCCCCAACTTAAAATATACGTTCCCCTCCTTCCTTCTATTCTCATTATACGGTTCTTAAACTCCCTCTCTATACCGAATTCCCTCAAAACCCTAGCAGCCATTCTTCTCCTTCGTTTAGACCTTGAAGATCGAGGGAAAAAGGAGCTTTGAAGCTTGTTGAATCGGGATCATCTTGGGTGTGTTGGTGTACTAATTCATGAGTCATTGTTCTTGCCTTCCTTGCCTCGTTCAAAATCTGCCATAAGGTACTCTTGACCTTCTTGTTACAGCCTTCATTCGACACATTAAAATCAGTACCAAACATGTCATACAAACTACTAAAATCATGCTAATACAATATTGGTTGCCTTGTTGAATCGGTGGTACATATAACACACGAAATCACACATGAAATCATAGTTGTATGCGCCTAAATGTGGACTATTTTGTGTCATTTTTTTTGCAGCCCTAAGATATAACTTATGAAGCCCTAATAAGATCATTAAAGATACATTTAATATGTGTTAAAACCTGGAAAGAAACCCTAGAATTAATTAGTGTTCGATTAGGGTTTATAAGGGGTTAAGGATTTGTTTTCTGTCTCAACTGCATGTTGTTCAGAAATTTAGGTCGGGTTTAAAGGGGTCTAAATTGATGATTACAAAGTGTTTTTGCAAGATTTTTGAGCCTAAAACTAAGTTCAGGTTGTGTACTATCTGCATATAAAATTTCATAATTTTTGGAGGTCGGGTAGATGACTTTTTGATTTTTTTTGAACATTAGATGTTAATCCTGAGTTTAGGAGTCTGGAAATTCAGCTGGTGTTTTTGAATTTTAATTTCCAAAAGGTGAGGAATTAGGAGGTATCCTTTTACAGTAGAATATTTAGGATGTATGGGACTTAATGGAATTTTTATAGGTTTTTCTGAATGGATCTCAATGGGTAAACAAATGCAAACTTTCTAGGTGTATGTGCAGTTATCTTTCTGGACAGGTTTAAGAAAACGATTTTTGTAATGGTTCTATCACATTGAAATAATATCTAAGAAAATTACAGTAAGTGCCCAACATATATAGGTATCTGTGATAAATATTTAAGTTTCCTAGTAGACACTTAAGTATGGTTTAAAATTCATAAATATCAGGACCAGAATGAGATAAAATCCGAACTATCTTTCAAGTTAAGAATTTAGTATAGCCAAACCCCACTTAATGTATTTTGACCTAAATAACCTTTGTAACATTAATACGGATACTTTTAAACATGTGTTAACCTAATTTTGACCTAACCCTATATTTAATTGATCTTGCATAAATTGGTCATCAATGTAAACCCTAATTAACCAATTATTATAAACCCTAACTTTGTTATATATTGGTTTAAGTGCATTCAAACCCTAGACTTAACTGACTATCTTCAAAACCCTAATTTGACCAATTAACGGGCAGTTACTAAAAGTGGTATGTTACTAAAATCGAGAAGTTACTAAAAGTGGTAAGTTACTAAAATCGGAAAGTTACTAAAAGCGGAAAGATACTAAAAATGGAAGGAAACCCTAAATAAATATAATAAATGAACTGATAGATAATAATTGATCCATAATTCATGTAGATTCTCTGAAGAAGGAGTGACTTTCATCCCCGTGTTCATTTCTTTTCGTTTCCATTTCATTGCTTGCTAAGGTACAGACATTTCGCCTTTTTTCAGTAAGGGCTTTCTCTCATGACTTTTTTCCTGATTTCTGTTATTCTGTTTTGCTCCTTATCCGTTTTGCTATGCTTATATGATTAAATTGATTAGATTTTCCGTTCAGTTATATGATTAATGATTCCCTTTACATTCTATTCATATCATTTGTTTATCTTTGTTTCCCGAGCTATTTGAATTAGTCATGGAGGTACCATGACCATGTCATAGAGGCACCTACGACATGACACTATCTGTGGCGGTGTGATTAGTCCACAGCGTTCCCACTAATGCTATATAGCAACGGTGGCTGATGCGTGGTTTTGAGACCTTACAACAGGTTTTACCTCTCGAGGGATCTCAAGAGGCTTACAACCCCACCAGGCAGTGTACCTGACCGATGTAGTATAGTGTAGTGGTAAGTACGGGGGATTGATCATTCTCCACAAGGAATAGTGTCGTTAGGATTGAAAAACTACTCTAATAGGTCTAAGGGTGAGAGAAGATTCTTTTTATGTTTTTATATTTTTATGAACGCAAGTAAAATCTCGGGTTTGAAGGAGTGGGCGGAATTAGTTGCTAGTCAACTAACCCAAGTTACTACGAATGCAAATAAAATAAAATAACTGAAAATGAAAAGGTCGTGAAACTTATGTGGAGAGAAATGTGTTTACTTAGATTTCCTTACTCCCTAACTATCTTTTACCGGTTGATTAGTGTGTATTAATTGCGTGGATGACGGGTGTATTCCTTAATACCAATCGTGGGGTGGCGTACGTACTTCCCCAACTCTATAAGCTCCTACTTCACTCCTATGTCAAGCCGGCTAAGAAGCTCCTAACATGGGATCACTAGAATTCGCTCATGCATTAAATACAACCATCAAAACCTTAGTACGCATTGGTTCATGTTTCTTAAGACGTTCAAGCAAGTTACCGAATAGGAAGTTAGCCAGTTTTCTTAAGCCTAACATCGATGAACAATCATCCAATACAATTAATAACATACTAATAACCAATAATCAATAGCTAGGTTTCATTAGATCTAAGCAAACACAAGATAAATCTAGCCTAGCATGTTAATCAAAAGATAAGAACAAGATATAATCAAACAACACATAGACATATTGATTGATTAAATGAACACTTATCTTCAATTAAACATGGGAGATCCAAGGGTATGAAAACCCTTAAAAATGGCAGAAATTCGTCTTTAGGGTTTCTCCTCACAAAGTTGCACACAATAAGTTCCACACCAATGACAAAAAATTGTAAAACTATATATAGAGTTTAAGGGCTGACGGCGTCACGTTATAGATCCTGACGCCGTCACCTCGCCGCTTTTAGGGTTCCCGGATGGCCTTCCTGACGCCGTCCCTCTTTAGTGCTCCAAAATCCTCTCTGGCTTATCAAGGCTTGACGCCGTCAGAAATGGGCTTGACGCCGTCCCTCTTTAATTTAAACCGTGATGGCCTTGATCACTTCAAAGGGTGACGCCGTCAGATTTTTCATGCAAAATTCTCTGGCTTATCATGAGTAATTTTCATATCCATCTTTTTTGCCAAGCCGTGACGCCGTCTGGACCAATCCCTGACGCCGTCAAAGGTACTTTCCAGCATAATTTTGAGACTTTGTCCTTTTCTTCACTTTTATGCTCCAAAAACGTCCAAAATGCTTCCTTTTCCAGATTTCTTCTCCAAAGTACCTAAAATGAGAAAAGGAACGATTTAGGGCAATATTTGATCAAATAAATACGATTTAGGGCTTAAATGACCCCCTAAAAGCGGTACACTTTTCGCTTCATCAAATACCCTTACACTTGAGATTTGCTTATCCTCAAGCAAATGCGCTTTTATTCTAATCAAAATACAAGTTAGGGGTCATTTAACGCTAATATAAAAGTAATTACAACAAATAGTCGTTCCACTTTAATCATAATAAGCACGGAGATTACATACTAGCACCTCACAAGTAGTGTTTAGATACTCACATCTCTCAAGTGTCATCAAAATAATTCTCATAAATGAAAACGGATAATATCTCTCACTACATGTCATAGCAAATAGATTACCATAGGTTTGGGAAAGGATCGAAAACCTCCTTCACTAGGCGTAAGCACCTAAGATAAACTATCAAAGAGGGCTTTTAAACGGGTTATAACGTTAGGTGTAGGGATATGATAAACACGGTTTTGTTGGATAAGGGATATTTTACTGGTGGCGAGTTAAAGATCTTGATTAATTACATGTACTATACAATGTTGCTAAGCCAAGACTAGACTCAATCTTAAGCTAAAAACAAAATAACAAAAACATAAACCAAACATAAAATGAAACGGGATGGTAGTCCGTATGTTTTTTCTACTTTTCTTTTTCTCATTTTTTTTGTATTTTTCTTGATTTTTTTTTTTTCATTTCATTCATACATTCTTGCCCTACCATCCAAAATAATACATCATAGGGGCGTTGCATTCCCCTTACACTTGAACTTTTACATAACTTTACAAATACTATTCTATCGACTCGAATTAAGATAATCGAAAAACTTGGAGCACTTTTAAAATATTTAGCACATATAGGGGTAATAAATGATGTTCTTCCCCATTACTCCATTACACTAGTACTTTACCCACGAGTCCCAATCGTCCCAAAACAATATGTACAAGGATATGACGCGACTTAGCAACCATGTAATCAATTAGATAATTAACTTGGGTTTAAACAAATGTTGTCACAATAATGCACTAAAGATGAGTGCATACAAGGTAGGCTAAGGCGATTTGGGTGTACATTTAAATGGGGTGTAAACAAATTCTTCCTTTAAGTAAAATGCTTAAAGGTCGAAACGAAAAGATAGGCTCTGAGGGGTGTACTAGGGGTATCGTGTACTAAAAATGAGTACAACGCAAAGGGTGTGGGAGAATTACTTGACCAATGCAGCCAATGTAATTATAACAAAAACACAGGTGTAAAACAATGGGTTAATCCTAATGCCTCTTATCATGTAGTAAATCTAACTACACGAATGTAGTCTCACTTGTGGCCTCGGAATGGTCCTAACGCAAGTTCTAGAATCTAAGTGCTACCGGTACACACATCATAGCATAAATGCTTTTCCTACCAATTCTAGGGACGAACCTCACATATTTGGGGGTGGAAAATTTTTTAGTGGTACGGTTTTTGTGCTAGTCATATAACTCCTATCCGTGAGACGCTCATTAAGATCAAAGTTTCACTCCTAAATGTTGTAAAAAAATTTAAATTTGGCACTAAAATTGCCCTAACAGGTATTTCTCTCAGTTTTATTACATATCTACTATTAAATAAACAAAAATCAAGCGTAATAGCATTCTCTAATCGTACTTTACCCCCCCCCCCCTTACACTTAAGATGAACATTGTCCCCAATGTTCAAATAACAAGATGTAGAAGTAATAAGGTAAAAGAATGAAATCAAATACTCCCCTGATTCGCTCGGTGGATAATGTGGTAACACGGTTAGATCTTCTTCCAAGAGAATGTAGAAGCTTTACGACTAATGCATCGCCAAAAGCTTGATCCAACAAACATTTCCTTGTCCAAAATAACCTGTTAAACCTGAGAAAACAAACACGAAAACCTGCATAACATCGGCGGGATAAACTCTATATAAGGATATAATGCTTGTGGAATGATAATTTTGCAGATTCCTGGAGATTATAAGTTATAGATTTAATAAAAACTTTTTATGAAAACAAAACTTTCAAAGTTTTCAGAAAATTAAAACCTGACGCCGTCAGGTTGTAACGCCTGACGCAGTCAGAAATGATCTGACAGAATTCTCATGTTAAGTTTCCGGAAAAATTTTGGAAAAACCTATACCTTACTTCCTGGAAATCCTGCAAAACATCATTATGACTCGATACAAGCATTTGACTCAAACAAATATTAATATGTATGTTAGTTTAATATTATTACGATTCATGTTCATTTGTTCTAATAAACCGATTTAGATTTCCCTTACACTTAACTTTTGCAAAATACCTTTATATGTAGTTAAGACGAAGTTAAAAACAAAATAAAGCATTTTCACAATTTAGTTTTGAACATGAATCAACAATAATAAAAATTAAACATACATACGGAAACAAATAAAATCAAACAAACAAATAAATAAACACACAAAACAAATAAAGCTTGGGTTGCCTCCCAAGAAGCGCTTTTCTTTATTAACGAGTCTTGTAGCTAGACTCAAAGTCCTTCTACCCTATGTAAGTGAGCTCGTCATCGAGGACGTCTTTAGGGTTAAGCTTGGATTGAAGTTTCCTATTGGTCCGCTTAGTACAATATATCCTTTCAAACTTCTCTCCATCCGGGTCATACAATGTCATCTTAATATGCCATGACCCATCTCCATCTTTGGGTGGTTTGTCCCAATCCCACTTATGATCATCTTCCTCACAATTCCACTTATTCATTCCTAGGTTAATTGGCAAAACTCCTAGGAAATCAATCATCTTCCTAAAAACTAGAGGGTCTTCAAATGGATCCAATTCGGTATCCCTAGCTAAGAGTTGCTCTACCGTATGTGTTCGGTTCACAAAGTCCTCTTCTAGGTAAAATGGGCGTTGGGGTCCTATGAAGTCTCTATCGATCCAAGGTCCATATCTAGATGGTCTCCTATTTGATTCTAACCAATGGGGTGTCGGTTCATTACTAGTATCATAGGCATGTTTCTTCACATCATAGACTGACCAAGTATCACCTTCTCCAACCGCTATCTTGGATTCCTTACAATCAATCATAGCACTAGCGGTCGCTAAAAATCCTCTACCTATCAACAAGGGGCATGTAGGGTCGCTAACCATATCAAGGACGTGGAAATCGGCTAAAATGGTTAGTTTTCCTATGTGTACTAACACGTCCTTGACTACTCCAACCGGGTAAGCAACACTCCCATCCGCTAAACCTATTATCACCTCGGTTTCTTCAAGTTTTCCAAGTTTTAAAGAGGTGTAGAGAGGTAACGGAAGCAGGTTAAGGCTTGATCCAAGATCGGCTAATGTGTCATAAGCCTCCGAATTACCGATCTTGCAAGGTAGAACAAATAAGCCCGGATCATCTAACTTCTTAGGTAGCTTGTTTTGAACGAAGGCGGTCCCTTTTTCGCCTAACTTGAGCTTCTTCTCATCCAACACATCAACAACCGGACTTTCAAGGTAGAGCTCCTTGAATTCATTGTCAAGGTTTTGAGTGGGAGGTGTTTCAACTATGTTGTTGACCAATTTGGATGTCATAACTTCTTGGTCATTTTGAATGACTTGGGTTTGTTTGAAACACGAGCTCATGGAATTGACCGAATAATATTGTGGACAAGAACTAGGAGACGAAACCGACGAGATGGCGTTGACGTTTAGTTTCGGGTTCTTGACTGTGTTGCTAGGGAGTGCTCCCATTTCTCGGTCATTGAGGGCTTTCAACAAAGTGTCAATCTTATTGGTCATCTCGCTTTGTTTTTGTTTGAAATCGACTTCAAACTTGGCTAAACGAGCTTCTTGAGATGCCATAAACTGGGAAATCAATCCTTCAAAGTTATTGGTACTACCATTGCTGGAAGGATTGTTGTTGAAAGTACGGTTCGAGGAAGAACCGCTTGATTGAAAACGATTAGGTGGGTTGTAAGAATTGGTTTGTTGTGCGTTTTGGTTTTGTTTCCACCAAAGGTATGGGTGATTTTTCCATGAGGGGTTGTATGAATCACCGTAGGGGTTTGGCTCGGGTTTGAAAGTGTACCACTTGTCTCCCGCTCCGTCGGTACGCGAGGATGCGTAGTCCGCAAAAGCTTGTTCGGGGAGTTCCATGCAATCACGAGTGTCGTGGGGACCACTACATAATTCACATGAAGAAGTGATTTTGTTCACTTGGCTTGAAGGTTTAGGAGCCTCGTAGGATATCATAAGAAACTTGACTTGGTCTTCAAGTTCTATGATCCTACGGTCGGAAGTGCTTGAATTGTTTGAAGGCAAAGATATTGCCTTGACCGTTTTATTCAAATCACGGGGATCACTCCAACTTTCGTTGTCATAAAGAGCAAGATCTTCTAGGAGAGCCCATGATTGTTCCGCACTTAGATCACGTAGCTTACCACCGGCCGATTGGTCAATGGTTTGCCTCGTGGAGAGATTGATATGGTCATAGAAGATTTGGACTTGGAGCCAAAGTTCTATGCCATGGTGAGGGACTTTTTGGAGTAAGTCCTTGAATCGAGTCCATGCCTCGTAGAGGGTTTCGCCTTGACGTTGTTGGAACATCAAGATATCATTCCTTAGCTTGGTAGTTCTTCCTGGTGGGAAAAATTGAGCAAGGAAACGAGTGGTGAGATCATCCCAAGAGGTGATGGATCCTGCGGGTAGACGCTCTAGCCATTGACTAGCTTGGTCCCGCAAAGAGAATTGAAAGAGACGCAGTCGGGTCGTCTCTCGAGTGGCAACATCAAGGTCTATGGAATCAACAATTTTGAGAAAGTCCTTGAGATGTTGATTAGGATATTCAGAACGAAGTCCATGGAATGCGCATCCGCTTTGCACCAACCGGATGGTGTCGGATCGCAAGGGAGTGACATTGGCTCCTTGAGTGAGCTCAATGGTGTTTCGATAGCCATGGTGGCTAGGACGGGAGTAGTCTCCTAAGGTACGGGCTCTAGGAGGTTGTGGTGGTTGGTTGTTGGGATCAAGGATATTACCATCTTCCATGATGTCGAATGGTAATGGTTACGAACAAAGAAACGAAGAAAAAAGATAGACTAAAGAAAACCTAGAAAAATAAAATAAAAATCTCACTAGAAAGGAATCTAGTGAGTAGACCTATAAAAATAAAAATTCAACCTAAACAATAACTATTCCCCGGCAACGGCGCCAAAAACTTGATGCGTGGTTTTGCGACCTTACAACAGGTTTTACCTCTCGAGGGATCTCAAGAGGCTTACAACCCCACCAGGCAGTGTACCTGACCGATGTAGTATAGTGTAGTGGTAAGTACGGGGGATTGATCGTTCTCCACAGGGAATAGTGTTGTTAGGATTGAAAAACTACTCTAATAGGTCTAAGGGTGAGAGAAGATTCTTTTTATGTTTTTATATTTTTATGAAAGCAAGTAAAATCTCGGGTTTGAAGGAGTGGGCGGAATTAGTTGCTAGTCAACTAACCCAAGTTACTACGAATGCAAATAAAATAAAATAACTGAAAATGAAAAGGTCGTGAAACTTATGTGGAGAGAAATGTGTTTACTTAGATTTTCTTACTCCCTAACTATCTTTTACCGGTTGATTAGTGTGTATTAATTGCGTGGATGACGGGTGTATTCCTTAATACCAATCGTGGGGTGGCGTACGTACTTCCCCAACTCTATAAGCTCCTACTTCACTCCTATGTCGAGCCGGCTAAGAAGCTCCTAACATGGGATCACTAGAATTCGCTCATGCATTAAATACAACCATAAAAACCTTAGTACGCATTGGTTCATGTTTCTTAAGACGTTCAAGCAAGTTACCGAATAGGAAGTTAGCCAGTTTTCTTAAGCCTAACATCGATGAACAATCATCCAATACAATTAATAACACACTAATAACCAATAATCAATAGCTAGGTTTCATTAGATCAAAGAAAACACAAGATAAATCTAGCCTAGCATGTTAATCAAAAGATAAGAACAGGATATAATCAAACAAAACATAGACATATTGATTGATTAAATGAACACTTATCTTTAATTAAACATGGGAGATCCAAGGGTATGAAAACCCTTAAAAATGGCAGAAATTCGTCTTTAGGGTTTCTCCTCACAAAGTTGCACACAATAAGTTCCACACCAATGACAAAAAATTGTAAAACTATATATAGAGTTTAAGGGCTGACGGCGTCATGTTATAGATCCTGACGCCGTCACCTCGCCGCTTTTAGGGTTCCCGGATGGCCTTCCTGACGCCGTCCCTCTTTAGTGCTCCAAAATCCGCTCTGGCTTATCAAGGCTTGACGCCGTCAGAAATGGGCTTGACGCCGTCCCTCTTTAATTTAAACCGTGATGGCCTTGATCACTTCAAAGGGTGACGTCGTCAGATTTTTCATGCTAAATTCTCTGGCTTATCATGAGTAATTTTCATATCCATCTTTTTTGCCAAGCCGTGACGCCGTCTGGACCAATCCCTGACGCCGTCAAAGGAACTTTCCAGCATAATTTTGAGACTTTGTCGTTTTCTTCACTTTTATGCTCCAAAAACGTCCAAAATGCTTCCTTTTCCAGATTTCTTCTCCGAAGTACCTAAAATGACAAAAGGAACGATTTAGGGCAATATTTGATCAAATAAATACGATTTAGGGCTTAAATGACCCACTAAAAGCGGTACACTTTTCGCTTCATCAGTGGCCATATTTATTATTATTATACTAACATACGTATGCACAGTCTCAAACTTGTATATGTATATCTGTTTTGCAGGGAGCGTATGGATGCATCCTAGGTACTTTGTTCAGTTCAGGTATTTGGTGAATGGATGGTGTGTGCCATACACCCCATATCACATTTGGTACATCATGAGATGCATATCATGTGTACATTATATTATGCTTTGCTATGATTATGCTTATCTGTTTTGGGTCTATTCATGTATCATGTTTAGACATTTTGTTTAGGGCTCGTGGGCATTCCTTGTTATTTCTAATTTTCAATTCATTCATTTCTTTCTCATGACTTATGATATATTGTTCAGCAGATTCTATTGACTTTGTTTCGTATACCTATTCATATTCAGTTATTACTTTATTCATTCGTTTGCTTATTACCTTTTGACCGGATCTAAACACACACTTTGTGTTGGGGATACTTTGAGTGTATACTCGATAGCACGCGGAATTTACTACCAAGTACTTAGAAGAATTCGATTTTCTGTTTGGTGATTGATTAAGTAAAACAATAAGAACAACGATATCAACCAAACTATCACTTCAATATATCGAACGATTACAATTATGAACGTGAAGGATATTAGATATTAGATCTATTCGATCTGAATGATATGTGTATATCTATGAAACCCTAATCTAAGGATCTCCTTTTATAATATAAAGAGTCCTGTACAAGTTAAACATCTAACCGAATCATTCTATATCAATAAGATATATACTATATCTTTTTTATAATTATCTTCATACGGTTTCACCTTGATCTCTTAAGCAGTCCTAATTGTTCTTCCTTCAGCAGTCCAAACTGCTCTTCCATCAGCAGTCTTAACTGTTCTTCCTTCAGCCGTACTAACTGCTTAAGTTTAATTCCCAACAATCCTCCCCTAAACTTATGATTTCGATGCAAATCAATAAGTTTCTTGAATTAAACTTCTGATTACATTGATGGGGTGGATTCTTTCAAACACTTGACTTAAATCACAAAACACTTTGGGAATTATCTTCACTTATCATACTCTTTTGGTCAACTCCTTAAAAATTACCAAAATTAATTTAATTCCATCAAGGAATTAATTCCTTATACCAACCCAAGATTTAATTCTTCATATCAACCACGCATTGAATGTCATTAAACCTTCATTAACTCTATAATCTCACATATCCACACAAAATCTTCTTCAACACAAATCTTTAACTCTTCAATCACAATGAGTTCTTCTCCACCAAACATCATAGAAATCTCATCTGACTCTTCTTCAGACTCTGAAGATTCAGGTTGGAACAACTATTTTCCACCAAATTATTCTTCAACTTCAAGAGTTAATCTTTCAAAAAGAAAGACTGAAATATCTTCGTCCGATGAACCTTCCTCCGATGAACTTCCTCCTTATGTGGATGATTCATCCTCCTCATCTGAATCGTCTGACGATGATGAACTTCAAAAAACTATCAGACTTACTAACCAAAGAATTTGAAAAAGCAGCATCATCAGTGAAGATCCCTGTTCCAAAGAAGAAGCCTGAGAAGAAACAAGTTCCATCTCCAAGTCAAAAGCAAATTCCATCTCCAAGAACAGTAATACTGGCACTTCCCTGCAAAAAGGTGTCTGAACTCATGGGTAGCAGAGGAGCCCGCAGCAAAACCATGCCGGATATCATTGGAAAAGGAAAAGGAAAACTTGAGTAGTTGTGTTGTGTTTGTGTTGTGTAGGTTGTTTTGTTGGTAGTTGGTAGTTTTTGTTGGTTTTTCTTGTAACCGTATGAAGCTTTGTAATGAATCCACCTTTATAATGAATAGACTTTAAGCACTTCTTTCTTCTTTATAATTCATCTCTGACTTCTTAATTCCTCCCCTGAATTTCATAATCATCAATCATCTTTAACAGCAACTAGAACAAACTTTAATTCCTCCCTTGTTTGGAAGAATCCTCACCATCAGATGAACTAGAACATAAGTTATCCAAGCTCAGCATCCAATAAGACCATTTGTACAAGTTACCATCAATTCAGTTGTTTTAGTTTCAAACTGCTCTCAACACTTCCAGATGTATTACCTTCTGAGAGAGGTGTATCACAGAGCATAAACTCAGTAGGAACTAAGTTGTCAACAATCAGTACAAACTGGTGAAGCCAGCAGTTCAGACTGTTTACTCTAGCAGTACTAACTGTTAGCAAAAAGTTTTCAAAGATAAAATCAAATTTTGAATTTTAATTTGTGGATTCGAAAACAGTTTTGTCCACTTATAGTTTTTAGCAAACTATCAGCTATGAACGGATTTGACTTGTCTTTACCAATAGCCGTTTGCTATGGACTAGCCAACTCTTCACACTTAGATTTGGTGAGTTGATAACCAACCAGTTTTTGGTAAAATGTCAACCATAAACGGATTTGAGTAGTCTTTACCAGAAACTGTTTGATCTGGACTAGTTGATTCTTATGTTGATTAGACATGGTGAATCAATTACCATTTGTTGTGTGACAAGCATTCACACTTGACAATCTAAACCACCATACTTTGTAAAGCATAATCCAAAGCAAAAAGCTTTTCTTAACCTGAAATGTTAGTCCAAAACCAAAGAAAACACAATACACAATATTCTCTTTTAACAGTTATTCCATGTGACTAACAAATTCACAATCAGTACTAAAAATATTCAAGCAGTCTCAACTATACAAATAGTACAACTAACAGTACAAATTTCAAAAACATTTAGACATTTAATCTTTTGAAGGATTAAGCATTCCAATACCTGTTACCAAGTACTGAAATCTGCTTACATCAAAACCTTTTGTTAAGAGATAAGCAAAGTTGTTATCAGTGTGTATTTTAACAACTTGTATTAATTTCTTTTCAGCACAGTCTCTTATAAAATGATGTCTAATTTCAATATGTTTAGTTTTTGAATGTTGAACTGGATTCTTAATGATACACATTGTACTGTTATTGTCTATATGTATAATTGTGTTTAAGAAATTGTACCCATAATCAAGCATCTGGCTTTGAATCCATAGAACTTGAGCACAACAACTTGCAGCTGCCACATATTCTGCTTCAGTAGTAGATATAGCCACCATAGTCTGCTTCTTACACTGCCAAGAAATTAATCTTCGACCTAAGAATTGACAACCACCTTTTGTAGACTTTCTATCCATGCTAGCACCAGCATAATCAGAATCAGAGAATGCAACAAGATCAAATGCAGACTCTTTAGGATACCATAGCCCCAAGTTAGGCTGTCCTTTAAGGTATCTGAAGATCCTTTTTACTACTGTGAGATGAGACACCTTAGGAGTCACTTGGAATCTTGCACAGGCACACACAGCAAACATAATATCAGGCCTAGATGAGGTAAGATACATCAGAGACCCAATCATAGATCTATACATGTGCACATCCACATCTTCACCACTGTGATCCTGTAATAACAAATGTGTCTCCTTGTCAATTGGTATGCTAGCAACCTTGGCATCTGTGAATTGAAATTTCCTTAAAATTTCACCAACATATTTATCCTGTGAGATAAATATACCATCTGACTTTTGCTGTACTTGAAGACCTAGAAAGAAGGTAAGCTCTCCCATAGAACTCATCTGAAATTGGTCTTTCATCAGCTTTTCAAACTCCTTACACATCTGTTTCTTTGTAGAACCAAAAATGATGTCATCTACATAAACTTGGACCAGTAGAATATCACCCTTGTCCTTTTTAATAAAAAGAGTTTGATCAATTTTCCCTCTATGAAACCCATTCTTCAGAAGATATTTAGCAAGAGTTTCATACCAAGCTCTTGGAGCCTGATGCAATCCATATAGAGCTTTCACCACCTTATAAACCTTGTCAGGATGCTCTTGGTCTATAAAACCTGGAGGTTGTGAAACATAAACCTCTTCATCAATAGTAACATACAGAAATGCACTTTTCACATCCATTTGATAGACCATAAATCCCATAAATGAAGTGTAAGCAAGAAATAATCTTATTGCTTCAATCCTGGAAACTGGAGCAAAAACTTCCTCATAATCTATACCCTCCTCCTGAGTATAGCCTTGAGCAACCAATCTTGCTTTGTTCTTTATCACAATGCCCCTCTCATCCTTCTTGTTCCTGAATACCCACTTTGTACCAATCACTCTCATTCCCTTTGGTAGATCAACCAGAACCCAAACATTTTGAATCTTGAATTGAAGTAGCTCTTCTTGCATAGCTTCAACCCAACTTGATGATTCTAAAGCCTTTAACACATTCTTGGGTTCAACCTGAGATAGAAAGCATACAAACATACACTCATTCTCATCTTCATGATGTTTCTCTTCATAAACCACACTGAGAAATCCATGATGATCTGGGTCTTGTATTTGCCTTCTGGTCTTGACTCCAGATTGTACATCTCCTATGATATTGGTAAGTGGATGATTCCTATGTACAATAGTATGGGGAGTAGAAGGAACTGCACAGCTAGTAGGCATGTTTTGCAGACCATCTCCAAAGAAATCAAACTCATCAGCTTGAGAAGCAGTATCAACTGGTGAATCAAGATGAGGTTGACTTGGTCCAGTAGTATCAATATTTTGCTCAGCAGTTGGAACTTGAGGTTGAGCAGTGCTAACTCCATTGGAACTGCTCGTTGGAATTTCAGCTTCTTTACCATTCTGACCACTTGTTTCAGCAGCATCTTTCTCTTTGTCTACACCACTTGATGAAGGAATATCATCTTTCTTTGTAGAAGACTCATTCACAGGACTTTCTTCCATGACAGGTATGAAAATGCAATCATCATCTTCCTCCTCTGAACCTGCATCATTGTTAGTATTTGTACCTGTAACAGGCACATAATTCATGGAATCTGAAAGACTGTCAATATCAAAGATCCAATCTGGACCTACACCTGCAACATTTGGTTTATTCTCCAAAAATTCTATGTGCAGATTTTCTTCTACTTGCTTGATGCTTGTATTGTACACCCTAAAAGCCTTACTGTGCAGAGAATAACCAACAAAGAAACCTTCCTCAGATTTTCCATCAAACTTTCCTAGTTGGTCTTTGGTATTAAGGATAGTAACATGACAACCAAAAGGTCTCATGAAGCTTAAAGCAGGGGTTCTACCTCTAAGAAGCTCATAAGCAGTCTTATTATGAGGTTGTACAACTAAAACCCTATTCAATACATAGCAAGCAGTGCTAACTGCTTCAGCCCAAAATGAAACTGGTAGCTTAGAGTCAGCTAACATTGTCCTAGCAGCCTCTATAAGAGTCCTATTCTTCCTCTCAGCTACACCATTTTGCTGTGGGGTTCTAGCTACACTAAACTCCCTCTTAATACCTTTTTCTCTGCAAAAGTCATCCATCACTCTATTCTTAAATTCAGTCCCATTGTCACATCTGATTATTTTAACCTTCTTATCAACTAGGTTTTCTACTTCAACAATAAGGGTCTTAAGTATTTCACTTGTCTCATCCTTAGTTTTCATAAAGAATACCCAAGAAAACCTACTATAATCATCAGTGACAACAATGCAATATCTTTTAAAATTCAAGCTATTCACAGAAGTAGGACCAAACAAGTCCATATGCAACATATATAAAGCTTGAGAAATAGAGTTCTGGGTCTTTGGCTTACATGAGGCTCTGTGTTGCTTACCCTTAAGGCAAGAAACACAAGTTTGGTCATTGAGAAAAATTTTGTTTGGTAAACCTCTTACCAATCCATGTTTAGCAATATTGTTAATGGTTTTAAAATTTACATGACCAAGCCTCCTGTGCCACAACATTGATTCTTCCAATGTGGCTTTTGCAACAAGACAAGTAAGTCCAACCTTAGGAACTAGTTTATTCATCTCAACACTGTATGTATTATCCTTTCTGGGGATTTTAAGCAATACTTGACTTTCATCAGGTAGCTTGAAATCAGGAGAAAGTATAAGACAATCAGTATCAGTAAATAAAACTTTGTTCTGTTTATCATAAATTTGTGATACACTAAAAAGATTGTACTTAAGTTCTGGTACATAATACACATTCTCAAAATCAAGGTTACCAGTTTTAATTACCCCTTTACCAGTAATTCTTCCTCCAACACCACCACCAAAGACAACTGGTCCTCCATCCAGAGCAATAAAGTCTGAAAGATATGACATGTTGCCTGTCATGTGCCTTGAACATCCACTGTCTGAATATCCTTTATCTTCTTTGCTATTTGAGGGATGTTCCTGCACACAAAATAAAGGTGTTAGTTTCTTTTGGGGATCCAAACCATCACTGGTTTGGATCTGCCATGTGCATCAAGATGAGAAAACTTGTTTGAGGTCTTTGATGCACCATTGGGTTGAGTAGAATTTTTAACCCAATGTGCTGAGGCCTTGACAGCATTGCCCCTTTTTCCCTTAACATTTAAGTGCCTAGCAGTTGGATTTGCTGGTCTAGCAGTTGGAACTGCTTGTTTAATCTTAGGCACCCACTTCTGATTAGTCATTGCTGTTTTCTGATAAAAATGCCTTTTAACTGTTTGTGCATGATTTGAAAATTGTTTTGCACTTGCAACAGTTTGCTTGTTATTAAACCACTTATTTTGACTAGCAGTTGAAACTGTTTTGATGCCAGTCTTTAACATAACAGCTTTAGGTGACATCTTATGATTTGCATTAGGGTTTGTCAATCTAGTTGGACCATTTTGAGTTACCCTAGCATTGTTATTCCTGTTCACCCTTGCATTCCCAGTAACCCTCTTTTTCTATGGGTTAGAATCACAATAAGCAGCCATATGCTCAAAACTTCCACAAACAAAACATACTTTTCTAATCATAGCAAACTTATCATCCATTTTCTTAGATTTTGAATGATTCCAATTCCTATGACTGCTCTCAGAACTTGATGATCTGTTCTTAGTCCTATACATCTCAGCATATCTAACATTTTTCCTAACTGGTTTTATGTTTTCAGTCTTAACCACTTTAGGAGCATGTTTAACTTCTACCTTAACAGCATTAGGTTTTTCCTTAACCTCTACATTCTCATCATCAGATGTCCATTCCTCAATAGTTGGAGCATCTGAGTTCCTATCAGAGGACATCTTTTCCTCAGAAAGAGATTTATCACTAGCACTCACAAAAGCATCTTCTGCCTTAACAAATTTAACAGGATTTTCACTAATCTTAACACCATATCCAGGAAAATCCATATCCTTAAACTCTTCTAAACCTGTATGAGCTAAATTAATTCCTGGTGGAGCAAACATTCCTCTAAAGGGGGGTGCAACTGACTTATAACCTAAACCAGATTTAGCTTTGTTAAGTATTTGACTCTCTACAATCTTCTTAACTCCATCTGAAGTATATTCAAGAGTGTCTACACTTAACTGGATGTTTTCTTTCTCCTTTTTAAGCTTATCTAGTTCATATACAAGTCCACTCATTTTATTATCTTTTATTTGCAATTCCCTATTTAAAAGACCTATCTCATCAGTAAAGTTTGACTCATTCTGTTTATAAAACACAATTTGTTCTTCCAAAACAGCTAATCCTCTTTTATGATTTGACAGACTAAAACTTATTTGATTAAACTCAACTCTAAGTTCATCATACTGTTTCTTAATATTTTCATAATCTTTTAAAGCATGACAAGAGTTAGAACATTTTTCAGGTTTATATACCTCAGTGTCTAAGAAAGCCATTAAACCCAAATTAGCTGGTTCCTCTTCTTCCTCCATGAAGCTCCAATCAAATCCAGCTCCATCTACAGCTACCATAGCCTTGGAAGAAGGCTCTTCAACATTTACTGTTCTCCTTGACCCTTGCTGATTCTTAAACCCTTGACCCTGGTTGCTTTGTTGTCTTGGACCTCTACATTCCCTGGCAAAGTGTCCCATCTTGTGACAATTAAAGCATTCCAACTTAGACTAATCATACTCAGCAACATCTCTTCCATTGAAGGTAATCTTATTCCTAGTCCTTTGGTAATACTTCTTAGCCCTGATGCTTATCAAAGCCAACTGCCACTTTAAATCCATAGCTTCCAAATCATCTTCAGCAATTTGAAGAAGATCTTCATTAAAGATCTTTGACCCACCAGACTGTTCTGACACAAATGCATATATGGTCTCTTCAGTCAACCCAGCAGTACTAGTTTTTACACTAGCAGTGCTAACTGTTGGTATAGCAGTATCAACTGCTTCTTCATCTTCATTATTAAAACTGTTTGAAGAAGATACAAAAGCCATATTCCCTGAACTGGAACTGGTGCTACCACTCTTCTTGACCTTTTGCTCAACAATCTTGAGATTATTGTAAAGCTCATTCATTGTCATGTTCTCCAGCTCTGGTTTATTGCTCTAAACCACAACATAAGTGTTCCATTCAGCAGGTAAACTATTTAGAAACTTCATGTTGAGGTCTTCTTGAGGTATCACAATCTTCAACACAGTAAGTTGACTGATGATCTTTTGAAGCCTATTAAAGATATGATCCAAAGTTTCATTGCTTGATGCAGTGAAATTCTCATAACTTTGCTTGAGTAGGGTTTTCTGTGCCTTCTTGGTAGCTTCATTGCCACCAAATCTTTCCACCACTGCTTCAAAAAGAGTTTTAGCCGATTCGTAATGGCTAAATTTCAGCACTTGATCATTAGGAATTGCCATAAGTAACAAATTCCTAGCCTTCTGATCATTCTTCTTTTTGATTCTCTCCTCGTTTGTAACTGGCTCAGTGTTAAGCTTTGTGACCTTGGAACCATCAGCACGAGTTTCTTCAACAGCAACTGGTTTGAAGGAATCACCATTGATAATAATATCCCATAATGCATAGTCTTGCACCATGAAGTATTGCTCTATTCTGAGCCGCCATAAATCGTATTCATTCTGCTTCAGCATGGGGAGTTTAGCAAGGATTGAGGTTTGAGGTGTCTCCATGTCCATCTTCTTGGATTGCTAGTGAGTAAATACTTCTGGTTCTTCTAGACTCAAAGTATCAGAAACCTGTCTCTGCTACCACTTGACCGGATCTAAACACACACTTTGTGTTGGGGATACTTTGAGTGTATACTCGATAGCACGCGGAATTTACTACCAAGTACTTAGAAGAATATGAGTTTCTGTTTGGTGATTGATTAAGTAAAATAATAAGAACAACGATATCAACCAAACTATCACCTCAATATATCGAACGATTACAATTATGAACATGAAGGATATTAGATATTAGATCTATTCGATCTGAATGATATGTGTATATCTATGAAACCCTAATCTAAGGATCTCCTTTTATAATATAAAGAGTTCTGTACAAGTTAAACATCTAACCGAATCATTCTATATCAATAAGATATATACTATATCTTTTCTATAATTATCTTCATACGGTTTCACCTTGATCTCTTAAGCAGTCCTAACTGTTCTTCCTTCAGCAGTCCAAACTGCTCTTCCATCAGCAGTCTTAACTGTTCTTCCTTCAGCCGTACTAACTGCTTAAGTTTTAATTCCCTTAACACCTTTCATTATTTATATCTGTTCACTGAGCGTTAGCTCAGCCGCATTTTCTTTTCCCTGCAGCCGGTAATTAGCGAGATGCTGGGCATGAGTGATGAGAGTAGGAGCATTAGAAGTCCTACCTTGCTTAGTTTCCCTTTGTTTAACTTATAAATTATTAGACATTTGTTTGGATATTTTCCTTTAGTTTAGACATCGTTTGGATTTAGTACTATGGAAGTCTTTGGTTTTCATGACTTTGGTATTCATTTAATAAATCTTCCGCTTGCGTTATTTATTATGTTCTGTTGTGACACCATAATGTGGCATTTCGACCCTTTTCGGGTTGGGGTGTTCCAATTATTTTTTAACTTTAAGCATTTTAAGCATATCAAGTCATTCTCGTCACAGTTCAATTCGTTATCCGATGTTCTTTCACAATCATCATTCACATCCTGTCAGTCTTAAACCATCGAAATCTCAGACTTCCTTATTATTCAGGTCGTGTGTTGGAGCCGTTCCCGTGATACTTTTGACATAACATTACCTTGACTTTTACATGTAAGGTGCGGCATAGCCCTACTCTTACTCTTTTATATTCATTTTAAACTATTTGGGGGAGATACATGTTTAAATTACTTTACTCATTTATCAAATACATGATTTGCTTTGTGATGTAATTACTCAAACATTTACACATTTATGATACGCTACGCTATTATACTAGTCTTTGGGAAGTAGGCTCCCAGTCATCTTTGGGAAGTAGGCTCCCAGAATTCTTTGGGAAGTAGGCTCCCAGTAGGCTTTGGGAAGCAGGCTCCCAGTATCCTTTGGGAAGAGGCTCCCAGTGTATGTTGTTTATGCATAAGACTCTTTCGTGTGATTTTATTTAAGTAATCGTATACACATCTATTCTATTCTTACTAGGTTAGCAGTAGGTTGTAAACACATAGGTTGCAAGTCTTGTATGGGCGGGACTTGGGACTGAGTGGATTTACAAGGCCTTTGCAGTGAAATCTTTATTCAAATGCTTTACAATTAAACTAAACTCTATGAACTCACCAACCGTTGGTTGACACTTTTTAGCATGTTTATCTCAGGTCATAAAGCGATAGTGGATGCATGGATCTTAGGGTCATGGCATACTTCGGGGACTCATATCTTATCTTTATCATTTGATATACTTTAAAAAAATCTATGTAACTTTCTACATTGAATATCTTGTTTAACTATGATTTTAATAATTCGAATGATAATATTTCAAAACGTCTCATTTAGAGGTCGTTTTCTATACCTTGATCTATATTATGAAGTAATGCCCTTTTGACACTACTGTTCCGTTGCGGTAATTTGGGGGTGTTACATCTTCTAAGCTCCTACTCTCATCACTCATGCCCTGCATCCCGCTTATTATTTTCCGCAAGGAAAAGAAAATGCGGCTGAGCTAACGCTCAGTGAACAGATATAAATAATGACAGGTAATAAGCAAATGAATGAACCAAACTAAGAAGCCTACTGAACCATATATCATAAGTCATGAGGAATAAATGAATGAATAAGAAATCAGAAATAACAGAGGAATGCCCACGAGCCCTAAACAAAAATGTCTAAACATGATACATGATGTAACACCCCCAAATTACCGCAGCGGAACAGTAGTGTCAAGGGGGTATTACTTCATAATATAGATAAAGGTATAGAAAACGGCCTCTAAATGAGACGTTTTGAAATATTACCATTCGAATTATTAAAATCAGAGTTTAAACTAGAGATTCAAAGTATAAAGTTACATAGATGTTTTCAAGATGTATCGAATGGTAAAGATAAAGATATAAGTCTCCAAGTATGCAAATGACTCTAAGATCCATGCATCCACTATCGCTTTATAAACCTGAGATAAACATGCTAAAAAGTGTCAACCAACGGTTGGTGAGTTCATAGAGTTAGTTTAGTTGTAAAGCATTTGAAAATAGATTTCATAGCAAAGGCCTTGTAAATCCACTCAGTCCCAAGCCCCGCCCATACAAGACTTGCAACCTGTGTGTATGTAAATCATGTATCATCCAAATAAATAGCCTTCCAACATCGCCATGTCAGGATGTATGTCTGCACCCAATTTAATGGTCTTCCGGCATAGCTATGTCAGGATGTATGTCTGAATCGAGTCTAGTCACAGTTGTCAATAGAAATCAAGAATAGTGTAATCAAGTTTGTAGACAAGTATTTATGTAAATACAAATAGTGTATGTAAGTCAAGCGAGTAAAGTATTTATAAGCATGTATCTCCCCCAAGTAGTTTAAGATGAATATAAAAGAGTAAGAGTGGGACTATGACTCACGGTGAACCGTGAAAGTTTCTAGAGTGCTTGTAAAAGTAAATAAATATAGTTGAGTATGTATCTCCCCCAAATAGTAAATCAAAACGTATAAAAGTAGGGGCTATGAAATCTCACATTAGCTATAAAGGTAAAAGTAATGTTATGTCATAAGTATCACGGGAACGGCTCCAACACATGACCTGAATAATAGGAAAGTCTGAGATTTTGATGATTTAAGATTGATAGGATGTGAATGATGATTATGAAAGAATATCAGATAACGGATTGGATTGTAATGAGAATGATTTGATATGCTTAAAATGCTTAAAGTTCAAAAATAATATTGTATATAATATTATCATGTTTTTATGTTTATTGATTCAATAAATATCGTCCCTTCAAAAGTTGGTGGATGATAAGTTATGCTTTATTCGTTAAAAATCACGTTTTATAAATATAAACGTAACGTTAGTTATAATAATCGTAAGAATCGTAAAATGGATTTTTAGGACAAGAGGTAACAAAACATTAGTGAGATTATATGAAAATCAAGTTACTGTATGGTCCTTGTAGTTATAGGAAATTTTCATTTTTTAAACCTAACAGTGAAACATTTGCACCGTTAGTCCTTCGTTTAGAAAATAATTACATTCTAAGTCCAAAAGGTTTTAAATATAACATTTTATGATTACTAGTTACTATTTAATCCATTTCTACCCTCAAGTTTCTGTTTTGACAGTTTGTATACAATTTTTCAAAAGTTACACTTTTAACCCTAATAGTAAATATATTTTGCAAAACAAGTCCAAAAATCACAAAAATAGTGGGAAATGATTTCCGAGAGTTTTAACAACTTTATAAAGCTTATTTAACTTAATATAAACTGCTTAATTGCCAAAGTGCTTATTTTCCAGCTTATTGGGCTTTAACGATTGAAAACCAAAGCCCAATAAAGTTTTATGATTTGTTGTGTTTAAGGACTTTTTGGGCTTATCATTGGGCTTATTTTATGGCCTGAAAAATATTACTAAAGAGCTTATATTCCCAGCTTATCGATAAAGCTTATAAATAGCTTATTGGGCTTTAAAAGCCCAATCGGTAAAAAGAGTGAGTTTTAAAGTAGTTTCGAGTAGCGATAGGTTGTGGCTTTAAAAAGGGCTTATATGAGCTTATCAATGAAAACTTATAACAACAACTTATTCAATGAGTTTATGAAGAATTAGGACGAACAATAAAAACAATATGGTGTGTACATGAATCCGATTTTATATGGCCTTTTCTTATCGAGTATAACATGGTCCAAAAATATAGAAAATGACATATATGTGTTATATGAAATATGCGATTCGACATATACATAAAATTAGGTTCGAAAAGCTATAAAATAAATATGTAAGTGTCGAATAGATGTAAAACACGATTTACAAGCCATCCAGGAAGGAGGTCATTGCGTATAAACGTAAAGATAAATAAAAGAAAGCGTATAAATGCATTAAAATGAATATACGATCGAGTGAGATTATGAACAATGCATGGTGGGTTAAAAATTAATGAAATGATATGAAAAGAGTTTAAGAGGACTTACAACACCCAAAGGTGGTTTGTTATACGTGAGAATGATCTAGGAATCGAATAGAATTTCCTGTATACGTTGGAACAATCAAAAGGGATTGAGTTCGACTTGGTATACTTGTGAAAATCACTCGAATGGCTAGAGAATGGCTTCTGGTTCTTTGAGGATTTTGGCAATGAGGGAATACTTGAGAGAAATGTATGAAAATTTGCTAAGTGTGAATGGAAGTTAAGGTATGTGTTTGTATACATATACATATACACGTACACAACTATATATCATTTAATATTGATACAACTTGCTTGGATAAGATTCTTGGCAGAGATTTGGGGGAATAAAACTCGAGTAGAATGATATTTAGGAGTAGCTTATGCATTGGTTTGGCTAGGGGTCGAGTAGAGTGCATAAGTATATATGTCGACATGCTTAAGGGTCCAAACCAACATCTTAACGTGCAATATCGAGTGAGAAGGTGAAAAACAAGCTTGGTAACTCGTAATCTTTCATAGAAAAATAAATATGCTAGGTAAAAATGAGTTAAACCGAATTTGGTTAATATGGGTGAAAATTGAGTGAACTTGTACAAATGTCGAAGGAGGTTTACTTTGCCTCTCGTTTAGTGTTCAAATGTTCGAACGAGAGTGTGAGAGTCGACATCCTGTTTATTTGGTGTGTGGAGATTCGAAATGTGTAAAAAGTTACATATGTTGTGTGTCGAATTTAAGAGAAATCGAGGCCAAGTGTTGTGTGTTAGCCGAGTGAGATAAGAGAATTAATAAAATTTATAAGTGTTGGGTTGGGCTTGTGAATAGTAACAGGCCAAAAACTTGGGCCATGAATAGTATAAGGATCCGTTTGGTTTATGATGAGTGTGTTGGATTCGTTGTGGTCCGCGTGTGAGCTCGTTCCAATGTATTTGTGAATTACGTATCAACGTGTTTGAATAGAATGTAATAAACAAAATTTTCAAATTTTGCTCGGAAAATGGTTAAGTGAACAGTAATGACGGGTTAGAACCAGATTAACGTTCACTAATGACTAAGGATTTCTACGGGTTGCTACACATGAATAGACCCAAAACAGATAAACGTAATCATAATCATAATCATAGCAAAGCATAATTTAATGTACACATGATTTGCATCTCATGATGTACCAAATGTGATATAGGGTGTATGGCACACACCATCCATTCACTAAATAACTGAACTGAACAAAGTACCTAGGATGCATCCATACGCTCTCTACAAAACAGATATGCATATACAAGTTCGAGACTGTGAATACGTACGTTAATATAATAATAATAAGTATTGCAGCCATGGTTGCTATATAGCATAAGTGGGAACGCTGTGGACTAATCACACCTCCACAGAACAGTGTCATGCCATAGGTGCCTCTATGACAAGGTCATGGTAACTCCATGACTAGTTCAAATAGCTCGCGCAACAAAGATAGACAAATGGTATGAACAGAATATAAAGGTAATCATTAATCATATAACTGAAAGGGAGTCTAATCAATTAAATAGCATAAGCATAGTGATAGGATTCGACACACGATTAAGGTGGTTAAACCTTGTGACTTTGTGTGTATGATATATTAAGTTAATATGATTAAGTACGCGGAATTTACTTAATCACACTTAGAAGGTTATTTTTGTTATGGAAATGGAAAGGTTATGATTAGTTATATGACAATAAACAATGAAAGCTTTTCACCAAAACGATTCAATATTATTCAAAATAATACGAGTGATCTTTCTATCACTAGGGTTACAAAGACCTTGAATCTTATGTTCTTACAACTTGTGATATTCTTGTGTTTGTTCTATGTCTTAACTGTTAAGAGATCTAATAATAACGTACATGAACATTAATATCTAGTCTAAGATCTTCTTTTATAGTACAAGAAGATCTTTTCAATATTGCTTAAAGTCTAGCCGAACTACTTGTTAACTTATCTTGAGTGTGTCAGTACATAAGATACAACATGTATCTGTGTACACAACTTGTTAACTAAGCACATGGGGTAAGATATTATCTACCGTATATTGTTGACCAAAATACAAATAATATCTTTTCATACTTATCCACTTAGCAGCAGAAAGTACATTAGCAGCAGCAATGAGTTATCGCTAGCAGTAGGATCAACAGCAGCAGAATGCTAAGCCTAGCAGCAGAATCATTTATCGCTAGCAGCAGAATCAAATGTTCTAGCAGCAGGAACAAACATTACCAGCAGGAACCAAATGCACTAGCAGCAGAATCACACTTAACGTTTTTCTTTGAATAGAATCCGATATTAGACCTTCTTGAATATTTAATTCCCAACACATAGCAAAATAGATAAGGAGCAAAATCATAATAACAGAAGTCAGGAAACAAGTCATGAGAGAAAACCCTTACTGAAAAAGGGCAGAATATTTGTACCTTATCAAGCAAATGAAATGGAAACGAAATGAAATGAACACAGGAACGGAAATCACTCCTTCTTCAGAGAATCTACATGAATTAGAGATCATATATTACTTATCAGTTCATTTATTATATTTATTTAGGGTTTCCTTCTATTTTCAGTATCTTTCCATTTTTAGTAACTTTCCGATTTTAGTAACTTACCAATTTTAGTAACTTTCTGTTAATTAGTCAAATTAGGGTTTCAAAATGATAATCAATTAAGTTTAGGGTTTAAATGCATTTAAACTCAATAAATAACAAAGTTAGGGTTTAAGTATAATAAATAGTTAATTAGGGTTTATATCGTATTTAATTTACATTGATGACCAATTTAGGGTTTAAGCAAAATCAATTAAATATAGGGTTAGGTCGAAAGTATTTCAATCAATTATCCGAATTTATGAATAATTAGGGTGTAGCCGATACAAGTTAAACTCTTAAACATATATTGGATTAAAATTAGTTCGAAACTCACACTACCACCCACACACACACATACCAAACACCCTAACTGATTTGGATCCAATTACCACACATACAATTATAGATTTAATTCACTTAACACACCCACGAATGACATTCCCGGGTTGACACCCACATGACACACACACATGGATATAACGAGCCACACGACCCACATGAAATCACACCAACCCAGCTCCTTATCCACGTAAAACATGCATGTGTATCACCCGTTTATTGCTCAGGTTATATTAGCCAAAATAACACGTTTAGCAAACCTTGATGTCGACACACACGAGGACTCAAACAAGTCACATACAAACACACATAATCAGACCTGTACCCACGAAAATAATTGTGTAGTTCTATCTTTACTCTTAGGGTTTTGTATCCATATTTTTAGTCACGATTTTAGACAGCATAGAATGGTTACACAAACAGATTGCAGGCGTGCATATACCCTGATTCGCATGGCCAAAAACACAATAAAAGTTGACATATAGGTGATAACCTTTTCATGATTTTAAGCAGCTTGTTTATGGTCTTATACGTATACAAGTTTAACAAGGCCAACGAAGACACATAGCATGATTAATTATCAGATTGTATAATGTGTTTTAGCATCAGTTTATATACATACTTATGGTGTCGAATGAATTAAGAACAAGGGCGGATGGAGGTACCTTTAGGCTGAATTTAACGAGGACAAAAGAACACGAGACACACCTACGAATTCAAACACATAAATCACCAAAAGATGCACGATCAAAACAAGCTTCACCCTACCTTTTTCCTTGATCTTGTGAGCTGAACGAAAATGTTAAAAAGGTTGCTAGGGTTTGGTTTGGGAGAGGTAATTATGAGGGTCGTATAATGTGTGAGAGGGAATTGGGAAATACATGTGATATAAGTTGAGAAAACCATGTATTTGGCTACTAATCTTGAACGACCATATCTCCTATTTTAACAAAATATTTTGCATAATCTTTTGTGCTTATCTCCCTTTTAAAATGTGCGATAGAGAGTGGGTTCCAATTTCGGTTCACAAAGGAGTAGGGAAAAAAACGTGTATAGCTAAAGTGTGTATTAAATTTATATGTTAGATTTCTATCAGGGAAGTGTAGTTAATTATTTAGGATTGAATTAGTAATATGTACATAATTTATTTCCTAAGGTTTTTAATATACTTTTCTTATGAGTTAAACTTAGGTTAAGTTCGAATTTTCAAAAAAAAATGCGGTTACGGATCTTTGGGTTTTACAACTTTTCCCCTCTAAAAAGAAAATTTCGTCCGCGAAATTGAAATGAAAGAATAAACGGAAACGTACCAAATCATGGAAAGAAATGCGGATAACTAGCTCGCATAGATTCTTCGGTCTCCCAAGTAGCTTCACGCTCGGGATGATTCTTCCAAAGGATCTTAACGAACGGAATGGTTTTATTTCTCATGACTCGCTCCTGACGGTCCAAAATGGCCTCAGGCTCCTCAAGAAAAGACAAATCTTCCCGAATCTGATCAAATGGATACGAAACCACGTGCAACAGATGATAATTGTATCCTCTCAATAAGGACACATGGAACACATGATGCAGATGAGACAATTGCGGAGGTAACACCAAACGATAAGAGACTTCACCAATACGCTTTAAGATTTCAAAAGGACCAATGAAACGCGGACTCAGCTTCCCTTTAATACCAAAACGTTTAACACCTCTGCACGGAGACACCTTAAGAAATATACGATCACCGACATTGAGTTCCAAATCCCTTCTATGACGATCAGCATAACTCTTTTGTCGTGCCCTTGCTTCTTTGAGTTTCTCCTTAGCAATGGAAACCTTCTCATTAGTCACCTCAATCAACTCCGGTCCTTCAATAAGTCGTTCCCCGACTTCATTCCAACAGATAGGAGCTCTACATTTTTGTCCATACAACAGTTCAAAGGGAGCCGCTTTGATGCTAGCATGCCAACTGTTGTTGTAAGCAAATTCCACCAAACACAAATACTCATCCCAATTACTGGTCCATTCAAGAGCATAAGACCTCAACATATCCTCCAAGGTCTGAATAGTCCGTTCCGTTTGTCCATCAGTCTGAGGATGGAACGATGTACTAAACTTGAGTCTAGTACCCCAAGCTTTCTGTAACCCCTTCCAGAAACGAGAAGTAAAACGTGGATCTCTATCAGACACGATCGCTGTTGGAGTACCATGTAATCGAACAATCTCCTGCTGAAATATTTCTGCCAACCTACTAACCGAAAAGTCTTTCCGAATGGGTAAAAAGTGAGCTGAATTGGTTAAATGATCAACCACAATCCAGATAGCATCATTCCTCTTCTGTGTGCGAGGTAATCCCATCACAAAGTCCATGGAAATCTGATCCCACTTCCAAGTAGGAATATCCAAAGGCTGTAAAAGACCGCTAGCACGTTGATGCTCAATCTTCACTTGCTGACATGTCAAACACTTGGCCACAAACGTAGCCACGTCCTGCTTCATCCCATTCCACCAGAAATGTTGCTTCAAATCTCTATACATCTTGGTAAAACCAAGATGGTTAGTGAAAGGAGAACTGTGTGCTTCAGACAACACAGCTTCTCGAATAGAAGGATCACCAGGAACACACAAACGATCAGCATAACATACAATCCCATCACCGTCAACACGAAACTCCGTCTATTTACCCTCTTCCAGGTTCTGAATTATAGACCATAATTCGCCATCTTCTTTCTGCGCTTCCTTAACCCGAAGTATAAGGTTAGGCTCAATCTTCAAACTCGCCCAATAACCATCTAACCCCCGAATACATAGTTCAACCTCCATAAGTTCCAAGTCGTTGAGAATCTTTGGTGCAATATCAAGACTAGCCAAGATCCCAGACTTCCTACTAAGAGCATCTGCAGCCACATTCGCCTTGCCTGGATGATACTGAATGTTTGCATCATAATCCTTAAGGAGTTCCAACCAACGCCTCTGTCTCATATTCATCTCCTTCTGAGTAAAGATATACTTGAGACTCTTATGATCGGTAAAGATGTCACAAGTTTCGCCATACAAATAATGTCGCCATATCTTAAGAGCAAACACGACTGCTGCCAACTCCAAGTCGTGTGTAGGATAATTTGCCTCGTACGGTTTCAGCTGTCTAGATGCATAAGCAATAACTTTACCGTGTTGCGTAAGGACACATCCCAGACCTTTCTTCGAAGCATCATTGTAAATCTGATAACCATCAGTTCCTGAAAGAAGAGTAAGTATAGGAGAAGACACCAATCTCTTTTTCAACTCTTCAAAACTCTTCTCCTATTCTTCATCCCAAACAAACTTCTCACCTTTTCGCATAAGCTTCGTCAACGGTAAAGCTAATCGTGAGAATCCTTCCACAAACCTCCTGTAATAACCAGCAAGACCCAAGAAACTCCTAACCTCGGTCACTGTCGTCGGTCTTGGCCATTTAGTGATAGCCTCAACCTTCACAGGATCCATGGTAATACCATCCGCCGATACAATATGGCCTAAGAAAGCTACCTGCCCCAACCAAAATTCACACTTCAAAAACTTAACATACAACTTCTTCTGATGTAAAATCTCCAATACAAAAAGATGATGCTCTTCATGTTCCTTCTTCGTCTTCAAATATACAAGAATGTCGTCAATGAACACGATAACGAATTTGTCCAAGAATTCGTGGAAGAAATGATTCATCAAATCCATGAACACAGCTAGAGCATTGGTTAAACCAAATGGAATCACGAGAAATTCATAATGACCATAACGTGTATGGAAAGCAGTCTTAGAAACATCCTGCTCTTTTACCCGTAACTGATGGTAGCCGGACCTCAAATCAATCTTAGAAAAGAACCTCGCACCCTGAAGTTGGTCGAACAAATCGTTGATGCGAGTTAAAGGATAACGGTTACGAATAGTAATACGGTTCAACTCTCGGTAGTCAATGCACAACCTCATACTACTGTCCTTCTTCTTCACAAACAAAACGGGAGCACCCCAAGGAGAAACACTTGGACGAATGAAACCACGCTCTAGAAGTTCTTGCAACTGCTCCTTCAATTCCTTCAACTCAATCGGAGCCATACGGTATGGAGCTTTAGAAATAGGTTCAGCCCCATGAATAAGTTCAATGCCGAATTCTACTTCACGTTCAGGTGGTATTCCAGGAAGCTCTTCTGGAAATACATCAGGAAAATCCTGAACAACTGGATGACTCTCGAGGTGAGGACCATCCAATGAAGTATCCTTGATAGAGGCCAAGAAACCTTCACAACCATGGAAGATTAAGGTACGAGCCTTCAGAGCGAAAATGATCTTAATGGGTTTACCAGATGGGGAACCATGGTAGACAAATTCCGGATTATTTAAATCACCAAATATAACACGCTTGGTATGACAATCGATAGTGGCTCGATGTGTAGTCAACCAATCCATGCCCAAAATGATATCAAAATCACACATGTCTAACGGATACAGATTAGCAGAACGAATTCTATCTTCAAATCGAAGCGGACAGTTCAGATACTCGTGATGAATGATCACAAGATCTTTCATAGGTGTAGAGATCGATAAAGCAGGATCAAGTCGTGTGGGGGGAACAGTTATGTGTTTAGTAAATTTAACGAAAACCACAGAGTGAGTTGCACCAATATCAAATAAGACAAATGCAGCACGATCATACATAAAAAGAATTCTCGTAACGGTACCTGAAGAGTTTGCTGCCTGATCTCTGGTCAAGGAGAACACTCGACCCTTCACAGTAGGTGGTTTATCATTCCTATTACCCCTACCACCGTTTCCACCATTCTTAGGGAAATCCCTAGCCATATGCCCAGTCAACCCACAAGTAAAGCACGCTCCAGTAACACGATGACAAGGTTTCCCAGGATGCAGCTTTCCACACGTCTCACAGGGTGGAGACAAAGCCTAATCGGGAAATCTCTTCTGGTTAGAGGAACCCGAAGCACGGTTGGAGTGCTGACCATGATCACGAACACGTCCATACCTCTGACCGCTGTTATTACACTGCCTGTCATGAACTCGTCTATCAAACCCCTTCTGATCATAGGGCCGCAGCTCATAACCCCTCTGATTGTTGCTCTGAACTGCTGGCCTAATTCGGTCCCCATTACGATCTCTCTTGTTGTTCTGGCTAGCTCTTTCTCGTAGTATCTCAATGTTTCGAGCAGCATTGGCCACCTGGGCCACATCCGTGAACTCCATATTAACCATCCCATCCAAAATCCCATTATTAAGAGCCCACTTAAAATGTTTAGCCTACTCAGCATGTGCACCTGCCCTAGACCCCAGAAAACCAGCCAACCTAAGGAAACGCTTCATGAATTCAGTACTCAGCTCATTCTCACCCTAACGAATAGTATGATACTCACACTCATACTTCTGCTGTTCGGATAGCGGGAAAAACTGTAGAAAGAAAAGGTCACGGAAATCATTCCATGACAAAGCAGTCACATACGACTCACCACCCTTCGCCTGCTTATGAGCCTTCCACCAACTCAAAGCATCGCCTTTCAAGTTTCTTAATTATAATATATATTAATAGCCAAAATGTAACGGGCTCAATAGTAAAGTGTTAAAGGGGCCCATTATCTCCTAATTAAGCCTCTTATTGGTGGATACTTACCGAGATACGCACCTTAAAGCCCAAACAGTTAAGTGGCAAATTGTTAGTGGTCGGTTTGTGGTTTGGGAGGAACTGTTCATCATCCGTTTTCCTTAATCATTCTGTAATACACACTTAATCTATGTACGATACCATGAAGTGGTAACAATTGTACACCAACACATAGTACAATGATCTTAGAAAATCTGCATAAGAGCCTTCTTGAGTGTCCTTTCCCCCTTAAATTAACCTGAGCCAAGAAAATCAAACCCAAAGAAAAAAAATCAATTGACATCCAAGGGCAGATTACCATCAGAGACAAAGTTGGTTTTTCAAAGATATGTACTCTTAAGAGAAGTAGGCACACATACAGTGGTGCAGCTTTGTCATACAGGTATGTTTGTGCACCACTTCTTGCTTTGACGTTTTCCCCATGCATGATGGACTTATTCCATTCATTTGTTTGTATTGTTATTGTCTTTAAACGTGTTTCACTTATCATATATTTACTCTAATTTTATGTATTTTGATTGTTATACTTGGTACTCATTCATGGACTTTCAAAAAATAGATGCTTCTTATGTGATTTTGCACAACTTATGTATATACACTGTTGTTATACTACTTTTGGTGCTCATACATGTTAGTACACCATGGATAAAAATCCAGATAATAAAAATATTAATTGATAGTAGCAATAAAGTATTCGCAGCCCCTAAAAATAGTTATTGTCAGTTATGTGAAGGTTTCTTACGAGAAAATCAATCACAAAAACTACTGAATGATAATAGTAGACAAGTATCGGTGTATGCTAAAAAGAGTTATTTTCAAATGCGTGATGGTTTCTTAAGAAAAAATGAACCCCAGCTTTGTATAGATGCCTATTCAGAACAAACACCTTATACAAACGATGATCGATTTGAATGTATGGTTGATTTTAGCTTAAATGACACCAGAAGTAGCTTTTTTGTGCTGGTAGAGTTGCTGTATTTGTGAAATGCTGTAGTATAGTTATGTCAATGAGGTTTTCTGATGGTAAACTGAAGATCGATTTGACTGAGTAGATATAACCTTTCACTTTACTCTTATTGTATAAAAGATTTATCAGTTTAGTGCTGATTTTTCTGTGCATTCATTCTTATGAGATTAAAAAGGTTACTGGATAACGGGTGAAACTGGACCTGTATCTTGGCGGGGCAGGCCTTCCTAATTTGGTGAGTTTGCAGCCATAGCAGGTTTGGATACCCTTTTACTGTATGGCGGGCCAGAACTTCCAGATTTGGTGAGTTTGCAGCCATGGCAGGTTCAGATCCCTTATTATCGAACACATGCAATTAGTGTCCGTCTTTTGATAGTGGAATGAAATTAGTGTGTGTGTTTTGGAGTTTGAAAAGTGCGTTAGAAATAGAAATGGGTACGCCTTATTTTTTCAGTTTGACTTATGAACAATGCCAACTCCACTCAAAACCCAAAAATGAACAAGGGTCCAACAAAATGTATTACGAAGTGATTATCAACTAATTTGGCCTGTCATTGGTGTATCGTTGTACTTATGGGAGATAGTGGGCCAAAAGGCAAAGCCTTATTGGTGTTCAATGTAAATTAGTGTGTGCCTTTTGATAGTGGAATCAAGTTAGTGTGTGCTTTTGGAGTTTGAAAAGTGGGTTGTCGAAGAAAGTGGAAATAGAAATAGTTACGACTTATTTTTTCAGATTGGCTTATGAACAATGCCAAGTCCACTCACACAGCTCAGCTTATGAATAGTAAAGGAGCACCGGTTCCTCTTTTATTGTATAAAAAATTCATCAGTTTGCTGATGGAAAATGTAATTGAAAGTTTGAAGGGACACCGGAAATGATGATCTTTTTGTGCATTCATTTTTACGAAATTAAAAAGGTTACTGGATAACGGGGGAAACTGGACCTGTATCTTGGCAAGGCAGGCCTTCCCGATTTGGTGATTTTGCAGCTATGGCAAGTTTGGATCCCTTTGAGCCGGGTGTTAGACACTCTTCATAAGGCGGAGGTTGTTAGTATAGCCGGCATTGTTCATAACCTTCCTGCTTAAAATTAAGTACTTACGGATTTATTAAAAGTGAATGGAAGAAAGAGTTTTTAAGGGGTCCGTTCTTTGCTAATTGGGCGAATTAAATCTGCTCTTGGACCCGTTACTTGGCGTTCCTCTGAGGTAATCGGCTTGATTCTGAAAACCCAAAAAGTTAAGATTTCTCTTTACGACTTCCAAGCATTTTAAAGCTGATTTTAAGCATATAACTACTCTTAATAAGCAGTCCCAAACGCTCTTTTAGTTCCGACAATGTAACAGTAACTACCTGATAAAGATGTTTTAGGTCTTTGGATTAGCTTTCTTATGAAGTTATTGCCTTGGTTCTGAAAACTAAAAAAGTTCAGATTTCTTTAATTTACGACTTGCAATCAATTAGAACCTGATTTTAAGTCAATAGCCACTATAAGAAAATTCATTGAAATTGCATCCGGCTTAACAAAACCTTATTTGGGTTAGATAGGAATGTAATTTCAATGAATTTTCTTATAACTTCTCGACTTTTTCACTGTCTATCTACATATAAGTTACATTCACATCTTTATTGTTTTAACATGGGATCGTATCTGCAGACACCATTGCAAACGCCTTTGCCTAGTCAAACACTATTACAAGGAAAAACCTAAACAACATTACCAGGACAATGGATACTTCGTATAATATACCTATTATCGGTACTTCCATCACCTCAAATGATTATCCTCGAGCAGTTGGAAACGGAACTACAGGGAACCCATCTGGGAGAGCCCACACATGGTAATACTTCCTTACTGATAATTCCAAT
This sequence comes from Artemisia tridentata subsp. tridentata, assembly GCA_021014915.2. Classification (NCBI taxonomy): domain Eukaryota; kingdom Viridiplantae; phylum Streptophyta; class Magnoliopsida; order Asterales; family Asteraceae; genus Artemisia; species Artemisia tridentata. Next base: position 218,718,042 of record CP139501.1, on the reverse strand, counting down.
AGTGTGGCTAAGTATATTACGTAAATATTGGTTCTTTTAATTTTGGTTCTTCATATTGATTTCATATATTTTTTAGCGATTAACATTAGGGTAATGGGTCAAAACTAGCTCTTTTGTATGGGGATTGACCCAAGTTGATTTAGTGTGCAAATATTTGAGTAAGGCCTGTTTGGACAAAATATGTTTCAACCTGTTTCAACATAAAAATGTTCTAGGATCTGTTGGGACAAGATACTCTTTTAGGGGCTGTTTGTACATAATTTCTTTTAAGGGCTGTTTAAAAATAATTATTATCAAGGGCTGTTTCGACAAAAAAAAAACTATTTTAGGGGATGTTTTGCGGGTAACAGGATAAACTATACAACTACAAGTAACCAGGTAATCATGTGGCATATGTGGTTGTACATCAAATTATTATTTGTTTTGTTTTAGCAAACTGAAAGTTGTATTGATATTGAGATTAAGAAGATTCCATAATGATGATAAAGTTGAGGAAATTATAGAAAATTACAAGCTAATCAACCACCATAAGAACATACCAAAAAACTTGAGTGAAACTCGAAATTGCTTCAACTCAATTGAGATGATGAAACTTGCATTTGAACTTTGAAGTTTGAACCCGTGAACCATCTAGCTTGGTATGAGGCACTGCATTAGTTTACGCTTACTGGCCTATGTTTATATACATATAGCAAATAGTACTTTGGTTATCATGAGTTAAGTATTTACAAAGAAAATATTAGGTACTAGATATCACTAATTGGTGACGCGGATTCAATATACTGTTGGTGATGATAGTTGAGATGTGAACAATAATGATACCAGTTACGGATAAAATTTCATGCTTGAATGTTTGTTATTTTCTGTTGGGCTATAAAGTTAAAGTACTGCTGGAATATCAAAGTACTGCTGGAAGTCAAAGTACTGCTAATCAAGTCAAAGTACTGCTGCTCGTTGAAGGACTGTTATGCAAATTGTTTAAGGACTAATGTGTAATTCTAGAATGTTCGTATTAGATTAGAGTTATAATTAGAATTACTTGTCGTTCAAGTATTGTAAACCGACTAGGGTTTTCCTTGTGCCTATAAAAGGATCCCTAGGTTGGCATTAGAGATATGCGATTTTAGAGAGACAAGTTCATACGAATATTAGAAGCTTATTAGAGTATTAGTGATTAGAGTTTGTTAGTGAATCTGTGTAAAGAGCAGGTTCAAGGTTTTAATAATATTCGAAGTTGTTTATTAATTCTTCTTAGCTTTGTTGAAGTAGATTCCGCATACTTAGCAAAGTATATCAGTGTTTCATCATTAACAGTTTTGAATTTATTCAAAGTTGTTAAACCGTAGACAAGCTACAAGTTAGTTTGGTCAGAGTATATCGATCCAACAAGTGGTATCAGAGCTTGTGTGGAGACTCTGATTAAGAAGAAACCCTTAAAACCGATTTATCAACAAACCCTAAACGATGTCGACTGAAGCTGCACCTATCCCATCCATCACCTCACTCAGAATTCCTATCATCAAGAAGGGAGAATATGATCTCTGGAGCATGAAGATGAGGCAGTACCTTGCTATTACAGACCATGCTCTATGGGATGTGATTGTCAATGGTAATGTTGTTCTTGATGAACCTGTACATGTTGAAGGACAACCCAAACCACCTCAACCAACCTTGCCAGCAGCTACAAAGAGAAATCAAGATAAGGCTCTCAACATACTGTTGTCTGCTATTCCTGATGGTCACCTACTAAAGTTCCATGATGCTAAGGATGCAAAGCAATTATGGGCTGCGATCAAGACAAGATTTGGAGGTAATGATGCTTCAAAGAAGATGCATAGAAACTTATTGAAGCAGCAGTTTGAAACTTTCACTGTTGGTGAAAGAGAAGGTCTTGATGCTGCCTATGACAGATTCCAAAATCTACTTAGTATGCTAGAACTGTATGGAGCAGAGGTATCTGTTGAAGATGCAAATTTGAAGTTCTTAAGGAGTTTGCCATCTGTCTGGCATGTGGTTGCTACTATGATTAGAGGACAACCTGGATTGGAGTCTATGGACTTTGATGATCTCTACAACAATTTGAAAGTGTACGAGCAAGAGATGAATGGTCACAGTTCTCAGAAAACTCACAACATAGCTTTTGTGTCTTCTGAAAACAGAAGCAGTACTTCTACTAAAAGTACTGCTTATCCTTCTCAAAGTACTGTTGGTGATACACAGCATGTTTGCACAACTACAACTACCCCCAACCCATCACCAACAAACAACACCAATTCTGATGATGTTGTATGTTCCTTCTTTGCACAACAAGCCACTTTACCTGTTACCTATCAAGAAGACTTGTTGCAGATCGAAGAAGATGCTTTAGAGGAGATTGACATAAGATGGCAAGTAGTCATGATCACTGCAAGGATCAAGAAGTTCATGAACAAGACAGGAAGAGGAATTGATTTCAAAGTCAAACAAGGTATAACTTTTGACAAATCCAAGATTGAATGTTTCAATTGTCAAAAGCTTGGACACTTTGCAAGGGAATGCAAGTTTGAAAAATATCAGGCAAACAAGATGATTGAACAACCCAAGGTGGAAAGAAAGGAGGTTCCTATTACTGAATCACAACCAAAAGCTTTGGTGGCTCAAGAAAATCTAGCAAAGATTGACTGGAGTGCTGAATTTGATGATGAACATGTAACCTATTCTATGGTTGCAATGGAAGAGTTTGATTGGAGCACAGCTTTTGATGAGGAACCAGGATATTCTGCTTTGGAATCAAGAGATGGTCTTGGAAGCTTTGACTGGAGCATGGAGGATGAAGATGAACCTGTTCAGATTGCTATGGTAGCTACTTCACCAAGTTCATCCAATGTCTCTGAGGTATGCTCTAAGTGTAATGATGTGTATCAAAAGTTGCTTAAAGAATATGTGACTGAAAGAGATAATTGTAGAACAGCTAGGTCTGAGGTAGCTGGTTATCAATTAACTTTAGTGTCAATGGAAGCCAAAATATTAACACATGAAAATAATGAAATGGCTTGGGCAGAAAAATATGAGCAACAAGATTACCAATTGAAATTAAGTGAATGGAAGTTAGGATGTAAGGTGTCTGAATTAGAAAAGATTACTAAGGAAAGAGATGCTTTGTTAGAAAAACTTGGTAGTATTAAACAGGCTGGTCTATCACATGTTCAATTTGTTGAAAAACAAAGAGTAATAAACAGTAGAGCTGGACTAGGTTATGGTGAGGATAGTAGTTCAGATGAGACCCCACCTAGTGATAAGGAAGAGACCCCACCTAGTGATAAGGAAGAAATCCCACCTAGTGATGATGAACTTACTAGCTCAGAAGAAAACACATCTAGGAATGAGGAACCAATTAGTGAAACACCTCCTGAGTTTAAGAAAGATAAGGGGTACCACTCAGTTCCTCCACCCACTGGTAGGTTTCAACCACTTAGGACAGATGTTTCTCGTTATGGTATAGACAACCTAGAGTTTAGGAAGAAGCTTACTAGTCAATCTAGTTCTGAGAAACCCAAGGATAATTTTCAAAGGGGTAATGATCAAAAGTTTCCTACAGCCTTTCAAAAACAAGCAGTACCTCCAAAAACTTTTCAAAGTACTGCTAGACATTCAGCAGTACCTCCAAGAGAAACTTTTCAAAATACTGCTAACTATAGGAAACCTTTTAATCATAGAAGAGGATTTGGGAATATGGAGAGAAAGTTATGTTATGTATGCTATAGTCCTGATCATTTGATTAAGCACTGTGACTTACACTCAGAATATTTAAGTCAGCTCCCAAAGAATAGACCTGCCACCCATAAGCCAAGGGAGACTAGACCAGTTTGGAATCACTCAAATAGGGTTAACCATAGTAATTTCTCTAAAGACTATAGGTACCCTCACCAGAAAAGAATGTTTTCCAAACCACCAGTACCTTCACACACTGATAAGTCTCAAGAAGTACCTTCTCAAAGGACTGATAAATTTTCACCCAATCATGGTACTGCAAACACTTTTTCATATAGAAGACCTAAGAGATTCAATTCATATAAAAGGTCTTACACCTCAAGTAGAGTACCTAGATCAGAGAAACCTAAGGTCAAACGAAATTGGGTTAAGAAAGAAAGTACTGATGGGGAACAAGCAGTACTTTCATCAGATAAGGGTGAAACAGGGAGTGTTGTTGATAATACAACACATGACATGGGACCAACGCAAATAATCATTGACCATGCCTTTAAAACCAGTGGAGATTACATACTGAAGGAATTCAAGTATGTCACTCCACAAGGGGAACACAAGTCAGTAATGGCTTGGGTTCCTAAAAGAAACTAACCCTTTTCTTTTACTGTGCAGGGCAACCCAGAGGAGGAGCTTAAAGATCATATTATTGTTGATAGTGGTTGCTCTGGCAGCATGACAGGGGACAAGGAGATCCTGTCAGATTTTAAGGCATATTATGGAGGAAGAGTTGCATTTGGTAATGATCCTGATGGAGGGAGAATCACTGGCAAAGGAACAATCAAGGCTGGATGTATTGATTTTGAGAATGTTAGATATGTGAAGGAGCTCAAGTTCAATCCGTTGTCAGTATCTCAGATTTGTGACAAGAAGTACCCCATTCTGTTTACTGATACAGAATGTCTCATTCTCTCTCCTGAGTTCAAGTTTGTTGATGATCACTTGGTAACTTTGAGAGTACCAAGAACCAATGATGTGTACAGTTTAGACTTAAAGACTCTCAATTCTGCTGGGAGAGCAACATGTTTAGTAGCAAAGGCATCATTGGAAGAAGCACATCTGTGGCACAGAAGACTAGGTCATGTAAATTTCAAGAACATCAACAAGCTAGTCAAAGGAAATTTAGTTAGAGGTTTATCTTCCAAAACATTCAAGACTGATCATTCATGTTTGGCTTGCAAGAAGGGTAAACAACATAAAGCTTCATGTAAGAAGCTTGGGGAAAGAGATATTGGAGAACCTTTGGAGTTGCTACACATGGATCTGTTTGGACCAGTTTCAGTAGAGAGTTTAAACAAGAAGAAGTACTGCTTGGTTGTGACAGATGATTGTAGCAGATTTAGTTGGGTCTTTTTCTTGGGATTCAAAGATGAAACCTTTGATGCTATCCATGACCTGATAGTAGCCCTTGAAAATCAATTGAGACTCAAAGTAAGAAGTATTAGATGCGATAATGGAACAGAATTCAAGAACAAGCATATGGATGAATTATGTGCCAAGAAAGGGATCAAGAGAGAGTTTAGCATTGCTAGAACACCACAGCAGAATGGTGTTGCAGAAAGAAAGAACAGGACTTTGATAGAAGCAGCTAGAACAATGCTTGCAGATTCCCAATTACCTATTCTCTTTTGGGCTGAAGCCATAAGTACTGCTTGCTATGTATTAAATAGAGTTTCAGTAACTAAACCTCAGATGAAGACACCTTATGAGTTACTAATGGGAAAGAAACCAAACATTTGTTTTCTAAAACCTTTTGGTTGTTCTCTGACTATTCTAAATACCATTGATTCTCTGGGAAAATTTGATGGTAAGTCAGATGAAGGATATCTATTGGGTTATTGTACAAATAGCAAAGGTTTTAGAGTCTATAACAGGAGTACCAAAAAGGTACAAGATTGTCTTCATGTTGAATTTTTGGAAGATAAAGAAACTCAGAAAGGTAAAGGTCCTGATTGGATGTTTGATCTTGATCTCAAGTTCACTCCATCCATGAATTATGTGCCTGTTAGAGAAGAGAATCAGGCTAATCACAAAGAAGATGATTCACAATACATTGTTCATGGAGTCAATGTTAGACCAGAAGATGTTCCTGACTAAGAACCTGAAGTTACTATTAAGGAACAAAGTACTGCTCAACCATCCAATACAGTATCTGATGAAGATCAAGCCATACAAGATGAACTTAATAGGATGCTTTTTCAAGAAACTATAGCACAATCCTATGAAGATGAACAAAGGAGGGCTTATAAAGCTGCAAAGAAAAAGGGTAAATTTCAAGATACTGCCCACAGTACTTTTGATCAAAGTACTGATGACCCTTTTGACAGTACTTCTGGTGTGATAGAACCATCAAATTGGAACAATGATGATGATTCCAATATTGATGATGATGATTTGAATAATGCTAACATTCCTGGATTAAAAGAAATTGATGATGAGTTTAATCAAGAAGGTATTTTCTCAACTACCAATGAAGGGATTGATTTTACTAATTTGGAATCTGATCTTCCAGTTCCACCAACTCCTACATTGAGAGTTCATAAAGCTCATCCTCAAAGCAACATTATTGGATCACCCTCTTTAGGAGTGATTACAAGAAACAAAGTTAAAGGTCTTTCTAAGCAACATACTGCTTTACTTAGCTTTGTTTACAAACAAAACAGGATGAATCACAAGGCTCAACAAACATGCCTGTTTGCTTGCTTTCTATCTCAAGAAGAACCCAAGAAGGTAGCTCAAGCTTTAGCTGATGAAAGTTGGGTTGAAGCCATGCAAGAGGAGCTTCTACAATTCAAGCTTCAAGAAGTCTGGGTATTATGTGATCTACCAGATGGCAAAAGAGTCATTGGTACAAGATGGGTTTTCAGAATCAAAAGAGATGAAAGAGGGAATGTTATCAAAAATAAAGCTAGATTGGTTGCACAAGGATATCGCCAAGAAGAAGGAGTGGATTATGATGAAGTGTTTGCTCCTGTTGCAAGGATAGAGGCAATAAGGTTATTTCTTGCCTTTGCATCATACATGGGATTTCCTGTCTACCAAATGGATGTGAAAAGTGCTTTCCTTTATGGCACAATTTCTGAGGAAGTTTATGTTAAACAACCTCCTGGTTTTGAATTACAGGTTTATCTTTCTTAAACAATCTTTGTAACGAAACACGCATTCAAAACATATTCTTCTCTACGCTTCATCATGGCTAATCGATTCACAGTTAGCAAACACAACATGATCGCTAATTTAGACAAGACAGGGGACAATGTTGATTTTCATGCGATCATTGATTTCTTGACTGGGTCTTCCATCAACTACTCTATTTTAGTTGATCCTGTTGTTATTGGTCCATGGATACAAGAATTTTGGGCTACTGCAACGGTTGAAGATGATTCTTTAATTAGGGCTATGGTTGCTGGACGAACTATTCGGATTTCTGAAGCCACAGTTAGGGATGTTTTGATATTTAATGATGAAGGAGGAGTTGTTCGTTTTGACAAACAAGTGCTTTGGGACACTTTAAGCGATATAGGCTATGAGGGAGATCTTACAAAACTTACTTTTCAAAAGCCTTTGTTTTGTTCTCATTGGAAGTACCTAATTCATGTCTTACTTCACTGCTTAAGTCCCAAGAGTACTTCTTTTGATCAATTTGGTCAAAATATTGCATCTGCATTAGTGGGTTTGGCTACCGATCAACGATTCAACTTTTCAAGACTAATTCTTGATGGTATGCTTTCACACATTACTAATGGTACACCATTCTTAATGTATCCAAGGTTTGTTCAGTTATTCTTGAACAATCAACTTGAGGATGTCCCTAAACCTCAAAGTTTTTTACCCACTGTCAAACTTCCACCAAAGGTGTTTACTTTTCTATCTAAAAAGAGTATCAAGTTTTCTGGAACAAACACACCTTTGACTGCTCATATATTGGGAGTTGCACAAGTTGTTAGAGATGCAGAGCAAGAAGCAAACTCTGAATCAGCAAGTCAAGAGTCTCCAGTTTCAAGAGAAGATAGTGTTCCTCAACCTACTGCTTCTCAACATACTGCTTCTCCACATACTGCTACTAGGGAAGATGCTGCTCCTATGTCCATTCCTATCCATGAGGAGTCAGACCAAGGTATGAATCAACCACCATCTCCTAATGATTATACTTCCACAAATATGTCTCAGCAATTTGAAGAAGAAGAGGCAGAGATGGATAATTATGCTTTAACAAGGGAGTTAAGGAGGCTGAAAAAGGAGAGTGAGGCTCAAGCTGCTCAGATAGTCAAATTAAAGACTAAGTTTCAAAGATTGAAGAAGTTTGTTTGGCCACTAGTTCAACACCATCGATTATGGGTAAAATCTCAGAAGAGGAGTGGTCAGATACCTAAGAAGTCTTCTCAGTCAAAGAAGAAAAAGTCAAAGAAGCAATCTTCATTCCAATTGGGGAGGAATTTAGAGAATTTGAATGAAGATGCTGGATTTATGGATGACACTCAGATGACACCACCTGAAAATATTCCTCAAGATGCTGGATTTATGGATGATACTCAGATGACACCACCTGAAAATATTCCTCAAGAAACTGCTGAGAGGAAGAGTGATGAAACAGAGCAAATCAATTTGGAAGAAGCTGCTGTTGAAGTAAGAAGTGGTGATACTGAGGAAGTAAATTTGGAAGGAGCTGATGCTGAAGGTACTGCTCTTCAAAGTAATGTGAGGCAATTTATAATTACACCTAGAACTTTGGATTTTGAGGAAGATATTGGTCCTTCAAGTCAAGTTCAAGAGGAAGTTGGCCCTTCTAAACCAGCTCAGGAAGAAGATGTTATAGCTCATACTAACAGTGATGATGAAACAATTGCTGACATTATGATTAATATGTCAAGTCAAAAAGGCATCAGTATTCATGAGGTTGAACAACAACATCATACTTCTTCTCAACCTACCCAGGAGATAGATCCAAAAGACAAAGGTAAAGGGGTCATGGTAGAAAAGAAGAAGAAGAAGTTGACATTGGCACAGTTAAGAGAAATTCAGATTGCCAAAGGTGAGGAAGCAGCTAGACTATTGCAAGCTAAGATAGATGCTGAAGAATCTAGGAAGCTTATTGTTCAATCACAAAGGCCAATTAGTAAAGCTAGAGAAAGGAATGATATGATGGCTTATCTGAAAGGTCAAGGATATACAGGTTTGGTGAGATTGACATATACAGAGATGAAGGATCTGTATGATGCTGTTAGGGAAGCTATAGAAAAGGATCTTGAAAGCATTATTTCGTTTGAAGATAAGGAGCTTGAAGATAGTAGAAAGGAAAGAGCTGTTACAAGGAGCTCAAAGAGGAAAAGAACAACTGATGAATAGCCATCAAAGAAGTTCAAGTTCAAGGATACATTTGAATTAAGAACAGACACAGTTGATGAGCTAAGGAATTATCTTAGAGTTGTTGACTTTGAACATCCAAAATTGAAAGAAGATGCTGATAAGAAGTCCAAGATATCTACTTTTTCAGTTGTAGAATCATAAGAAGGAGATTATCTGATCTTTCATAGACAAGATGGAAGTTTTAGAGTATTCAATTCATTATGGTATATACTACATCTGATTGACAGAGATGATATGCTTCAGTTATATCTCCAAGTGCAAACTTATTTTGAGCATATTCCACCACAAGGAGTAGGTTTGATATTGTTAGGAGATCTCACAACCATCTGGGAGACAGAGGAAACAAAGGATAGTACTTTGTGGGAAAATCAAGAAAACTGGGAGATTAACAGATGGAGATTCTTTGAATCAGTTGGAATACACGTTTTGGAGTTAGAGGATGGCACTATGATTCATATGCTAGCAGAACAGAGATGTCCACTCACAAGAGATCTGATGATCAGGATGCTAGAGCATGGCATGGAAGTGGAACAAGAGAATGAAGTAGCATTGATGGTCATAAAATTGTTCATCAAGTGGACAACTGAATCTGAAGATTAATGCATAACTACTGGTATGGTTTAATTATTATATAAATCTTTTGAAAAATAAGTACTTTCTTCAAAGTACTGCTAGTCAAATAGTACTTTCTCAAAGTACTGCTTGCAGCATGAAACCAGTAAAGTCTTTTGATAAAATCAGTAATTTTTTATAAGTGCAAAAACATTTTGAAGCACAAAGATTAAACAGCAACAAATGGTTTTGAAAGCAACAACATGGTGTTAGTACTTGTACTACACAACAAATGGTAATCAACTCACCATGTTTAATAAACAAGAAAGAGTTTGACTCATCATGAGGGTACGGCTCTGATGTGATTATCAAATCCGTTTTTAGTTGACAATTTACTAAAAATTGTATGGTTTTCAACTCACCATATCTATGTTAGTGAAGAGTTGGCTAGCCCACAAGATAATGGCTTTGTGGTAAAGGCTGTGGAAAACCATTATATGGTAATTAGTTCACCATGGTAGTGATTGTACGAAAAGAACTAGCTAGTCCAAAAGCAAACGGCTATTTGGTAAAGACTAATCAAATCCGTTGATAGCTGATGATTTGCTAAAAATCATATGGTTATCAATGTACCATGGTTTCCTAAACCTAAACATTGGCTACTCCAGAGTTAATGGCTTTGGTAAAGAGACATCAAAATCCATTAAGTTTTCAATGATTCACCTCTCACAGGAGTTAACACACCTAGAAGTGATGAGAATAGTATGAAACTTTTAAGATCTGATGTACCTATTGCCAATATGATGCTGAGTTGCTGAAAAGATAAGTTGCTGAAAAGAATTGTTGCTGATGAATATTGAAGATACTGATTGCATTGATGATAACAAAACAACAACGAGACAGATTTCAAAGATACAACCTTTCCTTGAAGATAAAGTGTTGAAGTTAAAGAAATACAAAGGAACTTGAAATCAAGCAAGTAGAATTCAAGTTAGGGGAGGATTGTTGGGCTATAAAGTTAAAGTACTGCTGGAATATCAAAGTACTGCTGGAAGTCAAAGTACTGCTAATTAAGTCAAAGTACTGCTGCTCGTTGAAGGACTGTTATGCAAATATGTTTAAGGACTAATGTGTAATTCTAGAATGTTCGTATTAGATTAGAGTTATAATTAGAATTACTTGTCGTTCAAGTATTGTAAACCGACTAGGGTTTTCCTTGTGCCTATAAAATGATCCCTAGGTTGGCATTAGAGATATGTGATTTTAGAGAGACAAGTTCATACGAATATTAGAAGCTTATTAGAGTATTAGTGATTAGAGTTTGTTAGTGAATCTGTGTAAGAGAGCAGGTTCAAGGTTTTAATAATATTCGAAGTTATTTATTAATTCTTCTTAGCTTTGTTGAAGTAGATTCCGCATACTTAGCAAAGTATATCAGTGTTTCATCATTAACAGTTTTGAATTTATTCAAAGTTGTTAAACCGTAGACAAGCTACAAGTTAGTTTGGTCAGAGTATATCGATCCAACATTTTCCTTAATTTTGCAGAATGTACGACCTGTGGTGTTGGTACAATTTTTTGCGTGAACATCGATCGGAGTGGGCTGATTTTAATGTAGATGCTTACTCTGCTGCTTCAGCTAAAGCTAACCCGTAAGGGTTTTCTGGGATGCGGCCTGTTACAGGTAGCGAGATCATCATGCCATTAGGCCAGACAATCGAACACGAAGAGTAAGCATGTTTTTAAATGAATGTGGCACGAATCATGTAATTTGAAAATGAATCTTAATAACTTAATCTATATAAAATGATTTTAAGGGTACTAAACTTTTTTTTTTCATTTTATTCAATAAGATGAGTAACTATGATATAAATTTTTTCAATAACCGTCTAATGTACCCATACAGGAATATGTTTTTTTTATAAGCTGTCCGGGTCAGAAATGGTGGATGATTGGAAAAGTGTTGGTATCCGTGATTCTGGAAACAACAAAATCTCGGCCAAAGAATCTCGAGAACTTACATAAGGATCATGCTACATAATATGCTTCATTACAGCAAAAGGCTCATGATGCATTCTACCAGAAATACATGGTATGATATTTTCTTATTTGCAAGACACAATGAATCACGAATGTGTTGATTTGTAAATGTGATGAAAATCTTGACATAGATACTCAGATGTGTTTCATCTATGCGTTGATGTTCAGGATTACGAGCCATATGGAGACACACCTATAAGAACGGATACTAATGTCCGAGTAAAGTGACGATAGAATCACTAAAAGCAATGCCAATGGAGAATCTATTCCTAACAGTTTAGGGAAAACCATTCATTTGAATCCATTTCAAGAAAGAAGTAAAAAAATTCTCATGCTCCACGTCCACCCTTGGCACAAATAACCGATAATTGTCTCAGTCATATATGTTGCAACTGCACCTATGTATTAAACTTTTTAGCTAAACATGTCTTAAGCGTACAGTTCGCATAGACACAATGCTCCCGCAGCAACGTGCGGGCTAAACAACTTGTTTATATGATTTGATGACAAACAGATCTATGTAAGTTAACATTCCATTATGATCTTGGTAAAAAAAGATTAACACAAGATTACAAATATATTCAGTAAATAAAATCATGATTTTGCAATGCATTTCATAATAGTACTTTTTCAACTCTTATTGAAGCACGAAACCTACCAACGATAGTTACGAAACACTAATGGTCAAAATAAATGATCCACCTATTTTAGATAAGTTGGATAACGGGTAAACGCATGAACCATTGTGTTGGTTCTTGATCAAGTAAGATCATTAGCCAATCTGACCCAATGGCATGTCTACGGTACACATATTGATCACCCTTCTCATTCTATCAATCCCAAATACTAGTGTCGCACACATGAATTCATTGATCCCAAAGGAAATACCAAGCCCAAAGTACTATTACTAAAAATCAACCCAGTACACAAAAAACCCTTTCATAGTTAAAGCTAAATAATACTCATAATAATTCACTTACAGCCCGACGTATACTAGGTAAACCAAGTTACTTGGGGCCAATGTCCTTAAGAGCACAGATCTGCTCTTCTCCCATGGCAGACATCACTGTCACCACAAGGTCTTTACCATCATTAAAACCTTCATTGATCTGCACATTTTTGGATAATCTAAGTTAACATCCATACAAAATACAGTAATCAAGAATACTGCAAATTTTTATATTCTTTAAAGAATGATAACCTGTCAAAGTAATAAGACAATAATAACTAAATATGAAACCTTTGAGCCAAATTGATAGCATTTAATCTTTGTAAGAGTTTATTACAAGACAAACATCTATAAACATTCACCAATTTGCCGATATCTGACACAACACTTTTCTTCTTTTTTTTTTTGTCATTAACCATTTTGAAATGAAACTGGCAATGAAATAGGTCATTGTTACTTAAAATTCCAAAGTGGAAATGTTTGCAAAAGATGACTGGCATTTTTGACATGCAAAGTACATGTAGAATTCCAGTACGTATCTCTAAAGCATCTACAATGGAACAGAACAAGGTCTACAAACACGGTGAGTCAATGACACCTCAACTTCCAAACACAACACTACACTGACTCTTTACTAGCATAATGCAGTTAGACTCTAACAGAACTTAATCACTGATATAACGAGATAAAAAATTTCATAATATCTGCATCATGATCACGGTCATGTGAAAGAGAACAGAAGGTATTAGATCCATAATAATAAAGAACATTGCGGCAATCATCAAAGTAGGAAATAGGTATCCAATCAAGAAAAGAATGATATCAGTGAGTAATGTACAAACCTGTTTAAGCAGAACATCATCAGTTGGGAGCTTCAGGTCATCCTTGGTGTCACCAGAGTCGGTCAGCAGACTCACCTACAAACATAACATCAACATTAGCAACCTCAGAATATACATCATAAGAAAAAGACGGTAGAAAACCAAGAAACATGAAAAAGAAACATACAAATCCATCCTCTGATATATCAATAAGCTGGTAGTCAGTACGATTCACATGAGGAACCTGTCAATCCAACAAATAATCACACAACAGAAATAAATCACATAATCTACTTGTTTTTCTAGAGCATGTCAACTTCGCAGAAATACCCAATTATGAACCCAACAAATATAAAGAACTCCGGTCTTTTTGAATGTACATTTCCACAATTCATCAAAAACTACTCTTTTCTGCAAGCTAAACTGCTAAAATATGTTTCTTTGGTGTTTTACATGAAGAGAGCCTAGTTTTATAGGTTCAGAATGCTAACTAAATTGAAATATACTGATAAGATACATATAAACATACATCACAATTGTGGGAGGAAGGAACGATATCTTCAAGCTTCTTTCCGTTAAAGATATCGATTGCAACAAAGTGACATTTAGCATGTCCATGCTTTCCAGTCTTGGAAGTTGAGACTTCAACAACCTGAAACAAAAATTGAATAAATTAACAAGAAAATGAATGAATGAAAACGTAAGCTTTTCATCCTCTATTATGTTAATTTTATTCTCAAAAGAGATTATAACGCAACCATGTTAGTAAAACATCATTCGTCATGAATATGAGGTGGACATGTGATTTTAACGTTATGAAAAGCTTATTAAACACTGAAGCATAATGACTGAAAAACACTAAGTGTTGTCAAGACTCATAAGGCTAGACACACCCACATGTCAACCTTTCATTCAGTTGCTGTAAAGTAAACAACGAGCAAAGGGTCGTAACCACAACAACTGAAGACATAAGTTGTCTCCAAAAGTTGACGACGATATATAACAAACTATTTTCAAAATTTGAAATCAATATGTATTAAAGACATATCCACTGATATGCTCACACCAGCATTATACATCACAAAGCAGAGGGGTGTGTGTA